>JAEIGQ010000068.1:600000-1150000 GCA_018904275.1 Lordiphosa clarofinis | reverse complement strand
TGATCGAATTTTTTTAGCAAACCCTAGGAATTCGCCTTAGATACCTGATACCAAGTGTTGTAGTTGCTATAAGCCATACCGTGATTGACAAGATATGCTGAGCGATAGTAAGTAAAGCAATCCGCCAATTAGATAGTGGAAATTCAGAGTTCTTTACTTAGCAAATATCTCGTCAGCTCCAGCGTTAGAAAATGAGAGGGCTTAAAAATTACAGAAAAAAAAGTTATTGACCGTAATCGATTTATCGATAATTCCATTAAAGAAACAACAATAAAGAAAAAAATTCGGGATATCCGTACTAAAATCCATCCCAAACGATGTCAGAAGTTGGTGAATGCCTCGTTTTCTCAAACCAATTACAAAAGAATTGATTTAAGAACGGGTTTTTCAATACCGAAATTCTTGTCTTAATTCCCGTTTTAACTCGGGAGGACTTGATTTTAGCTCGATACAATCTTATTTCCACAAAATATGAGATGGATTTTCTCTTGTTACTCTTGATCCCTAAGTGGGATCCAATGAAGAAGGTCCGAAATTAACTTCAGCTCAAAATCGGCTTGCAGCAGGAATACCCGAGATTAAATTGAGCTCTATATTCTATACATTCAATTGAAATAAGGATTGCTGCAAAATTTTTTAGGTCGACAATTAAACACATTTTGACCCCAAAAAAAAGCACCCCACTGGAACATTAGCTAATTCTAACCGTCTTGTCATATTTTGTCTGTAAATAAAGTACACAAACAACACCACAATAGACTGTCTTCAACCGCTACTTTCTTATGTAGCAGGTGCTATACCTGATAGGGAATTTCAAGGCAATATATGTGAAAAAAGCCCCAAGTTGGCAGAAAAATTTGTGTACACTCAGAAAAAAATTTGTTCTAAATCTACCGATATCAAGACTGTGAACAGCGGGTGTCATATTATGTTTCTGTCTTCCTTTTCTAGGGATCGAACTCGCAAACTTGCGGCATCTCAACCATCGTGACTATTGACCTCGCTCGGAACATTGCGACGAATTTTATTAAAATCAAAAGCTCGTAGTCAGCGTAGACCCAATGAATTTTTTGCTTATTTGATTTTGTTTTTAAATATTATAAAATATTAAGAAAGTAAGGTTGAAGGAGATGGTTCAAATAGGAGCCCGTTGTGCTCTGTCTTGTGGTTGTTTTTTCTTAGTGTATGTGTGTGTACCCACTTAGCCCGACTGTATTAGTTACAGAGATTTTCCCTCTTAGATTGAAGCTTGCTTTCGGTTTTATTTCACTTTGACTTGGTAGTTCCGTACTTACTTCAAACAGGATTTGAACTTAAAATGTACATTTTCGGATTGATACAAGCCTTTTAGGATTGTTCCAATCCCTGCGGAAGACAGACTCCTCAGTAGAAAGACAGACTCCACTGTCAGAAGAGGTAGTTCACTTTCGGAAGAGAGACTCCATTGTCCGAAGACAGACTCCCATGTCGGAAGACAGACTCCGCTGTCGGAAGAGATATTCCACTGTCAAACGAGGGACTTCTACGTTGAAAGACAGTCGAAGACAGAGACAGACTCGCGTGTCGGAAGAGAGACTCCCATGTCGTAAAAGAGCCCAGGGAGACAGACTCCACTGTCGGAAGAAGGAGTCCACTGTCAAAAGAGGGAGGACTTCTATGTCGCAAGACAGACTCCACTGTAGGAAGAAGGAGTCCATTGTCAGAAGAGAGACTCCTCTGTCGGAAAAGAGACTCCACCGTCGGAAGAATTCCACTTTCCACTTGAGATAGTACTTGGAATCTCCAAGTACGATGCGAACCTTAAATTTCCATCCGAAGTTGAAGATCAAATCTTTATTTTAGCTTGATCTTGGCTAGCCTCTTTTTCTGTGTAAGTATCGACTGCGGTCTGAGGGGACTAGCTAATGCAGTCGGAGCCCAAGGTTTGCGACAATAATTTGAACCTAAAGCCTGCAAAAAGCCTAATGATTTATATGAAAAGAGTTTACTAAAACACTCACCTACAATTTTCAACTAGTTCAAGAAAACCGAAAAACTTAGAATTTAAAAAAATCCTTTAATACACAAATGCAGTCTCAAACTTTCCCTTTTGTTTATAAAAACGTACCAACATTTTATGACCCTCTGAAGTGTCTATTTTCCGCATAATAATTCAAACCTAAACTAAACACATATTGTATCTCTTATCTGTTATCTTTGACCAATTATCATGCTCTTTTAACGCTAATTAGTCAAACTACAAAAAAAGGTGCCCAGACAGCTGTTTTCCTTTGTGGTTTCATCACATCATGGCCATTCCCGCTGTGTTTTATCCACCTTATCACTGTTATCAGAATGCAGCTTGTTTTTATTTCCTATCCTACATATCCACATCCACACACACACATCCATCTCCCGGTGAGTTTGCGGTCTAAACTCAGCGGGAGGAAATACCACGGCACGCGCTGTGGACACCGTAAAAAGCAAAAAGGGTTCGTGTCCCCGCTAAATGCACTAAGGACATGCATAATTTTCACATTTTAAGCACAAAAAAAGTATATTTTATTGCTTTAAGTTTTAAGTTAGGCAAAAAAAAAGCGATTTATAAAATGTCAATTTCAGTTGTGTGACTCTCCCCCAAAAAAAAAAATCACATAAAAGACGTTCTGCTCCTGGCATACGCACACACACACACACACACACCCTTTTTGCTGGCAAGACGCCATCAGGGCCTGGCAAATCCCATTTAGGCTGTGCGAATCGACAAACTTATTTAAATATTTCAATAAAGTAAATCCCCGAAATGGGTAATGGTGGGCTGCTTTGCATATTTTTGAAAGAGGCGCCTATTTCGGTTTAAAGCCTAGCTAAATTGTTAATTTCCGAGGAACGTTGTGAATTGAAACATTGAACTGTCATGGCTGCTTCTTTTTGTTTGTTGTTGTTGTGTTTTGTCCAGGGTGGTTCTTATTTTTGGGGGTTGTTGGCTATATTGCTTTGTGGTGTGTGTGCGTGGGCTCAGTCGAAAGAAAGTTGTACATGGCTTTTAATATATATATATGTGTGTGTGTGTATCACATGATTTGGCTTTTATGTAACTGCTCTGTAAAACGTAAAGCTGGCTGTCATTTGCAGACAACAGACAAGCCGATTGCCGACGGGACTGGGTCTCTATCGTCGTCGTTGCCTGAAAATGTTTGTGTGTTTGCTTTTTGTGGGTGGTTGTTATTTTGGGGCGTTGTTTTCCTTTTTTCCTCAGTTTTTCTTTCTTTTGAAGGGGAGGCCGTAAGGGGATTTGCTGATTTTATCGCTCTTGGGGCGTAGTCAGAAACAAAACAACACAAAAATTGAGTTTACTAAACGACTCATAAGTGCTTATATATGGAAGAAGATGTATACCATATGTTTAGACGTGTCGAAGGGAGAGCAAAGCTGCACGATATAGATCAAATTTGGGTTATGAATTTAAAAATTATTTGGAAAAGTGACTGAAATTACACAGGCAATAATTATTCGCCCGGTAAAATGGCTATAGGATAGCTTAAGGAATGAGTTTGTGGTTAATTTTTTAAGTATGTCAATCTGAAGTTTAAAGATATCTGGTTTTACAATAGCTGGGAAAAGACGAATGTGATTTGAGGAAATTTTACTCCACAATCTTTTTTCAGACTCACCCAAAAAATATCATAGTTAATGCCTTTAGGGCCGATTTCACATCTTCTACATAGAGCTATTTGTCACATAAACTAACAAATAACAGTGTAAAATCGATAACTGTCTGACACATAGCTGCTATCTGGGAGAACAGAAATCGGCCCTTAAAGGTATAGAAGCTTTAATAAATATAATACTCTAGTTGAACGATAAATTTAAAGCGAAATTATTAGAATCATTCGTGATATAAAAGATTTGTTTTTTGGGAAATGATCCAATGGACCAATGTGGGAGCTGGGTAAATACTCCTAAATTGAAGTTCTAGGAAATTTCGTATTGGAAAAATGGAAATTTGTTACACATATAAAGCATAAAAACTTTCTTTTAAGGAAATTGGAATGTTAGGAATTGCGTCTATCTAGAAACTAATAATCAAAAAGAACAACGTCAGGCTCGAAACTCGAAGAAGAAGTCCTCTTGCCAATCGATGCTACTATAAACTGAAGATTTAAGAAAAACAAAACCCATTAAGATCAAATTGGAATAAACAGTTTTCCAGATGCTTTCTGTAATATTCACGCCTATTCTCAATTCCACTTCGGTAATCGTATAAACTTTTGTTCCTTTCACTCTATGCTAATTTGGTTATATGGTAGATGTCATTTATATCTACTTTTCCGTTTAAATAAATTCGGAACCGACAGCTCAATGACAAGTGCACTCATTTCGTAAAAAAAGAAAACCTTGATCTAGCAACCACAGATTTCCTTGCCACCTTCCATACATTAGTAAAAGGAAAATGGTCAATAGTCAATACAAAAATCGAAGTGGAATTGAAAACATACCTGATTATAATTATTATTATTATTGGTACTCCAATTCGCGGTTTTTTGGCTGTCGAGTACCATGTAAATGCAATAGCCCATTATACCATCATAAACAACGATTTTAACAAAAATCTACCGTGCGCTTTTAAAGATATTCAAGAATGAAGGTTTTACTCCTTCTGAAGGTACCTTAACCGTTTGCGCGAATTAAGTGAATTTTGTATATTTCGTTCCCACATTTGCTGAATTTTGGAGAAATTTATCTTAAGTCATTAAAAACTAAGTTTAAATTGTTGTCGTTGTGTGTTGCAAGTACGAAAGTACCCATTAAACGCGATTTTGTCGAACTGTGTTATTAATATCCTTTGGACAATATTCTGATCCATTGAAAATCTAAGATCAATTTAACATTGAGTGGATATTATAATTGTTCTTGTTTACGATATTAAAGCTATTTAATCCAAATAAATATTGAAATCATTCAATAGATCATCAACAAAGATCCTTTTTTTCTGTGTAGACGCCTTTTTCGAGTACGATCATTATAGACGTTGTCTCATTAGCCTCTACTTAAAAAACTTAACAGAACGATTCGGTATTAAAAAACGCTCTTGACTTTATAAAAAAAATTCTTAAATTAAGAAAAAAAAGTTTTGACTTAAGATCATTTCGTTGTGTATGTAAAAACGAGCGCTTACTTCAAGTACGCTCTTAGCTTACATAAATAAGTCAAGTCCATGCTTATTATTATACTTCCGAATCGTGCCTAACATATCCAAAACTTTCTTGAAATCAAGAATTTAGGGATTTGTAAAAGCGCTTTAAAATCAAGAAATTCCGTACCTTAATCAACAATTTTTTTTTCTTATTTGAAACTGAAAATTCTTAATTTAAATACCAAATCTTTTTTATCAGTGTAGTTTCGTCTTATGGCGCAAAAGCTTGTGCGGCAAGATATACCCCAACCTGGTGTGCCAGCCAGCATAAAACAGAAACGTCTTGCGGACGTAGAGATAGATAGATATTTATGTGTATAGTGACCATTAAAAAAATCTAATCAAACGGCTTTCAGAATGATCTTTGGAAGTTAAATTGTAAATTTGGACCAATATACAATATATCTCAAAAAACATAAATGGTTGAAAAACTTGAACTGGTTTTGAACTGATTTGATTTTTCGGATGTTGTTGTTGGACTCCTCCCAATTGCTGCCCACCGTTGGTGTAATATATATGAAGAAGAAGAGGGAAATCTCGATGATCTTCTTAATTGACCTTGATTCATTTATCGAAAAAGGAAAACAACGGCGGTTTTATTATATATTGAAATCTAATTTTTTAAGCCCTCTTAGCTTGAACCAAACCTTTCAAATCATTCACTTGTATTTATTTCCTGTACAACAAAAGTTTTAAAGAATTTTTTTTTTTCAAGTTTTACGCTTTATTGTAAGAACTCGGTAACAAATTCATTATTTAAAGTGTCGCAAGCCTCTGCTTTTTCCCCATCTTTCTTTACCGTTTCGAAAAAAACGAGGAGACTTTTGATGCGATTCACTATTCGTTCCAATTTTGGAGAGCGAGTGCTGTGCCTTTGTGCCAACTGAACTTGTTTTATATATGAAGGAAACAATTGCCCCATTTTATAGTTTCTCAAATATATTGCGAGTACTTATTTCTTAACTTCATATCGATTTCTCACTGTTCAAGCAATTTATTAAAGCAAAAATAAAATTTTAATTTATTTGAAAAAAAAAAAAAAAAGCATGAGGAAGAAACAGCAATGCTTCTTCTTTTATTCTCTGAACCAAGCAACCCATGCAAATTAAGCATCCATTGACAGTTGCTGATTAATTGAACTGAATCAGGTTTTTAATTTTCAGCAAAAAATGAAAAGAAAAATGTTAAAAACAGCACTGACAGTGGCATGTTGACTGCATTTCCAAGTGGAATTAATTTATTTTTAAACCGACGCCTAACAGAGCCCTGTTAAGTGCTAACAGAGTACGCTTGAGTGATTTAATTGCTGCTAAATAATTACCCTGCTAAATATTTATGGCCTGCTTAAGGACCGTACCCAACGGAACTCGCCCCTAAGGGTAAACAACAGAGAGAATGTGTGAAAGAGAGAAGCAGGGGGATGGAGATGAGCGGCATCATCATCGCTCATGTGTCAACAACATGCAATGCGATATGATTATTATTATCTAACAATACAATAACAAACAGCAGCTACTTTTTGCCTGCCTGTCTGCTAATGCTTTCTCCCTCTCACTGGGTTGTTGACACTCTTAGGGATTTGAAATCCTGAACTCATTGTATCTGGTTTGGTATATTTGCTGTTGCTTCTTCCTCTTTACGCAGCTATTGTTCTACCAGGGGTAAAGCCGGAAAAAAAGCCAAACCCCGATTTCCTGGCGGTTTACATTTCAATGGGCAATTTTGTTATTTTTTTCTTCTTGTGGATGGGCAAATATCTCTTTTTTTTTGTTTTGGTTTTTCCTAGGGGGCAGTGACTGTTGATGATAGGAGAGTATTTCTTTGTGCCCTAAGATAAGCAGGTGAAGTCGAAAAGGTCACGTGACAGTTTTTTTTTTAAGCAGGATATTAAATCGTGCATCGAAATTTATGGATTAAAGTTGCTTCAAGTTTTTTGTAAGCCCTAAAGCAGGGGTCGGCAATGGCAGCAGCGACCCATGATAGAACTATTTATAACAAATATGGCGGCTGCTCAAAGCGCTCTCTACACGGTTCTCATATTGCTAGAGTGCAGTTGTACCTGTCTTATTTCCTCTTATTTTACACTTCGAATCCAACTCAAATTATAAATTATCCTATAAAATCCGTCCTAAGTTGATTCACCCTAACTGTTAGCAAAATATTTCTAAAAAATTCTGTAACTTTATTAAAAGAAAATGTCTTAAATACAGAAATTTTTGTCTCATTTTTAGGGGGATTTTCAAAATTTGAGTGCAGACTGAGCGCCATACCAAATCAGTTGTACTATGGGCAGTACTTAAGCCAATGTGGACAAACTTCTTAATGATAGATTTGAAGCTCTCTGTACTCTGCCCAAGCTTACTGTATCTGCAGCGGCCAAGCATGACAACTAAAGCAGAAAAGTTAATATTTAAAAGTATATAATCTGAAGAACGACTTGAAAGCTCTCTTTCCGATTTCTGCTTATATAAGGGAATTTGCTCTCATTTAATAGCAGCAACTTTTCTGCTAACTTTGCCGACCCCTGACTTAAAGTGTGTTCTTTTTGTTGCTTTTGTTTTGACAGCTTTGGTACACAGAGGGAATACTTCGAAAATACTGAACTCAAGATGAGCACAAGCGTTGTGAAAAACAGTGAATTACCTGTACAAAATAGTTTAAATGGATTTTTAAGAAATGACGTCACTAATATAAAATCAAATCGGATAATGTTGCAACCTACTTAATTTTTAAGCCTCATCATCAATTTTGCTTTTTCAGTATGTGTCTTTTCGCTAAAGTGTAAACAACATAGTTTTTGTTTGCTCCGAATATATCAACATAGTTTTCGGGAAAGTTTACTATTTGTTACAACGATTGTTGGAAAAATCTTAGGGAGAGCATGCCCCAAGCTTAAAAAAATCATAGGGGCCGCCCGGCCATACACTAAAAGACTTATATTAACAGTGGCAAGGTCATGTTCTGGTATTTGGTGGGACCAATCCAATCCAACCGGATGAAACCATCACAGGGCAACTCTACCGAACACTTTTGAAACGTTCGAGCAGAGCATAGAAGCAAAAACAACCGGAATACGAGCAAAGCCACATTAAGGCAGTTTTAGAACATGACTATGACGCTCGGCCACATATTGCGCAGCTGATCAAAACATACCTTGAAACGTTCAAATGAAAAGTTATACCCCATTGCCCCTTCAACTATTATTTGTTCTCGACGATGACGCATTCCCTTGAGGATCAGCACTTTTGGAAAATTGGTTCAATTCGGTAATCGCATCAAAAGACGCATCGGTTTTTCGTGATAGTATCCGAAAATTGGCACAAAGATGGGAAAAAGTTGTGGCTAACGATGAACAATACTTTGAAAAATGAATTCTTAACAAATTTTTAACAAGAAAGAGTTAAGTAGGGGCTTGTTGGCGCCAGTACAAGTAAGCGAAGGTCGCTGATGATTTGGTAGAGATACCATTGAAACAGCTGTACGGCCAACTAGCTTCCCTTATGATGTGTTGTGTTCCTCCTCTTTGGAGTTATGCGCAAGCAAAGCGAGACCTTGAGCCAGCTTAATATTGATGGTTTGAAAGAGTGTAACTCTAAATAATAATAATAAACAAATTATAAATTGTGACGAAAATAATATTTATGTCATCTGAGAATAGGCCTTAATCCTATAATGGTTCTGAAACCTAAGGCTGCCTTCACACTGTTCGTTCTATTAGTCCTGCTTTTTGTTCTATTTTAAATTTGAATAGCTTGACAAATTCATAGAATTTCATGGGGATATTCAGGCCTACCAGATGTCATTGGTCATGTGTCGAACAGTGTGAAGGCAGCCTTACTTTCGTTTCAGCATTTATTTCCCACACTTGTGCCATACTCCTTGATTTCTCTTTCTCTGAATATTTCCAACATTTGCCTGCATTTGATGACCAAATTAATGGCACACAATTCTCTCTCTCTCTCTCTCCCTTACGCTCTTCCATAATAATAATAATAAAATCATAATTTAAATGCAATGAATACCGCTTGTCAGCAGCAACAAAATCCTTCGAGTTGAGTGAGAATTGGCACCCCTAAAAAAAGAAGTTACCTATATATTTTGGGTATCTTTCTTGGGTAACTTTTGTGGCATCCGTTCGTCTATTGTTTGTTTTGTTTGACAAAAACCATCGTTGAGTGAATTGCGCGCAACGTTTTTCAAAATGATTTATGATTTTTGCATCCCTCCCCTGTTTGATGGCGATGCCCGTCGCTTGATGATGTTGCTGCTGATGACCCATCCCCCATTCCACCGATACAATCCTGCTCACATAATTTTTGGCTATTTGTTTGCCGCTTGGCCCGTTTTTGCTGTCAAGTGATACGTTAATAATTGACACTGGGGTCAGTATTTGAGAGTTGAAATTTTTGTGCCCGGCCTGCGGTTTATGGTTAATCCAAATAGAGAGCAACTTGAAGAGAAATCTAAATTTTACGCTTGACTGGATTTTGTATGAATTTTAGGCTAATGAGGAGCTGTAAGAAATATGATGGTTAATGGGTAAGGGTGTTTCAGTTCCTATGGTGCCCAGGAGATGTAACTTTTTTAAGCTAAAGACCTTAACATTCTCTGAATTTCTACATATACACAGGCTGCTGAGTTGCTGCTGCCTTGTTTCGAAAATAAGCTAAGAACTAGAATTGAAAGGTATCTTAACTGAATAATATTCATAATTCTGAGCTTCTTTGCCCCAACTAAGTCTTTGCCAACATCATGGCGTATACGCAATTCGAGTGCAGTCACATACACTCACACACACACACACATACATATGTAGACAGACAACTGGCAGAGCTATTAGTAAAAACAATGACAGCAACAGCCTTGCTGTACATGAATACAAGACCATACATGGGCCAGTTTGTCTGCTGACTCTGCGTATAATCAGTTTTTTTTTTTGCCTCTCTTTTCCGTTTGTACAAATTTTCGACAAGTTTGCCAGGCAACCAGGCAACTAACGCCTTTAACATATTAGAAGGTGTGTATGTACGAGTATATATATGTAGTCTACCTACATGAGTGTGCTCGTACGGCTTGCATTCAAATTGCATTTGCAGCCAAGAAAAACTTTTGCAGACGACGACGACGACGATGACGGCCACAAGGACTGACAACACAGAAACACAGTTTGAGTCACAGACTTCTTATGAATGCACGGGTTTACTTGTATGTTACACATATGTATATGTAAATGCCATATGCGTAGGTGTGTCGGTGTGCAGGCTTGCGTCTGTCAAACTTATGTTAAAACAAAATTTGTACCCAAAATAATTTTGTAGACATGAACGTACAAATTTTTGAGTACGAAAAAAGAAATATATGCAAAGTTTTAGAGGTAAAAAAGTTTTAAATAATAATATTAAGAGAAAAGCTTTTAAATTAAAGAGCGTTGGGATTTTAATAGAAATGTGTTATTTGAACATGGAATAAAGTATTTACAATACAAAGATAGGTCAATAAGGTCAAAAAGCCAATAAAAATATATCCAAAAATTTAAAAACGTTTTAACTTGAAAATGGTGGCTCTGACAGTTTTTTGCGGCTAAAATGTGTACCGTACACACCTTCCGGTGTTTATTCTCCTATCATTAGAATAAGAAGATGAGTAACGCTTACGATTTTCTTGCACAAATTTTTGGTCTGGCTTTTAATCTGGCTATTCGCTCCTCCAAAAGCCAGAGAGAGAGGAGCGCTTTAGAGCCAGCCGTTTTGTACGATACACGACAGCCGATATCTAAGTGTGCACACGTATTCTCAAGCATTACTCACATAAGCAAGTGCATTTTATTTTTAGAATTTAACGCTCTCAACTTTGTGTGAACGGAGAGAGCGCGATTTTCATAGTGCAAAACCAATATATGGCTGTTCGACATCTTTGAGATTATATTGGTCTTTGCTGTAACGATGTTAAAGTATTTAATGCTAATTAACAGAGCACTAACACAAAATTGCAAACATTTGAGGCCCTTAACGAAAGCCTACAAGTAGGCAACATTTTTTCTATGAACAGGTTCTTTATATTTCACAGCCCAAATATATGACATAAGGGATATTCTTATAATTCCGCTATTTATTAACCGGTCTGAATGAAAAATTTAATGCTTTTAGATGTGAGGTATATAAATGTTAGTTTCGAAACAAAAATCTATATCTTAATCATTTTCTGGAGTTATTCATCATTTTTATTGTGGGGGAAACAAGCTTGATCTGCGTTCAGACAATAGGTGTTTACATTTCAAATTTGGTTTCCAGAGATCTGGGTGTTCATTCAAACAGACAGACAGAAGAACTGACATAGCTATACGGGGTGTATCATGCGACTTTCCTTAACGGAGAGCTAGTGGTGCCCAAGCACCACAGCAGTGGATTCCAAACTCACACTATCAAGCATTGCGCTTATGCGCGAAGTAAACGTCAAACATTTCAGCATGAGCAACAATCAAACGAACAAATGCCTTGTGAGAGAAAAAAACCCGAACGCGCGCATCGTAAGAGAACCAGCCGCAGCATGCTATTTATAAAACACAAGTATTCTCTTCTCCAGCAGCTCTGCGTCTGCAACACCGGCAGAATTATGAGTTTATCCCAGGGATGGTATAGCTTTTGATATTTTGGACACCACTGCTCCACAGTATAAAAACATTAAAGTAATTTTGGATAAACGTATTACTTCCGAACTATTATTCCTAGGATCAGATCATGCATGGAAAAAAATAATTGTATTTTTCCCTTCAATTTTACTCCGATAAGAAAATATATCAAATTGATCTTTTAAAAATTGTTGTGTGCCCTTATGGCTAAAGCAACTAAGCCGTGATGTAAAAAAAATAAGATACAGTCGATTCATTAAAATAAAAAGTAACGTAAGTAACGTAAAGTAACGACATATCTCCGCTCGGATATATGACGTTTCAAATCGTTACGACAAAGCAAATTCCATGATGTTTTCTCAGTAGGCGAGAGAGTCTAGTCTTATTTTGATTTTTTTTCTGCAATAAACAAACATAAATTTACATACCTAAAGTCAGGCACGAACACGAAATCGAATTATAAAAAATATATCCTGCACCTAACTCTAGTCCTTAATAATTTTTATACAGGTTTGTTCCAGAAGGGTTTGTGCGGAAAGTAATAGGACTAAATCGATTTAAAAAAATTTACTGACCCAATCGTAGCAATTCTTTTAAAACTTTCAAAATAGGCTCCTTCTACGTGGATTCAGCGCTGCCAGAGCAATTTCCATTCTCCGCGGTGCATGCTGCTTGGATCCCCTTTGTTGTCTCAAAATGCTTGCGTTTTATCGTCCGTTTCAGGCGAGGAAACAAAAGCAAAACCGGGAGGCTGCATTGGGGCTATACGGCGGCTGCGGAAGCGTTGGGATGCCGGCATTTTCTTTGTGGTGAGCGTTTGGCATTATCTTTTCTCGCACACCTTGCGCATGTTCAAATGTCATGAACCACAGATTTTAGTAAATTTAACATCTGGACAATAGAACGAATACTTAGTCGACGTTCTAATGACGAGTCACCTTGTCGGTATTTCTCGAAGAGAAAAGGCCTTAAAAAAGAAAAATAAAACAAAAGTTTTTAAATAAAATTTTTTATTATCCCACCACACAAAAAAACACAACAAAAAAATTGTCCTGACTCTCCAAGTGCTCGGAGACAACTGACCAGCCGCTTGTTCGTTAGCTAACAACGCCCCCTACCGGATACAGTCGGTGCGCGCACGCTCCAAATGTACAGTCGGGGCGGACAAAATGTCAGTCTACTACTGTCTCGGACAAAACCTGTAAGTTGTTCGTTGTTTTTTTTTGTGAATGGAAAAATTGAAATTGTTTTTGCCGACCGCTGTATTAAAATCAGCACCATATGACTGACAACCGTTTGACTCACATTGCTCACAGGATTTATTAAAAACCTTGTTTGTTTGGCGAAATTTAACTTTTCAAGTCCGGTTACCTGTTAACCCACTGTTAATTAACATATTCAAGTTAGGCTAATTGATTACTACAATGGCTACCCTCTTACCAACGACCCACAATTCTTAGCTTACCTACAGCAAAAAGTAAGAAGCAACGACAACAACAACAACACACAAACTGCACTCAAATGACAAACGAAGCGTAGACAATAAGTAAAAGTAACACTAAGCCTATTGTATGCACCCAAAATGCATACAAACAAGGCGCGATAGAGCAAAGCGAAAGAGACGGAAAGTATATTGTAACTGTAGAGTTTGACAAAGAATCTAAAGGCAGGATTAACCCAGGGTAGCAGCTGATATGTCATGAATGAAGGTGCTTGAAGGAATACGTATTTGCAAAAAGGAAAAGGAAAGAAACTGTTACTCCACAACAAAGCAGCGCGCCGGCATTGACATTGGCGGCGGCGGCCTACACTCATCGCACTCAAAGAGGTGTTGCTTTGTATTTGTATATACCTTTGATCAGATGGCCGATTTTTTTTTAGCGCTCCTTAAGATTTTAATCTGTAGTATTTGTTTTTGTTTTTACTTCAGTGTGCCATCAAGTAGTAAATCTTTTGGTTGTTTGTCAAAAAATTAAAATGTCATCAAGATTGTCATCAATTGGTAATTCGATGTGACATTTTGGGCAACTGAAGGAGGGTTTTAGTTCTTATCTTCAAATGGCTTGTTCAAGTTCAAATGTTGTCAGTTTTAACAAGATTTGTGTGGATGATAAGCATCTAGTTGAAGGTATGATGTCAGAGAAGACAAATTTAATAAGCTAATTTCATGGAAAATTTGTTAAGCACGCTTAGATAAGACATTGTCCGATTTGCAGCAGATGTGGCACCAAATGCCAGATGGGTGCCGCATTTGACTACTCAAATTTGCTTGTAGACGTCTACAGTCCATTAAGTATTGGTACATCAATTGATTTGATCCCAATCAGTTACCAAAAGAAATTAATTTCATATGTAATGCCAGTGGGTGCCCCATTTGCATACAATTGAGCATTTTCAAGGATTCTTAGGCAACGGATAACATTAATTGAGTAGTTTCAATAGTTGAGTATAAAATGAGCGATTCTAATCAGAGCTGAGCTGAAAAATTCAAGCATTTAGTAGTAAGGGTGCCGCATTTGCTTACAGCTGATAACTAGTGTTTATTTTAAATTATTCCTAGGCGTTGAACAATTTCTTTTTGAACTTAAACTTAAAGCAGACTTAATGACCGCATTTGACAAAAAATAGCAGATGGGTGCCGCATTTGCTTACAGCTGACTAATATAAATTTGTTCAAGACGTCTAAAATTAATTTTGGAGCATCAATGGATTTGTCCCCAGTTAGAATCAAAAAACAAATGAATTTGTTATGTAATGCCAGATGGGTGCCTCTTTTGCTTACAATTAGGCGTTTCCAAGGAATCTTAGGCTTCAAAACCCATAAGTTCAGAAGTTTTATTACTATGAATATAAGATGAGCCAATTCTAATCAGATCTAACTAAAAGTTAACGCATTTACCCCATAAGGGTGCCGCATTTGCTCACAGTTGGCTATGAGTTACCATTTAAACTGATTCCTAGGCGATAACTTGTGACTTATCATTACCCTAAACATTAAGTAGATGCTGATCTGAAACAAAATGTCAGATGGGTGCCGCATATTCTCACAGCTCGAAAGATAAACAAATATTTAAAAAAAATGGTGAAATGTTTGACACAAAATCAACGTCTGTTTAGCTTGTTCATTTAAATTTTAAGGCACCCATCTGGCATTTTGTGTCAAATGAGTTCAATTTAGCATTTAATCTTCTCTAAATCAACTTTCATTTTAAATTTAGAAATAAAACACAATTTTATCAAAGTCTAACATACATTGAAAGAAAGTGCCGGATGGGTGCCTCATTTGCTTACAAATTATTCTCTATTTTCAGAAATTAATCCATTGCTTAATGAACACATCAAAACAACAACTAAAATTGCATTTATGTTTCAAACAACAAACCATATTAAGTCCTAACAAATTGGTCCACACCCTTCGAAGCAGATTGCATAAAGTATCACATCTCCTACCAATGGCTGATTGGTTACAGTTGAATGCGCCCTGTGCCAAAACAGTTCTGTTCGGAAATTTGAGCTGGCTGAGAAAAAATATCCACAAACGATATACTCTTACAGTAGCCGTCGGCTATGCGTCACTGTAATTTTAGCCCGGCCCGCTTCTGTCGCCGCATATTTGACAGCCGCTTGTCATGCCACCAAAAAGTTTTTCTATGTTGCCTTTCTATTTCTATTTATTTGCCTTTAATTACTTTGACAATGTTTTTACAATAAATTGCGTGCCAGTTGCCAGTCTTTTCTTTTTTAGGCTTTTTGTTTTTTGGGTTAAGCAATCACACACAATTTTGATGCTTAAATAAACTTCGAGGCGTTGGTGTGTTAAAAATGTGCCCAATGAAATATACCAAATGCAAAACAACAACAACAACAAAATATTTTAAAACTGAATATAAGCTGATTTGACAAGCACGCTTATGGATGGCCATACAACGATCATATATTATTGTATCTCTTCTTTTTTTTTTGTATACACAAGAATTATGGAATACTTTTTGATATGATGAAAATATTCTGGTTTGAGCTCAAATACGCTTTAAGGATGAAAAGGTTTCATAGCTATGACATCAGGCTAGACAATGAGCGCAAGATTTACTTTATGAGTTTTCTGAGTTTTTTTCCTTCAGTTAGTTTGATCACATCTGCAGATTATTTACAATAGGTTTGCTAAAAAGGGGTCGGCAATGTGAGCAGACAATTTGCCACTGGGTACAGAATATAAATAGTGGATCAAGCCGAAGATCCTTAGGCGCGAGCCTCAGGAAAATAACAGACCACTTGCCGTTTTACTGATCGAAGATAACGCTAAGAATAAATGCGAATTAGGCTATGGGATTAATACATAAAGTTCTTGGTTTTCAAAGCAGGAAACCCCTTATATACAGGAAGAAAATCTACCAAGCTGATTAATTGTTAAAGTTTATTGTAATAAGTACAGAAGACTCATGCAAGAGAAGTTAGTATTAAATTGTGTCCAAGATAGAGGGTTAACTAAGGGAACAACTTACGTAATAAGATTACCAAAACAAGCAAAACATTTGTACAGACTCAATTATATTTCGATAGATTGACTCATACACATGAGGTAACTGTATCCTCGCACCCATAGCTATTGAAACTGTGCCATATACATGAGATTCCATTTTAAGTTGAAGTTTAAGAACTGGCAGTAAACTCAGAGAAACATTCAAGAATTTAATACTTGAATCGAGAATGTTCAATATCGGCAAGAATGAAAATTCTTCATCCAAGTATGGGTTTTTATCCTGTATTTTTTGAGCGCTTTGCTAGCTTTCTCTGCTCACCTAGCTATTATTACTCACCTCAACTCGACAAACCAAATTAAGAACGAATTAAGCTCTTGAACATGAACATATTTTCTTAAGGAACAAACAAAATTTTTTTATTAGATTATTAGATCGTACTAAAAATTTTTCTATACTATAGAGTAGTGAATGCTATTACTTCAATACTCGTCTAATTTATGCGATCTAATGCTATCAAGCACGGAGTTTAAATGGGGAAAGCTTTTATAAAGGTAAATCGGCATATTCAGCTTCTTTAATTTAGAAAAAATTTGACGAGTTCGTAAGTTATACATGCGTTTGTTAATGAAACTGTTTGAGTAAATCTGACGTAAAACGCTTGGTGTTGGTTCTGTTTAGTTAACAGTTAGTAGAAACTTAAGGTTTGATTACGATATTCTTGCCTTATAACCTTTATAATATAAGGGAAGCAAGAACCGGAAAAAACCTGATAAATTTACACTTCGCTCGTTGGGGAAATGTGCTCAACACTTTGACTTTTGTAGCGACTCTGCTCACATTGCCGACCCTTGGTTTACAGAAATCGACTAACAAGGAAAAAAGTTCTAGCTCATATTGATATTCGCAGGATAATATGAGCTTTTAAAAATATCCTTCTTTTCATATCAATTTACTATGAAAAAATATCAATCCGACTTAAAATAATATCACTATTTCTAGTTGAAATGAAAATGTTTCAGAATATTCTTGCAATATGATATTAATTGAACTAAAATTCCAAATTCGAAATAACCAATTCTATAAACAACACATCTGCTGTTTCAGCCAGTTATTACATAAACAACATTCGTTCGTTACTTTCTTCTGACGGCTTGCTTATATTAGCTGTGAGAGAGAAATATTGAATGGCCTGGTTTGGTGCAGAGGTTAGTGTGTGAGACTGCTATGTGGAAGATGAGAGTTCAATCTTGCCTCGGAATCTTTTTTGTGCGTGTTGCATACTTTCGGTATTTCCTTAAAGAACACTACTTTGATCTGCATGCGCTGTCTGCTAACATAATGTTAATGTAATCAATGGAAGTAAGTGTGCTTTCGTAATTTTTAGGAAATTTTGCATTGTAAAGCACACAATATCTAATAGCTAAGAGAAAGATGCAAGTTTGATATATTTAAATTAACTTATTTGAAGCCTAACATATGGTTTCACGTGCATTATTTTTTGACCATTTGTACCCTCCGAAGGATTTCAGATGGTAAAAGTAAAAGTCAATCTATTGGCACTTTTATATAAAAAAAGGGCCATAATATGTTTAAATAAGAAAATTTTAATTATTTTCCCATGAAAATATAAGAATATATTGTGTTTTTATTTTGGTCTTGGTGGAGTGTTTCTGGGATTTGCCCTTTTGGAAAGGAAATCGCAAACAATCAAATTCAAGATTTATAATTTATATGCTTTCAATCTTAAGTGGTAAAAAAGACTAAAGGTTTTATGCGAGGAATCGGCAAACACAGTCACTTTCCACAATTTTTGCTTGGCTTAAATCAGCAAAGTCCACGCCTGGCCCGCAAGGGTTGAACACATTTCGCTAATCAAACCGACACGAGCCGAACGTTTGTCGAGGCTTGTGCCAAAAGACTAATCAGCTTTTTTCCGAAGAAACAAGTCAGAGCTTCGCATACCAAATCACTCTCAAATTTGGGCCTCGCTCTTCTTGGCGACGATTTAAAATTGTCATCTTACTTTCTTTAACTGTTTTAATAGACGCAGAGGCCCAGACCGTCGAACGGTTGTAATGGCCATTAAAGAAGAAAGAAGAAGAAGAGAATGTAAAAATGTATTTAAAAAATTTTGAGATTAATTATTTTGCTCACAAAATAGCCAAATTGCATCATATTTTAAATGTGTATTTTGTTGTTGTCAAAAAAGTCTTAAGTAAATCACTCACAGCTTAGGATTTCAATGATCTTCCAATTTCCATTTAGGCTTGTAAAAGTCAAAGTTCTTAGCAAATTTTTCATATTATCATAACATTTTTTGACCTAATAAGATTGACTGTGACACAATCTGAGCATCTAATATGGGGGTAAGAGCATTTCCACTTCATTATAGCTTTGTGGTATGATCATTTCTGGTTCTGTTTCAGTGTCTCCCTCTTTTATTTTTTTTTTTCCTCTTTTTGGCTGTTTAACATTTTTGCCCATATGAATAATGATTTCATTTTTCCCATAAGCTAATTTATACAAGTGGGGCAATGTGGGGCCCTTGGTGCGATTTAGAGGATTAGTCAGGCCTTGGCTTTCATAATTCTCGAAAAGCAGAGAGCAGACCCCAAAAGCCGCAGTTGCCTTTGGCCTCTACCTGTGCCGGTGCTCCAGTGCCGAGTGCGGTTGCGGTTGCTTCTTTTTTTTTTTTTTTTTTTGCAGATATAAAAAATATGCAAGATGACAGTTTAATTTTATGGTTTGTCTGCTGCTGATCAGTTCTTTATGCGTTGAAATTTTCGTTCTGTTCTTTAATATTATTTTTGCCTGGCAAAAGAATGTCTACAAGAACGTGGCTACTTTTTTTGTTTGGGAAAGGAATTTAATTAATTTGAGCGCGACTTCTATGACAAATGGGCGTGGCTAAGCTTAGGAATTGGAACTTGAAACTTGCCGAAAAATATTTGAAAAAACAGTCTCATTCAAATTAAAGCCGCTTATGTCATGGGGAGGGTTGTTAGACAGTGCAACAGCTAAACAAAATGGCTATTTAGCTAATAGAACCAGATGGATGGAAGGGTTGAGCAAACTAACCCCCTGCAGAGTTTTTTCTTTTTCATTTTTTTGTAATGAAATTATAATACCGCGCACACTCACGCTTACACACGCACACACACTCGGTTAGGTAGATACAAGCATATATTAAATTGTTTTGACATTTTCCAAAATGCAGGGCATAGTTTTTGTTTGAATTGAATTGAATGCCAACAACCCTCTTGGTTGATAAGCGTAACGGGTGGATTGTATCTAAGTTTCGGTTCTGGTATTGTTAGTTAGAAAGAAAGAGAGAGGGGAGGGGGGGAGGAGAGGGATCTTCTACTGAAGGGTGGCTCTAATTATAATGGTTGCATTTGCTGGATTATTAATGAATATGCAGATGGGTGGGTGATTAAAAGAGCTTGATGTCACTCAATGTTACGTCGTCCTTCTCTTTCAAATGGAAATTTCCTCACACTCTCAAATTGAGCGCAACGAATGCAAAACATCATGTCCTGACAAACTAGCCCACCAGGGTTAGCCAATTAAGCGACGAGTTTCTACAGTTTTAGTCTAAGAACTGCATTTGTCATTAGGTTTGCATAGACCTCATTCCAAACTGTGAGCGTAACTAATTGATTTTCTGTTTTTAGGAGAGCAGCAACACCACATGAATTCCAAGCAAGGAGAACCAAGGACCCCGGCGTGCCAGGTAGGTGTAGGTAATCAGTTTGAACACATCGCAGGTTTGTTGCTTTGGCCCATTGTTCTGGCAAAAAAAAAAAAACAAATTCTGAGAAGTAAACAGTCAAACTCCGTTTATGTGCGCAAAAACAACAACAAAAGTTATTTTTATACTCTCGACTGTCTCAGTTTGTGTTTGTGATTTCTTTTCGAAAATCGTTGAACCCGCAATAAAGTCATCAATCATTGACATTTGCCAAGTAAACATTTCTCAATGTTTGAATTTGCTAAAAAAAATTATGCTTTTTGGCGCCAAGCGGGGCAAAATAACAGAAAGTGTTAGCAAAGCAAATAACTGAGAATGAAAAATGCTCTGATTTACCAATTGAAGAGCTTATTCCAAGTTCTACCTGTTTGTGATTCTGAGGGGTCGGCAATGTAAGCAGAGACGTTGACAGAATTTAAAGCGCGACAATAGATTTAGTAAGTCAGCTAAAAAAAGTTTGCCACACTGTAGAGCAGTGGTGCACACATTTAATTTTTCGTACCCCGTGGGATACGAAGTCATAATGTTTGTTTGTAGCCTATATTTGACATAACAACGTTTACTTCGTGTTGCTCTGCTACGCACACCAGCGCAAATCATGATAATGTGAGTTTGTCCACCACTGCTGTAGAGTATACTCAAGAAACGAGCTTTAAAGCTTTTGCTGTACCGGCAGCGGCCGAGCAAAGCTTTTGGTCGTTCAGTACAGTTATCTTAAAAGCTTTAGCTAACAAAGCTCACCAAAATGGCCAAAATGAACTTCGTCGGTGGCTACACATACATATGCTATGCCAAAATGTGAATGTGTTTTTTCAGTTATCATAAGTTGAATTCTGTACAAATATTATACAAACTATACCAAACATAATTGTGGTGTCAGAAGAGGGATACAATGACCACAACTGGAAACAAACTGAACCAGATCGTTGCTGCATTCTCTGATTCAATCCGCGCTGCAGTTAGAGCAAGCGAACCGAAGGGTAGAAATGCTAGAAAACGGCTATATTTGTAGCCAAATTATAAAAGCGAAGAGGATTCTTCTGATTAAAAATAATTCACACATTTTTATTGGGTGCACCACTTAAGTGGAATAGCCTTAAATGAACAGCAGAATTACTTATTTTAACGACGCGACGCTTTCTTATGTTGAATATATGGTCACATAAGTTAAGTCTGTAAATTTAACTTTAACAAATGCCACCTTTAAATTCCCAAATGGTTAGGCCAACGAAAAGGCCACTGACAAGTTGCAGTCGAAAGGCAAAGACTACTAAAGAGCAGCAATTGCACTCTAAGCTTAGCTCTCAGCTTTGACTCTCAGCTTAGCACATTCTGGGAGCAAAATATCGGATATATAATAAAAGTACTGTAGGTGTCTGACCATTTTTGAATCGAGAAGAACATGCATAATTTAAGTCAGAATTTGTATGTTTATGGGAAGTATGCTTGAACTTTCTAAGCAAGATTGTTTAAGAGGCTGAGATAATGCACAACAGCGACTTTTGTCCATCAACCAGCCTAAATATTGTAGAGACTCCAGATCAGCATATTCAAAAACAGTCTCAGAAGTATATCGCTCTCACTTTTTCCATCCATTCTATTTTTAAGAATTTAATTTAAGTTAATTTAGTTCCGTTTTCAAGAACAATTTAAATTCAACTGGAAAAAAATTTTATTGATTATGGTCCAGGTGTTTGTTTTGGATTTGGGTGGAATAGGGAACTCTTCGCTGCTGTACACAAAAAATTTCAACTATTTCGTGGAGTGACGGCGCCAGCCCATTCAGCCGTTGCACTCTCTTGCAGATTCACATCTAGAGGACTTCTTATGCCTGGTTGAGCTCTTATATCTCTCTCAGCCGAAAACCGGTTTTGGTGTAGTATAAAGCAATTATTATCCGACTGGGAACAACATTACTTATTTCAAGAACATTTTGGGCATATGTTGTCAAGAATTTTGACTTGACTTGGCTTAGAAAACTCTCACAGTCCGATATGGAACCTCTTTGAAAATAATGCCTTATGATGATCAGATATACAAAGTGATTGTTTTAGTGATCATTTTGTCTATTCTACGGTCTACGAGAGTAAGTAAGAGGGTAAGTTAGTAAGTTCTATCGATGTGTTCGATCCTAATCGAGAAGACAGAATAGTATAATGCATGTTTTGGTGTGCACTAAAGTTGACTTACTTGATTTTCAGCCAAAATTTTGGCTCGCGTCAGTGTGAAAACCATTTGTCACTTCGTTCACCGGAGTCTATGAGCTGGCCGGCACTGCTCTCTTGTCAAGCGTGTAAGTCTTCTTGGTAAGCTTCTTCTATTTTAACCATGAAAACAGATTCGCATAAAAATGTTGTTCACTAGAAAGGGTGCGGTTGAGTACAAGTCCATAAAAGACTCATTAAAAAACACTTGCACTCAATTAAATCGAGTACCAGCTAAAAGGAAGCCAGCTAATCAAACCGACGAGGGTCGAGAGACCAGAGAACAATGTTGAATGCTGAACTTTGCGCCAACATAATTGCACAACAACAACATTCAAGTGGCTGGCTGCACTTGCCAAAGGAGCAGCATAAACATAATGAGCCTGTCCCCCCCCAGCATCCTTCCATACCACTGCAGCAGCATCCATACAGAAAACTAACCACAAAGTTGTTTGCAGCAGCCAGCAGTCAAGTCCACCATTTTGTTGGAACCCTTGTGGCCTGTTGTAGGTGTTAATGAATAAAGTTGCTTGTGGTCTGCTAGAGGAGGACAACGAAATAATAAAAAAAAAGTGTACAAAAACTCACAACAACAACAACCGCATACAATGATAAACGCCATTCAGGTTGCTCGTCGTTCACGTTGCTGAAAAACTGCTCCAAGCAAGGTGTCAACTGGAACTCCAACAACAACAACAAAACCATAAAACAGACAAACGTTGATTGTATTTTGTGTACATGGAGGCTGGACGTTGACCATTGCAGACATTTTAGGTTGACAAGTGCAAAAGTTAACACAATCCAAATGGTTTTGAGGAATTTGTGGTTATATTTTGCAAAATAGGAGATTTTGGAAAGAAAAGTAAAACATAAAAGAAACAGGGCGAACCTAAGAATCACTTTGCACAATTTTGAATTTCATACTTTGGTCAACAAACCTTGATGTCAAAAGTACGGTAAGAATGAAAGAACTTGATCCAAGACAAGGTGGAATCAATAAGGTGAAGCCTAGCGATAGAGCGCTCTCTCTGTTTGTAGGGTTAAAAGGCCTACGGCAATACACAAGCAAAGACAAACTAACGTTCTGCCATCTCTTTCCATTTCACAGTCATAAATCCCTCATCAGAAGCTGTCGGCTTCACCTTGTAAATTCCACTATGATCCAGGAGTGAGATTTTTTAACCGAAAATGAACTTTTGATTTACATTTTAACTTGTTCTCTTCGTTCAGTAACTTAAACTTATACTTCTCGTCTGAAACAACCAAATTGAGAAACGAAAAATAATTTTTTATGCTTCTATTTAATAAACTCTACTTTTTTTGGCAAATTAAAAAAATTAAGCGATTTATTTAAAGCCTCTCGAGACCTTATATTCACCAAGGACTGCACATTTCAAAGACAGAATATATTGAAGCAAAACCCTGTTAACATTTTTTTTCGCTGCTATTCCGGTCACTGTTTATGCTCAGTTCACGTCGGTCCGAAATTGTTTTGGTATTAACAGAGTCGCCAAATAAATTTGATAACAAATTTTCATAACTTTTAAAGTTGCATATCCGATTGGCGATAACAATTTATCGACTGACTAAATATACAAATATTGGACCTATCGAAATCTCCAACTCCTTAAATTTCTCCGCCATAAATTCAAAGCCGCAAAATAAAACGCGGTGTATGGATAAGTCCATGGGTAAAATAAAGTGAAACCGAAGCCAAATGAAATAATTAATAATATCAGAAATTAACTCGGCTATTGAGATAACTATTTGCAAGATAGTGTTAGTGTAT
Source organism: Lordiphosa clarofinis (assembly GCA_018904275.1). NCBI lineage: Eukaryota > Metazoa > Arthropoda > Insecta > Diptera > Drosophilidae > Lordiphosa > Lordiphosa clarofinis. The sequence goes on along the minus strand of JAEIGQ010000068.1, from coordinate 1,125,971 downwards.
TCATTCATAGTGTATTCAGACAGCTTGCAAACTTTTCAACAAACGCTCCCTTTCAAGCTGGCCAAATCGATTTGAACAAACTTTGGCTGCAAATAAATTTGCCATTCACATACAAATCAAAATTAGTTTGGCAACAAATTAAATTGCTTGTGTGAACATACCAGACTCTGTGGAATATTATATGCTTGGAAGAGAGCTGATGGAAGCCTTAAGTGTTTTATTTTCTTGCTGTGGTATAGCATGAGCGTAGAGGATCACTGGGAGAGAGACAAACAAATGTGGTGGCTTCGTTTGAGAAAATAAAAAATTGGATACAGAAACAGAACTGAAAGTGTTTTACTGAGGTTCGACATGTGCTACTTGCTGCCAGTTTTTAATGATTTTCAATTTGTACCTTCAATTTTCGGTAAAGCGAAAATGGCTGCCAGTCTAATATACTTTAATATGAACAAATACCTTGAAAAATGTTTTGAAATATTTAGCAGAACTTTAAGAGTATGCGAAATACACCATATGCTGTGGATAGCATCTAAATTTAAATCTGTATTTTAAATTACAAATGAGAAAGTGCGACCGAGCTTGTTTACACACTACGCATCATAGTAAGCTCTATAAAAACTCACTTGAAGTTTGTAAACGCAAACTTTCATATGAAAGTGAGATCCAGAAAGTGAAGAAATATGACTGGACAGGAAAAACATTTCCCTTTCCAGAAATCCAGAAATCCTTATTTAAAGCCTATTACCTTGGACTCTCCTATTGCGCTTAAGCCGTCGGGCTTTGACTAACTCTAACTCTAACCTATTCCAATTTTATTTTAAAGACCACAGCACTGTAGATAAACATTATTCCTTAACAAAATGATGAGTTTTTGTATCAACATTAAAATCAATTAAACAAGCACATCACAAACCAGAAAGAGAGAGAGAGAGAGGGAGAGAGAGAGACAGCGCAACACAAAGAATAAATAATTGCTCTAAAATTGCGCCACTCGTTTTAATAAAGCCACACAAAATGAAAGCATAATGAAAATGCCAAAAAGGAAACAACAACAAAAAAAAATAGCAACAACAACAACAATATGAGATTTTTGGTCTGGTCTAGATGGGGCGTGTAAAGTATTATCCTTGTTTGGCAGGCGCAGCAGCCTTCGTTTATTAAAACCAGAGACAGCAGGCAGGAGCAGCTAGACAACAACAACAACAACAGCAGCAGCAGCAACCATCCAGCTCACGTACACCAAACCAGAGCCAATCCACAAAATGGCGTTTTATATTGCTTGGCATATTTTACGCAATTTTGTTTGCTTTAATTTTAGCTTTCCATTATATAAATATAAATATTTTTTTTCTGTTTATAAGCGTGGGCTTTAACAAGTTTTTCATTTCGTTGCGGTTGTAGTTAAGGATTTGTGTTATAGCCATAAATACTGGTATTTATATAAATTGAATTAAAATATATTTTAAATTGGGCTGTAAAGACTAAAATGGAACTGAACTGGAGTAGATTGAGTAGAGAAAATTTGTATAACTAAATTTTACTTTAAATTTATGTTAGGCTGCCTTCACACTGTTCGACACATGACCCATGACATCTAGTAGGCCCACATTTCCCCATGAAATTCTATGAATTGGACAAGCTGTTCAAATTTAAAGCAGAACAAAAAGCAGGACTACTTGACTATCTTGTGTCGAATAGTGTGAAGGCAGCCTTTGTACCCCAACCGAACCGAACCAACCTGTAACTAAATCGCTAATTCCATCTTACTCGAACAAGTGTCCCTTTAAAAATGCAAAACCGAATCGAAAATCACAAAAAATCTGTTTGTCAGTTTACCGACGAGTCTTAAGACAAACAGTGTTTACCTTTAGACAATGATGCTTGTAATTTTGGAAATTATAATCAGTTCCTGAAAATACAAGTTATTCGATTGTCGGTTAAATGAATTTTCGAATGCCAGAAAGATTTTATATTAATTGGCGAATAATTTCTCAACGTTTTCAAAACGTTTAATCCTGTACATACATATTCTGCAATTGACCACCGACCGCTTAATATACCAGCCAGGCACTGTTTACAAACTGAAATCCTTCACAACTAAAACCAAATGTCCAACTTCATATAATTGAGGCATTTATATAAGGAATTTAAAGTCATTCAAGTGTTTTCATGGAATTCAACTTTACAAGTGTGCAAAATGGAACATTAAAACTTTATCCCGGAAATCTCTTCTAACCCAAAACCAAGTCTCAGTGTTACAGAAATCTCTTTCGGTTGGTTTCAAATCTGCCGTGCTTTTTTAAATGATTTAGCAAAATTCACTACACAAACAATTTTGTTAGGCAAAGTTGTTTATGATAATGTAAACTAAATTATTTTTCTGGAAAAGTGTCATTAAATATATTTAATATTTAATTTATGTTCTTATTAAAATTTGCATTTCAATAATAGTTCAACTGAATATTGCCGTAGCAATTAAATCCAACTTTTCACTCAACCTCAGGTTGCGCTATCTTTGTACCAGCAAGGGTGCTAACAAGTTCTAAAGGTTGAAATGCAGTAGATCATGACTTTTAAGAATATATCCTACATTTGAATTTAATTATTTTAAAATGTATTATATATATAAATATGTATATTTAAATAAACTTCAAATCAAATCATAACTAGAAAATGGAAATTTATTTGCGTGATGCAATCCTGTTTTAGAGATGGGTATCATATTGGACGCAAGCCTTCTAACTAGATTTTCAAATCTTTTGAAGTTCTGTGTTTTGCAAACCAACCGAAGTCAAAATCTCTGAAAAGTTCCGAAGACCCCTTAACGGAAATTCAAAACAAACCTTAAAATCGGTTAAAATAAACATGTTTAGTTAGCAAGAAACAGAGCCGGACTTAAACTATTTTCATAAAATATGTTGTTAAATTAAAAAATATCTGAATTGAGAGTTAGCCGTGCCGGGAAAAAACCTTCGTATACTTAAAAACATATTCATATTATCGATGTTTTAAAAAAACAGGCACAATTAACAGGTCATTTTACTATTTACTATAGCGTTTGGATTGCGCTTAAAATTTCGAGATCGGCGCTTCAAAATACTAAAAACAAATATATTAAATATATTTATAATTATTAGTTATACAAAAGATATTAGCGGATTAACGGATTAAGATAAGATGCTTATCTTAAGTGATAACTTAGAGGAACAGTTCAATTTGGTTGCGTTGAGAAAGTTTGCAACACTATATATCTTAATCAGATATTTTTCGGTAAATTTCGAAAAAATTCATTAAAAATATTCGATATATCGAGTCAGAAAAATATTGCATAATAAAGTATCGATATTAATGTAGATATATCGATTATATTTCAGTTATACCTAAGTCCTAACCAATAAAAATCTTGAAGAAAAATATCATTAAACAAATATTCGAAAAATATTTGGTAATGTTATGTCGTACATTAGATAGATCGATTTTATTTCCAGCATCGGAATAAAAATCTCACCGAGAAATATAACTGAAAATATTTAACGAAGCAGAAAAGTATTCCATTATGATATAACGTCTTTTTTAAACTAAAGTTGGGATATTTCGATGTTTCTTTATTATTTTCGGCGTCCCTAGTTTGCATCCTTCTTAAATACACTATAGATTTATATATCCTGAAATTGAAACGGCACGGGGTTAATGCTTGATCTCAAAATTTTTCGGATACAGCAAAATCTATCTTCATTTGCCAAAATTCGAAATTATTTAAAAACGGATTTGGAACTGTATGGAATTCAACTTAAAATTTTGTTTCAGATTAAAGGTTTAAGCTAACTGAACCACATACTTCTAAACTTGCTCTGTAAATCTAAAACCATAGAACCCTGTCTGTCCATCTTACTTCTCTCCTCTCTAAATCTGTTCCCTCGCCCAAATTTAATGAGCTTGAAATTTCTATAATAAAAATTACTTATTTTTTTTTTTTGTTCCCTTTTGCAAACTCATTGAAAGGTAATTAAAATGTTTGGATTTCTAAAAAAAAAAAAGAAAAGAAAAGCCGCCATATTGTACATAACAAAACAATCATCTTGTGCATTTTATTTTTGACTAATTTCATTTTGGTTCAATGCAATGAATAAGCAGAAATTGTTTGATTGGTTAGTCTACAAATTACCCGAGTTATAGATGAGATTTCTTTTTGTGTGTCTTGAACTGACCGACGCACAACTTCATTAGAGTTTCCAGGGCCTTTAACCTTTCCACTAAGCCACTTGACTTGAACCACCACTTGTATAAATCAAAATTCAATCAGCATCATTTCGTTTGGTGTTTTGTTTTTATTACATTGACACAAACACACACTCGCATTTGGTGTGTTGACACGTGTCAAAACTTCCGTTTGTAATCGCACGGAAATACTTCTAGCCACTTCGTGCCCTGCACTCCAAATTCTATACACATAAAATCGAAACTGGGGTAAAATCAGCAAAAATTCACATTTCAGCGAGTTGTGTTTATCGGGGGGTCTTTGTCATTTTTGGGCGGGTTTCAATTGGAATATGGAATTGGTAAGGGGAAGGTGGGGGCAAATGGGGGAGGTCTTTGCTATGCTACATTAAACTTTTGATTTAGTTTATGCAAAAATCTTTGCTTGGGGTTATTTATGAGCTGGTTTTTGGTGTTGAATGTTTGAATATGAATGGCTGGCAATTTGGTGGGGGGAAAAGATGAGATGAAAAGATGATGATAAGTGAGGTTTATGGCGTATATAAACAATTGTTACAGGATGATGATGATGATGTAGAGAGTATTTTTAATCCTAGGCATAAGATAAGCTTACTCGAGACGAACAATTAACATAGATAGGTTCTGTTCACTGTTCGATTCATAAAGCATTTGGGTGCTAACATTTCTCTATTAAATCCTATGTGCCAAACCAAATATAAAACATGAATCTATTCAATCATATGTTCAATGACAAAAGTAAAGTTAGAGTGAAAATTCGTGATCCAAGAGTGAACTTTTAAATTAAAATTTGCAGAACCAACAGTTCAGTTAACTATTATCACTCCCTTCACCAATTAAATCCACAAAAAGAAATAATTTAGGAACAAAAAATTATTACAAATTTACTACTTGTGTTCGACTTATTTCACAGTGTACTGGTAAAAATACAACTTGCACAATTGTTTTTATACAGCGAGCAGCAGAAATGTGTTTCCCAAAATGTTTTAAAAGCCATGTATATTTGCGATTTCAAACCTGTTTTCTGTTTGAAAGTGAAAAAGGGAGCACTACAGAATTAGTTAGTTTAGGATTAGTAGCTTAATTTTGTACTTACAAATAAATTAAGTATTTTATAAAACAAACCAATATGTTATTATTGATAAACAATTTAAATTTGTTCAGCTTTTAATATCTACACTCAGAATACGCGCAAAAAAATTGATCTGAATCAAGCAAAATCCATCCTTTTAAACACTATTTTCGTTACAATACTTCATATATATAGAAAGACTTTTGTACATAAATTTAGTTTGTAAAATATATTATATCGAAAAAGTATTTAAGTCATCTAGAATATTTTAATGATTTTTTAATGTTTTGGGAAATACATTTTTAATACATTACTTTACAATACAATACGATGCCATAACCAAGCACGAAATTACAAATTTAAGTAAGGATCATTTGATTTGGAATCAGTTTTACATAGTTCAAAAATTCTGCTATAAGTTCGATCTGGTGATAAGTTTCAGTATTAGTTTGCGGATTGCTTTCAAAGCTTATCACACCCAAAGTTTTAGTTTAAACCTCAGTTCATAGCTTCTTTTACCCTAGTCAAATTAGTCGCAGCTTCAAAATAACCTCCAAAGTGAAAGCTACGAGTATTTTTTTCTTTCGCAAAGATTTTTTTCAAAAATATTAATTTGTTCATTTCATTTTCGGGCCGAAAGTAATATTTTTCTGATCCAAATTGATAATCGTTTACATAAATGGGCATTAAATATTTTCAAAATGATACTAAAAATTTAATTTCATGTTGAAAAAATACGATTGGATATTTTTAACATATCAATTTGATATATTTTTATGTCGGAGTAAAATTAATAAGAAAAGTATCACTTTTTTTCTCGGTGTAGGAAATACATTGGCTTTCAGTAGTACAGCGATTTATAACCATGTCACTCAGTTTTGAATGCTTTACCTTTTAAAGGGCCTGTTCCATCTCAATTCTACCCTAAACCAATTATCGATGTTCAATTAAAATCTATTTCGGTTGGTTTCAAATCTTTCGTGTTTTGATTGATGTTTGAAGAGATAAGCAAACCCAATTTAGGAAATATACAGATATGCATCCGTCTTCACTTTCGCAATCATTTTGCTATTTGAAACCAGTTTTTACACCAAACTCAAAACTTTTGCGAAAGTGAAAAAGGACGCATAGCTGATAAACAAAATATTTTTTCTAGATATGTTTTAACAACTAAATAAAATATTATATTTGTTTTAACATAGAACTTAATATTTTTGTAATATTATCGCCAAATAAACGTTACAGGGTCTCTTTTTAAATAACAAAACAAATTTCAAAATTGTTTTAAGTTTAAATTTAACAAATTTATGGAAACTGTCTCGGAAGCGCAGGTCTTTTGTTTGTTTATTGAAACCAAAATTTTCAGTTTTGAGACCGTTAGATTTGAAATAGAATGACTCATACCTAAGTAAGTAACTCATGGGCTTATATTTTTCAAAATTATTCATTTTAGTTTTGTAGAACATGACCTAACATGAATCAATAAACCAACCTTCCAACTAGATTTTAAAATAAAAAAAAAAGAAATCTCTCAAAGTTCTGTGACTCCGACGGATTTCCCAAGTGGTTTGCAAACCAACCAGGACTAAAATATTTGAAGGGAAGTCCCAGAAATCTTTAGAGATTTCTGTGAAGCGACAAAAATGTTCGGCTCTAGATTAGACGGCGATTTGAAACCGAGTGCTACATTTTTGAACCGAACTCTTTGGAAGGCCATATTTATAGGGTTGATTTAAGATCCCATTCAAAGAAACTCCAAAAGCCCCGAACCGATGCTTAAATAAGTCCTTCCGAACTGATGAATAATTGTACAGCATAACGTACTTAAAATTTAGATTCGCTTGTCTTTTTATTCTGTGTGATATTTTTCGCATTTAGCTCAATAATACAGTGTTGTGAAGTAATAAGATGCAAAGTAAAATATCATCATAAAAACAATTGTATATGACAATTTAGTATTACTTCACAACTTTGTATATGGCATTGGAAATCAGAATACTTTTAACTTTTGGACTTGACTAAACAAGAAAAAATTTTAAAATTTTTAAAACAAAAACGTATACTGAATGGTTGTTCTCATCTGCAGACCTTAAAATTGTGAAGTACTTAAAATAAGTTGAATGTGTGAATCCAAATAAGGTTGTAGGTGCTATAACTTTATCTGAAATCTATCATTTCTGTCATTTGAGAAACAAATATTTTATGAGACCTTTGTCGGTTTTTTCTTACAAAGAAAACAATTCAAACTTCTAACTTTCTAAATAAAACAAGTAAGAAAGTGGGTCAAGCTGGAGTAGCACATGAAAACAGCGCTGCTGAACTAAAGATGGCATCACTACTTGTTTTGAACAATGAGGGATTTTAAAAATTGACCGATAGATGACGCCACTACTACCAAGGCGGGGAAGTAACTTCCTTTTGGTCACAGCTTGATAATCGTTTTTCCGATTTTAATCATTTTTTCGGCAAATTGATAAAAAATGTCAATTACTAACTATCCCTGCAAGGTACTAAATCTCTATCTTTATAACTCTGGGAGATATGGCGATTTTTCCAGCATATAAACCTTTTAAGATAAAGTATTAACACCGTTTTTAATTTCAAAATTTGCCTAAAAACTGTATTTCCTGGTGTGGGGAAGAAGCTTTTCCAGCTATGCAGCATAATTTTTAATATTTTTGCTAACTTCATTTAGATTGGGATCAATAGCTCGGAAGATGACGGCTGCCTAAAAGCTAAAGACTATTGTAGCAGATGTTTTGAAATCGAACTTAAGCCTCCCTTAGTAAGTCACAGCCGATGATCTGCTTAGTTATGTTTAATAATAAAAAAAAAACTGTCTCCATTAAAGCAAACTTCCTTCAACTGCAAAAAGTTCAGAGAAGTGAGTCCGCCTAACAATCAAACTAAGCCCAAAACTCTTTCAACAGTAAAACAGATTTTCTTCACCCAGAATACACATAAAGTCAAGTCCAGTCAAAGTCAAGCTGGATAAGTTGCTTGGAGAAAAAAAGGATTTGCCTGCAGTACAGGTGGCTTAAGGCCAGGTAGTGTGGGCGTTGCACCGACTTTTAGCCACGCACGCCCCTTAACCAAAAGCGGATTTACCCACAACAACAACAACAAAAAAAGGGTTAAACCCACTAAAATCTCTCGCCCTGGACTTACCCGTGTGCGTTCTTTTATGTATCTTGAGATTCTCGCTGCGTGCAAACACCTTGCCACATCCCGGATGTGGACAGGCAAAGGGTTTTTCACCCGTATGGACGCGTATGTGATTGACCAATTTGTATTTGGCCTTGAAGGGACGACCATTGCGCGAGCAACCAATCCAAAAGCAGGCATGTGTCGTACACTCCGGTCCACCCACATGCTCCACCGTCAAATGGGTGACAATCTCGTGCATGGAGTGAAAGATTTTATTGCAGGTTTTACGTCCGCCAGCGGATTGTATCATGCCCGGCTGGTCGGGATCTATCCAAAGGCATTGCATCTCCTGCTTAATGCTGGACGTGGCCGAGGCGGGCTGATGGCGCATATACCGCAAAAAGGCTCCCGCACCGGCTGGATGCATGGCCGACATGGCATGATGCGGATGATGGGCGGCAGCGGCGGCGGCATGATGATGGGCAGCGGCCGCATGTACCGACGGGAAGTTGCCATGATGCTGATACGGATGGGTGGCATAATCGGCCATTCCCATGCGCATTTGATGCTGGTGATGATGGGCCGCAGCGGCCGCATGATGATGATGATGACTATGGAACGGATGCTGGCCAAAGGTGGAGCTCAGTTCGGCGGCAGCCTGGGCGGGAAAGCTGGAGAAGAGCATGGAATCGGCAGCAGCCACAGCTGCTGAGGATTGGCTGGGGTTGCTGGCGGCGGCAGCGGCGGCCACATAATCGGTGGTATCACGGCGACCCAAGAGAAAGTCACGTGAGGCATAGGAATTGAAATGGCCATAGGTGGAGTTTTGATAGGCAACTGAGGTGGAAGAGGAGCTCAAGGCGGCAGAGTCCGAGCTAACCTCCAGTTGTGGCTGTTGTTGCTGTTGCTGCTGTTGTTGTTGCTGTTGCTGCTGTTGTTGCTGTTGCTGCTGTTGTTGCTGCTGTTGCTGTTGTTGCTGCTGCTGCTGCTGCTCATTGCCATTCATTTCCAGAGGCTGTTGCTGGTGATGATTGGGAGACATGCGTAGCCCATAACTGGCCAAATGATGCTGGGCCGGCTCTATAAAAGCATTCATCATCATTTTTGCTACAAGTTTTCAATATTTTGAAGTTTGATTTAAGTTTGTTTTTCTTTCTGAGAAGTGTTAAAACTTTTCTAGGCCAAAGCCCATCACTAGACACACTCTGGACACGTCACTAAGCTTTTTGTAGCTAGCTTTCTGTATAAATTTTATTTTCAATAATATGCTTAATATTTTATATAATATTTTTGTTAAACACACGCGCGCCTTTTGCCTAGTTAAAACGACTCCCGCACGTACCGCTAGACTTGACGTTGCAAGATGCGCAGCAGGACTGAAATGTGCTCAGCGGCAGGCTCCTGAAATTCTAACTTGTCGCCGCACGACATTCGAGTTCGTGCGGCGATCGTGTGCGCGTGTGTGTGTGTGTGTGCGTGCGAGACAAAATGGAATATGAAACGTCTCTTGGAGTGAAAGAGTCGGTCATATGCTCTGGCCACTTAAAACTCACCACTCTGTGGTGTATTGTGGTGTATTCTACTCAGTATGTGATTGGTGCAACAGAGATGGCCTGTAGAAAATGGCTGCTTCTGGGCAAGAGTGAACGGTACAACTAGCCTCTGTTTGGGAAATCCAATTGGATGGCTTTGGGCCAAACTGGTTTACGGTGGTGGGTGTTGGCGCCTGTGCCTTTACAAAAAGCTCATTGGATCCCGCCGTTTGTACGCTTTGACCAATTGCAATTGGTTTGAGCTTGAATGCAATTTCTCATTCAATGCGGTTTCTGTTTATTTTCACAGTCCAGCTGTCAGTTTATCAAATTAGTTGTTTATTTTATTGATTTTAATGATATTAACCAACGATTTGGCAGCTGCTTTGTTTATTTAATTAGATATGAAAAACGCATATTTCAGTTGTGGTTTTTTTTTTTTGCGGTCGATGAAGACATAAATTTTCATTAACCCTGTGGTTAGTTTTATTTAATTTATGGAATTTTAAATAAGCGAAGCAAATTGATTGGATTCCTTGGAGTGAACCAATTAGATGATTTTTAAATAGTAATGGGCTATGTGATTTGATATTACGACATTTTGGAACAATATCGTCGAAATATGGTAAATATTTAAAAATCTAGATTGTTATATAATTTGACTTAACATATTTGTTAAATTTTATTCAGATTTTTGTCTTGATAAAGCAGCACCTCATAAAATTTCAAGCATGATTTTTTCTTCAAAGTTCTTAAATTAAGTACGAAACATTTAAGAATCGAAAATTGATTATTAATGTTAATAAATTGCGAACAATCGCTCTTGAAGCCAGACTTACCGTAATCAGAATTGTTTAAAAACAGCGCGTTCTTAATTAAAGTACAAAATATCTTGAATTGAGCGCAAAAATACTTAAAATGCAAGCCCCATAAAGTATGCAAAGGAAACGAATCTGTTCTCTAAATTTCCTCCAGATTCTAACAGGGTTAAAATAGGTCGGAACGTTCAGTAATACCATCTTAGTCCTTAAGGGGGGACATCTAAGTAGAATTTTTTGAGAATCGAAATTTTTTTTTTGGCTTAAATACTGCTTTAGGGTCTTAAAAATAACATACCAAAAAATTGAATCCGCCAACAGTTTCTAAGTCTCAAAATTTTCCATTCTACGGCGAAGCCTCAGCGGACTATACCAAGCGCTTTGATGAGTTCTGGTAACAAATTTTTAGATATTGCTACCAATACTGCAACAAGTGTTTTTAACGATGGCCTTATATCAATTTTGAGAACATTTGATGTCATGGACTTGACAATCGGCTCGAAAAGTTTCAAGTTTTGCCAGGAAGTAGACCAGTACCGCATTTACTCAGAAAATTTCACATCGATCGGTTAAGATTTGCTTGAGCTATGTGTGGCCACGGAAAAGTAGGGTCTACGGGAAATGATACACGACCGCATTTTGTTTTTGATAAAAAAGCCCGGCAAGGAGAAATGTATCCCACTATAATACCTCATTTACAAATTTTCGGGCCCATTGGCCAAAAAAATTCTGAAACATTTATACCCGTTATGAGAGTAAAAAGGGTATACTAAAGTCGCAAATGTATGTAACAGACAGAAGGAATCATTTCCGACCATATAAAGTATATATATTCTTGATCACATCAACACCGAGTTGATAGCCGTCCGTCCGTCTGTTGAACACCTAGATCTCAGAGATGGTAAGAGACAGAGGTTTGACATGTATGGGACAAATGCTTTTAACTGCAGGATCTCAAGTTTTTTTCAAATTTTGGCCACGCACCCTACCGCAATACGATCCTCCTACAATTTTTACGATAGACGATTCATACCTTCTGGAGATAGTTAGTAATTAGCAAAACGAATAAATTTGCCGAAGAAATAATGAAGAATCGGACGAGCAGTTCTCAAGTTATGAGCAAAAAATTTGAAAAATAGTCACCGTTAAAAAAGAATGTTGCATACTTTTCAGATGCCCCAAGGAATGCAGGAACTCTGTTAAACATGTTTTTTTCATGAGTAACGGGTATATCGAAGTCGGTTAGAGCCGACTTTAACTTTCCTTTTTTTGACTACTTAGATGTCCCCCCTTAAATCATTCTTTATCTTCTTTTCCCAACCACTTTTACGTTTTTTAAACAATATTAACCTTCAAAATGTCTTTGAATTAGCAAATATCTATTTAAAATATTCTTTGAATATCCAAAAAATATTCTGTTATTTTTCAACTAAACTTATTAAATCGAATCGGTCAATGTTGCAACTAACTTAATTTTAAAGCCTCATTATTAAGCTTTTGTTTTCAGTATGTGTTGTTTCGCTGAAGTGTAAACAACATAGTTTTTGTGTGCTCCGATTATGTCAACTATTTTTGACAACAAAACACAATTTGCGTGAAAGTTTACTTTACTAACTCAACGCCGTCGAATGCAGCAAGAAGCTTATGGGAAACATGCTCTAAGCGCAAAAAATTTGTCGTGCCGCCCGTCCATACGCCAAATCGTCGCCAAAACCGGTGGCAAGGTCATGCTCTTTATTTAAAAGAACCAATTGGTCGTGGTGAAACCATCACAAGACTCTATACTGAACGCCATTGATGCGTTTGAGCTAAGCATTAAAGCAGAAACGTGCAGAACATAGCACGGCCAGATTAATTTGCAACACGACAACGCTCGGTCACATGTTGAGCAGCCGGTCAAAACATACCTTGAAAAGCTGAAATGGAAATCCCACCACACCCACCGTACAGCCAGACGTTGTCCCTTCCAATAACGAATGCCCTTAAGAATCAGCACTTCTTCAACTCCAAAATTGGATCAATTCGTGGTTCGCACCAAAAGACGCATTGATTTTTCGAGATGTTAACCGGAAATTGCCGATAAAAAGCGAAAAACTAGGAGCTAGCAAAGGACAATACTCTAAAAAATTGAACTTGTAGCAGACTTTCCAAATAAAGCTTCAAACTTGCAAAAAATTCTTAAAATCTTGCATGTTGCTCTTGCTTTTCCAAATCGAACAGTCTCAAAATTCAACATTTTTTGTTTCAATAAACAAAAAAAACCGAAACTAGATCTCGACACTCCCACCGAAACGTGATTTGCGGTTTTGCAAAAATTTTGTTAAGTTTATAAACAATTTCAAAAATCGTCAAAAACGAAAAAATGAAAAAAAAGGTTTTTTTAAATCGTGTTATCTCAGAATTGGTTTATCGGACAGGTCTCAAGTTGATATTGATGGAAAGCTATTACTGTATCTACTGAAATTATAATTTTATAGATTTTTAAGTTATTTAAAATTATTATGTAATTATTGCTTAAAATTATATTTAGATTTTTCTTAGTGTTAACCACCATTTTATAGCTTCTGATGATATAAAATTTATTGCACTAAACATAACTTAAATAGCAGTGTTTTCAAAAAATTTATGACTTTTATAGTTTAAAAGATATTAATTTTTGAAGTTATAAGCAAATAAAAATATACCCTTAAAGAAAGCTTTGCCACGCAGTCCGTTTTAAAGCTTTCTGATTGAAACTTGACAAGTGTGCTTTATATTTATCAAGCTTTTCAAAAATGTCAACATCACGCAGATCGGATGTATATATCATATTGCTGCCATAGGAAAGCTAAATTTCGTTTTGGTACAAAAGACTTTGAACACTTTGGTAACCCTAATTCACAACAAAACACATCATAACATTCGAATGACACTTATATGATATAGTTGTCCGATCTGCGTGACGTTGACATTTTTGATAAGCTGACAATTTTTGAAATTGTTTATAAACTGAATAAGTTTTTTTTTGCAAAACCGCAAATCACCAAACCAATGTTCTTTCTAGAGCTCTAGATCAAGTATTGCTTTCCAAGTCCTTTTAAAATTGTTGTAAGTTTTATTAAGGAACATTTAACGCTCCAAATCCTTGGGCTTGAAGGACTAGCGCCCGATAGCTTTATTGTATGTCATTTCAGAAGTTGTAGATATTGCCGGAATGCATAATCAAAATGCGGTGTATTTCCGGATTCTTTGAAACGCTTGATCTTGAACCGTCAATTTGCCCATCTACTTTATTGTCTAACTCATACAAAAATTTTGAAGATTTCTCGACTTTTTGGGCCGTTCGATCTAACCATTACGTGTACGATCAAATCTTAATGATTCCCAGAACTCATAAAACTTTGCAAATTTCGTAAAAACCCGAAGCTAAAATGACAATTTTAAAAATTTCGCACTTTTTTGACAATTTACAATATTTACCTGTCAACTACTGTCATCCATTAAGTCTTCACAATAATCTTTGTTCATATTTAAAATTTGTAGTTTCGCTATTCTTTTAATAGCACTAGTTTACAAAAATAAAAAAAAAAAATGACCCATTTCAGCTGAAAAATTTTCTTAGTATAGTTTGGAATGGTGATCTAAAAACTCGATTTCAAAAATTTTTTCATGGCTCCGTTTTTGAAATATTAATTTTTTTAATTTTTTTGGTAGGTACTCTTACATTTTAAGCCATATCTCAGTACATAATTGTCAGATATAGTCAAGTAAGAAATAAATCGAAAGGTAATGGAGCTGCCAATAATTTTGTGGAGCATTGTTTTTAAATCGGTTCAGTAGTTTGAATTCAACAACCAAAAATATTTAAAAAAATCGATTTTTGCTCGAAAATCCAAGAAATTTCATTTTTAAACGACTAGAAAAAATATAAAAAAATACAAAAAAATTATTTTTATTTTTTCTACTTAAGAATCGCACTTTTACGAAGAAAATAAGGTATTGGTGAGGAAAATCGTGTAACACGTACCATAGATGGATCAAATTGAGTAGAGGAACTAACCGTCAAATTTGAGTATATTGTGTGTTTTCAAAAATTAACATTGTACTTTTCTTTGTTTTTTGGTCAAATTATGAAGTGAACGAAAAGCCAGAACAAAAATAAAAATTAAAAGGGAACAAAAGTCGAAGCAAACGAAAATTTATTTTAAAATATTCAGGAAAATATCACATTTTTTTTTGCACTAAATTGCTTACAGCTCCTGTGTTTGTTCACTGATTTTGATCATCGATATCTGTTTTTCTTCGTAGAAGTGCGGTTCTTATGTAGAAAAAATAAAAATAATTTTTTTGGATTTTTTTATTTTTTTTCCAGGCGACCAAAAATGAATTTTCGAGCAAAAAATCGATTTTTTCGAAATATTTTTGGATATTGTAGTCAAACTAATGAACCGATTTAAAAACAATGTTCTACTCGATTACCGGCAGCGAAATAACCTTTCGATTCGTATCTTGCTTGACTCTATCTGACAATTATAAAGTGAGATATGGCTTAAAATGGAGGGGCCCCCACACCAAAAAATAAAAAAAATTATATTTCAAAAAACGGAGCCATGAAAAATTTTTGAAATTGATTTTTGAGATCACCATTCCAAACTACACTATAAAAAATTTTCAGTAGAAATGGGTCTTTTTGGCTGTAAACTAGTGTAGTTAGAACTCGTATTTTTACTTTGACATCCATCATATTTTCATAATTATCTTCAGTCATAAGAAATGATTGGAAAATTTACTGATATTTTGGAGTGTTTAATCGACGACACTTTAGTTTACCAACTACCGCAAACTCCTGCAAACTTCGATTGGCTATAAAACCTATTTTCTATAAGGGTCTTCAATCGCCATTTTTCCAATCTTAACAACTATCTTAGGTCCTCAAACCATCAATATTAAGCTAGCTCAAGGTCTCGTTAAGCTAGCGCTTAACACCAAAAGGAGGAACACAACACACCACAAGTGGTCGTACAGCTGTTTCAATGGTACCGCTACCAAATCATCAGCGACCTTCGCTTGCTTGTACTGGCCCCAACATCTCCCACTCCATGCCAGAGCTGCCATAATCGCTTGTAAATTCCTGAACGACTTGACAGCAAAAAACTGGCACACATGAACACACTTCTAACACAGTAGACAATAGTTTGAGTACAGAATAGTACTCAAACCGGGGATTTTTTGTTGCTTTAATTGAAACTTTTTTTTGTTTAGTTTCAGCAACAACGCCGTGCCTGGCGTTTCTTCCACATGTGTGTGCCTTAACGACCTTTATGATAATCAAACCATACTTTCGAAATTTTGCAAAGTTAGCAATATTCTTGACCAATTGATCTACTCCTCCAGCAATTTGTAAATTTTACAATATTTGAATTAAGGCCTGTAATTTGCCAACCAGTGCGCTTTCGTTATATTCCAATTAACATTTGGCAAATTTCGCTGTTTTTAGTCTACGAGATGTTGCTTTAATTGGAATTTATCCAATCTTTATAAAAATCTTAGGTCCTATGAAAATTTGTAAATTTTCGCAATTTTATTGTCCATTTGATCAACACCTTCTATTTACCAACTCCTGCCTTGTTATCTAATCATCAAGCGCTATCATAAATACTCTTATAATTTGCGAATTTTGCGGTTTTTTTGTGGACTATTTAAATAAAAGCTATATAGCATACGTTCAGCTTTAGGTTATCAACTATCTGCGGGCCAAGTTTCATTCGAGTCCCTTCAGCAATTTGTGACTGAAACCGCATAATAATTTTGCAAATTTCGCGGTTTTTCGACCATTTATAAGATTTCTGGGTGACAAATTTTATTCGAATTCGTTAAGCCAATTGTGTATTATTGAGTAACAAACGGGCAAACATACAAACTGTTACATTTATAATATTACTAAGATAATAAGAAAAGATATTACATCAATATCGGAATAATCCTTATCGTCGAACAAAAATATCGATATATCGATCTAATATTGCGACCCAACTCTGGTTTTAGGCATTTGCACATTTTCTGTCCTCTCTTCTTGTAGATCCCTGCTTTAGATTGGGGTTTGTAAAGCAGAGCGGGGCCAAAAATTGAGAGTATATTTGTGATGACCAGCTTCATCGTCCGCTGGCCAGTAACTAAAACTGCTTGCTCTCTCTTTTGGCACAAGCATTGAAGATGATGTTCCAACTATCGATGGTATTTACCAATGATGTTTTCCCCCCTTCTAGTGCTTACTAAAAAGATCTTGGTCAGTTAATTATTCTCATAGTTATCCATCTTGTTTTATTAGAACCAAAGCTTTTGGTGTTTATTTTACAGTTATCCCTACGCCCTCTCGATCCTTAACAGTATTACAAATTTTTCGTTGCCATAATTTTAGGAAAAGCAACCCATTTCGTATGGCAATTAAAACTTGCTCAAATTGTGACATTAAAGTGTCATTGGCCAATGGCCATCAAACAGTTGTCGGCCAATTAAAATGTCAAAGCAACAGCAACTCTGTATGCGTGGCTCGTTTGCTCGATCCGTTGCCATTTTGGGGTATGGCCAAAAGACCATAAAAAACAGTTTGCCCATCCCGCAGAGCATCAACAACAAATGTCATTGGAAATGAAGCCATTGCTCCACATAGCCAAGAGGGGAGTTAGCCAGCAGCAACAACAGCAACGGCTTTCGCCACATGATGATAAAAGCTGATGGGGAAGCCAAGTGGATTTCTAGCACATTGCCGAACGAGGCGCATAAATAATGCATTCGAGGGGCACTTGAAAATTGAAGCGAAAACTGCAAGAAAAACAACAAAGTGTGGAGAGAACCGACAGGCAGCAGCAGCAACAAATTAGAAATGTATAAACAAAGGGAAAAAGATGGCACAGCATGATGCGCCGGTAAAGCCAAAACAGATGCACATGCACCCAAAAAGCCAATTGCACAATTTTGGAAAGGTGAGCTTTTTTTGGGACACAGTGGGCCAAAGGACTCGTATCAATAAAGATAAAGACTTTGACCTAAAACAGGTAAAATTGCCCAATAATTGCAATACCCGCAAAACAAATAAAGAATATTGCAACAACTGGCTAATCCGGGGGCGTGATAATACGCAACAGGCAACAAGGATACAGGATTGCAAAACGCAGCTTATAAAGTCAATTTTTTTATGACCATCATTGGCAACCGGAACCAGCGAAGAACCCACAGCGTCAGGGCCAGGCTCAAGGCAGCAAAATTTAAGGGAAATTACATGCATCGTAAACTGAGTTTATCCTGGCAGTTTTTTTTTTTTTTCAAACGAATCATAAATAAAAAGTGTGTGCGGAAAGATCCTGACAAGGTCGTGTCAACCATAAATATTTACATGCCATAAATATCAAGGTGAGAGGATACGACAAACTCACATCCTTTTTCCGCTTGGCCATTTCCATTGAATATCCTTGAAAGTTTTATGACAGAACGTTAGGAATGGGCAGGCAGGTAAATCTTCGATTCGAAGTCAAGCCGTTGGCCAGTCAGTCAACTTTTGCCCAGGCGACGTTATTTATGAGCTGTTAGCCCAAGATTTTCATTTGAAATGTGACTGCGACTGTGGCATTTTATTTCTCTTGTAAATTATGCAGATGCCCCTCAGGTGACGTTCGCACTCGAGTCAAGTTGTTTTTGTGGGCGTTCTTTTGGCTTACCTGGGCCTGGACTCGTACCCTCAGGTAGGGGGCGTTGTCGTTGCTGGTCGAAAATTGGCCTTTAACTCTTTTTCCAGCTCAATTATGTTGACCATTTCTGTTTAAATAGTTTCAGTTTTTCATTAGGGTCTAGCTCTCTGACTTTTTACAAAAGAGGAAAACGCACAGGAATTTGCCTGAAAATTTTGTGGAAAAAAATGGGAACAAAAAATTGCAAGCAAAATTAGACCTTGGAACTCTTTCGATAATTTCAGTTTATTTTCTGACCTTTCGAAATAAAATTTTTAAAGGATGTTAAGGAAAAAGTTGGGACTTGTAATTGCAATGCAGTAGACTACACTGAGAAAAAAAATTAATCTAAAAAAAAGAGAGCGAAGCAACTTCGGCTCTTGATTCAAGAAAAAAATTATAATTTAAGATCTTCTTCATTTTTATTTAAAAACGAGCTCTTACTTTAAGTACTAATCGCTTTTGGCTAACTATATATAAAACTAGATCAGGCCTATTTTTAGCTCTAAGAAATTTTATAACAGTCCCGTTTCGTCCTTAACATATCCAAAACGTTTTTGAAATGAAGAATTTTGGGAGTTTTAAAAACGCTCTTGAATCCAGAACTTAAATCAAGAATTTTCTGTCTTATTGAAGCTGTAAAACTGAAAATTCTTGACTTAAGTACCTATTCAGAGGGAAAACACTGAGAACATTGGACTCAAAAGGAGCACAATCGTTACCAAAAAAGTATGCATGAACTGGTTTTCTCATTTCAAGTTGAGTTTATATTGTTCCATTTTTGAGAACATTTTTAACTCACCTGGAACTTGGACCAGGTGTGTTCGGATACCTCGCATTTGGGTGGAGAAATAGGGAACGGGGACATACCTCGTTTGATTGGAAGTAATAGCGAAGCGCGCCTGCTTCTTCTCCCTCCACCCATACATCCCATAGGAATTAGAAACATCGCTTCAACGATCCACTTCTTCACCTGACTCGTTTCATTTTTAACACAAAATTACACAGAAAAATTGGTTGGGACTTGAGGGGGACTTGAGCCCGTTACCTTATGGACTCAACGTATGGAATGACGCGCTAGACAATTCAGCCGTTGAACAGTTTTGTAGAAGCACGTCTAGAGGGCTACTTATGCTCTGTTGAGCAGACAAGAGAGAGCCAACTCGCTCTCACTCACACTCTCTCCTGTATATCTTTCTGCTGAAAACCGGTTTTTATTTTTGATTGTTTAAAGTAAATATTATTCGATTGAGATCAACCTTACTTATTCCAAGAACATTTAGATAATTTGTTCTCAAAAATTTTAAGAACGTTCTGTTCTCATTTTAAGTTAAAGGCAACTTATTTTCTGAACACCCTCTGTGTAAAAAATCTCATAATTTTTCTCTCAGTGTTGAAGCATGATATTTGCTACCAGTTTGTTAAATGGCAGCTATTCGATATATTCATCCGATTTTGATCAAACTCTACAAAACTGTGTTGCAACAGTGTTGGTTCAAACTTGACAAAATTGTGTATTAGCATATAATATTGATTAGTAACAAGTTTGAAGTGAGGTTAAAATGAGGTCCGATATAGGACTCACACACACTTTAAGACTTCTGTGACTTGGCGTTTGCTGCTGATGTTGGTTTTAGCCAATTTCCGCTTGAAATTTCCAAGCGGTAAAAACTGCTGATGCCATTGGATTGTGGTTATTCATGAACTAGCTGATGATAGGCAAACAACCTGCTTTGATGGTGGTGTGTCTTGTGGTCAAAAAGTTCATAAACTAGCTATATGTTGTTGTGGATAGCAACCTTCGTTTTTTATTTGGGATTTTTAGTGAGTGTCTTGTTTTCAAAAAGTTATAAATATAAGATAGTAATTTAAATATTCCAACTTTAGGATTCGTCTGCAGGGAAAAAGCACGGTCCGCTCGTCGGTGGAGTTGAAAACTGAGTTTTCAAGAAGACGAATCCCGAAGGGTTTAAATATATTCATGTTTGTTTGTTTTTAGTAAAAAATTGACCCGAATAGAATATGAACTTGAGAGTTACAAGCATGCAATTATACGTATATGTTCTTAGACATATCGTTTATTTTATTGGGTTGGGAAGTTTTCATTCAGCCTGTAACATACATTTTTCTGAAGAAGTTTACTCTAATCACACTACGAGAAACAGATATAAAATCAAGTTAGAAAATCAGTCAAGCCCGACTGTCATATACTCTGTACCGCATCGCTACTTTCTCTTCGGTATAAGTTGACCAATAGGTGGCTCCACTACTAGGTTTTAAAACTGACCAATAGATGGCACCACTACTGAGACCATTTCAAAACCGACCATTGATTGAAACTGACTTTTAGTCATAACTTAATTCTTAGCATTTCCTTGGCAAATCGATGTTAAATGCTAATTCCTAACTATTTTTAGAAGGTACGAAACATCTATCTACAATCTATCTTCTCTTGCCCTAAAGAGATTAGAAACGTAATTTTATTCAGATCGGATCACTCTATATTCCGACTTTTCTAGTTTGTTTTCCCAAATTGGATCTTAACGTTTCCATCCTTATCTTGGTCTTAGATTAATTTTCTTAGTGTAGGCGCTGATTAGCCCTATTTTTTAAATATTTATGATTTTGATTCTGGACAATGACATTGCTATTCCCATCAAAAATTGGGTCCTTAGAATTAAGTGTTATTATATGATTCTTTTAAAAGTGTTTAATAGCTATTGACATTTGAAGATTATAAAACTTCATACTTCCAGTTCAAAGCTCAAATAGTTGAGATAGGGTTGTGAGCCATTTCTAAACCGTTCAACTCTGGCTTGGATCCAATCTTGAACTAATAAAATGTTTAATAATCCTACAGACTAAGAAGTAATAATACTGGCTTTGAACCACTTTTAAACCCGCTAAGAAGGCTGGTTTGGAACTGAACATATGTCAAACTACAAATGTTCAATCTATATAACTGTGATATAGCTCTGAACCACTTTAGATCTTGTCTTGAAATAGTAAGATGTATAACACTCACATTGTCAACTTACTGATTTCCAGATCACAGCTTCTAATAATTTTTCAGAAATGGTTTCGAACATTCGGCTGGTTCGAAACAGAAAAATATATATTTAACCGGTTCGAAATCGGTACCGAACTACACACCAAATTTAAAGTTTATCTATATGATATAAATCTATTGACCCGACATTATAAACCCACAGCCAAGACCGCTTATCCAAGAGATCTTAGATTTGGCATAGACCAGCACACTATAAAAAAATTCGAAATCTTCACCTGCAAAGTGGGTGAAAATGGACAAAAAATCGGAGTGTTTGCATAATGTATTTGCAAAATCAGCCGCTTTTCCATTTGCCGTAGCAGCAGGTGGGTTTTGTGGAGTGAGATAGAGTGATAGGTAAAAGGGGTGAAAAAGAAACAGTGATTTAACAGTGATTTAACGGTGACCTAACGTGGGTTAACTGTGGGAAACAGTGGAAGAGCATCGGTAGATCGAGGTATAAAGAAAACAAACTGTTATGATGGGAAGCAATCGCCGCAACGGCGGTGGGCAGCACTGACTGCTTTGCCACTTCTAACTTATCATTATCAGATATATACAAAATTTGGGGGTACAAAGTATATTAAAGTCGGGCTTGTCTAAGGACAAACCAATAATGTCACCTCAAAGGGTATTTAGTCTTCACCTGTGTCAACTAACATAATTTTCCCTTTCTCATGTCTTTCTTTTTATTGTTTGGCTTAGTTAACAATTATTAATTGATCATAACATTTATCATAACCTTTTCTTTTTTTGGTTTGACCTTTTTGTGAAATATGTAAATTTGTTATCTGTTCTATGACAGTTTTGTTCGGCCCAAGAAACATTTGTTTCTTTTCTCAGATGCCTTTCAGGAGATAACTTTGTTTTAGCCGACAGAAAAGTTAGATTTTTGAAAAGATACAAGATACAAGGTAATCGGAGATAACTTTAAAGAAAACTTTCGGCAGCGGAAATGAAAGATGAAATTTTCTGAAAATGATGTAACCAAATCAATACGAAGCAGTTCGTTTGTTTTGATTTTTGTCTCTTTAGGGCCCGTGTCAAAAGGTCCTGACACCCGCGGTGCAAATGCAATTTGCCTTTGGCAAATCAGTTGGCGGTCCCTTTTTCCCTTGACCCAGAGTTTTCAACTTTATTTGCTGGCCATCTCTCTCTTGTCCTTGTAGGTGTTCATCCCAAATTAGTGGCTTGTACCTTTGTTCTTTTTGGGCGTAAATCAAACAGTTTTTGGTTGTCATTGAGGTTAGCAGCTGCATTCCCAGCTTCAAGCCTCAACTTGAGGCTGCTGCCAGTCGAAAGTCGCGCTCATTAGTTATGATTTAGTGTGCGCATAAACAAAGTTATTAAATTTCCCATCCACGCTTCGGCCAACTACTAAATTGTCTGCCTCGAAGTTGTAGCCATAAAAATTAAAACCATAAATTAAATGAGTATTTATTTACTACTACGCCGTTTCGTTGCAGTTTTCGAAAAAAGGAGAAAAAATAAAGGGAAAGAAGAGGAAAGCCAAAAGGCATACAGAAATTTAATTAACGCTTCTGTGTACATGTAACTACACACAGCGGGAGTGGGTGGCGCTGGCGGTGGTGGCGGTGGCGGTGTTTGTGGGGTTAGAGGCGTGGCAGGAGAGCATGTTCCGGGGACCCATAATTAACGATTAATTAAAAGTGCCGCCAGCCTGCAATCCCAAAAAAAGAAACAAACAAAGTTTGCCTGCAAATGCGACCTTCCACATAAATTAAAATTTTTTCATGATTAAAAACCAAATGCGCATCATTTGAGGCACAAAATGTAAAAAAAAAAAAAAAAAAAAAAAAAAATAATATTTACATTTAATAAAAAAGGAAGGAGGCAACACCCAGGAGAAATAAATAAAGAACAAAAGCCCGAAAAAAAAAAAAAAATATATATTTTTGTTGTGGCCCAATTTAAACAATTATACCTATATGCTTAAATAAATTTACAATAAAACAACAAAAAAAAAGGGCGGTCGAACATCTTTGGGGGTAAAACAAATTTTCCCCCAAAAAATTCCGTTGAATATTGAAAAAAACAAAAAACTTGGAGTCAAAGTTCTTAGGGGGAAAAATCTTAAAATTGATTAATGAAGTAATTATGGGTGACGATTATAATTGTGCTTCTAAGATAGCGGTGCCCAAAATGTCAATTGCCTGTCCCGTGTAATAGTAAGTCCAAATCCAAATCCATAAACACGCACACACATTTGTTTGTTTGCTTGTAGCACATATTTGATATAATGACGTTTACTTCGTGTTCCGCTCCTACACACACAATCGAAAAGCTTATTTTTTTTTTGGGGTTGCCACTGTTCGAAGAGTATGCTACACAATTGATCACATTTGAATTTGTCTAAATTCCGATGTTAAGAACAAAAAAATAGAGGAATGCTATCTTCGGCTCGACCAAAGTTTATATACCCTTAGAGCACGATATATGCCTGCCAGTTTGTCATATGGCAGCTATCCGATTCATCCGATTTTGATCAAACTCTCCAAAATTGTGCTGATGCAGATTTATGAAAATTTTAAAGCAAAAAAGCCTCAAAAGCGCATACCCTCTGATATAGTACATTATCAAAGACATTATCAATATTGAAAGAAAGTTAAGAGAGGTACTTTCGGGCACTCTTAACTCAAAGTTGCCAAATGAAAAAAAACAGTCTAAATTTTATATTTTTTGTGAACACTTACGAATGGAAACTTCTTTACATTCCGTCCGTCTGTCCATTCGTCCGTCGGTCAGTATGAACGCGTCAATCTCAGAGACTATAAGGGCCGTTTTCTCATGTAGCTGGTTTTGCAAGTTTGCTTAAGTTCAAGGCTAACTATCTAGATGGATTTCATGGACTTCATCCTCATTGATTTGAAAACAATGTTACATGACAATAGTTAGCGTGTATATGGTCACACTGAAAAATATTTAAAAACTAAAAAAAAAACTTCTGCAAATGCTCAAAGTTCATAATCAATCTACATGAGACAACCAATTGCACAAAAACCACCTAGTTGCAAAATCTAGATGGATTTCAACGTGAGCAAAAACATTAACATGAGAAAACGGCCCTTAAGGCCTATTTCCAGAAGAAATAAATGCGCACGAAAATAAATTTTTATGTTGAACTCCATATAAAAAAAACAGCGTCGAACAGCTGATCAGCCATTTATTTAGTGGCATTTATTTTGCTGATTTCCAGAACAAAAATAAATAGTCACGGCGTTGCCACATCGTTACCGTGTGTGGATTGCAAGCACAGCCGATTTGCTGAAATAAATTGAAAATAAATAACTTGCAGCACATTTTTCCGGTCAACATCGAACAAATTAAAAGCAAATGCAGGGCGCACCCAAATAGTCCAACAAATAATAAATATATTAGCACATAAAATAACACTCTTTTTTAATAGTTTTTATATATTTTAATTTTAACTGCCTCAAGACTTTCTCTACCGAGGATCACGAAGTTCCACATACTTGTGGTAGTACATCATGTAATTTTGAAAGCTGATAGCTAATTTTAAGATTCCTTAAACTAAAATTTAATAAACTCTTTTTGAATTCAAGCGGCTGACCAATCAGTGCGACCCTACAACTTGGCCGCCATTTTGGGTATTTTTTAGTGTATTTTTGGACATTGTGACCATACTATAGCTTACAATCCACACAACATAAATAAATGGCAATTTCGTGACATAAATTTTTATTTGTTCTGGAAATAGGCCTTTAAGGCCTATTTCCAGAACAAATAAATGCGCACGAAAATAAATTTTTATGTTGAACTCCATATAAAAAAAACTGCTTCGAACAGCTGATCAGCCATTTATTTAGTGGCATTTATTTTACTGATTTCCAGAACAAAAATAAATAATCACGGCGTTGCCACATCGTTAGCTTGTGTGGATTGCAAGCACAGCCGATTTGCTGAAATAAATTGAAAATAAATAACTTGCAGCACATTTTTCCGGTCAACATCTAACAAATAAAAAGCAAATGCAGGCTGCACCAAAATAGTCCAACAAATAATAAATATATTAGCACATAAAATAATACTCTCTTTCAATAGTTTTTATATTTTTTAATTTTAACTGCCTCAAAAATTTCTCTACCGAGGATCACGATGTTGCGAACACTTGTGGTAGTACATCATGTGATTTTGAAAGCTGTTAGATGATTTTAAGATTCTTTAAACTGTAATTTAATAAACTCTTTTTGAATTCAAGCGGCTGACCAACCAGTGCGACCCTACAACTTGGCCGCCATTTTGGGTATTTTTTAGTGTATTTTTGGACATTGTGGCCATACTATAGCTTACAATCCACACAACATAAATAAGTGGCAATTTCGTGACATAAATTTTTATTTGTTCTGGAAATAGGCCTTTAATAAGAAAACCGGGACGCGTCAGGACCACAACTGATCATACGCTGTAAATCTCAACCCCCGTTTTTATAGCTCTTACCTCAAGTTCATGGACTTCCATGTAAAGAAGTAAATTTTTACTTGACTGCATAAATATTTATGCGCTTTTAAAAATGCTTAAATAATGTTTTTTTCTTTTTCTTATGCTTGAAGTTCCGGGCAAATATTTGATAGAAATACAAAAGAAAAACCCAAGCGAAATGTGTCAATGGCAGGAGAGTGGAAGGACCCTCATTAGGGCACAAACTGGGCAAAGAACAAGGACCAGAAACGTTGAAGTTTGCTTGAAGAAGGTTTTTGACAAAAGAGCCCCCTTTTTTCTGGTTCAGAGGCGTGTCAACTGAGTGCACAATTATGTTTGAAGTACGAAACGAGCAGGGCGGGAGGGAGGTAGGGAGGGTGGCAAGTCAAAAGGTACAAAGATGCTGACATTTACTTGACTTTTATGAGCGCGAATGGAAATCGGATATGACCGGAAGTTGGACAATTGGCTGCAAGCGGAACCCCGATCTTGCGAAACAGCCCAAAGCCAAAGCAAATGCAACTCCTCCTACTTCTACCCGGAAGGTGTGCAATTATTATTGACTTCGGAGTCAAAGTACAAAAAGCGCGCCAGAAACTTTCTCACGCTCCAGTTGATGCCTTTCAAGATGTTTTCAGTCCCTAATTATAGGGAGCCGTACATTGGATCGAGACTTCCTGGCAGCTTTTCAGTTGCAAATGCGCAATTCGTTGCACATTTCTTCAGTGCCTGAATTCGTGGTGGATTTTCATTGAAAAGTGTTCAAGTGGAAGTCGTTAGGCTTTTCTATAAAAAATAAGTTCCTCAAAAGCTCAAGTGGCGTTTAACACTTTCCGTGTGTGTTCAAGTGTTCAAGTGAAAAAATGAGTTACAAATTTTTTTTAAGGAAAGTTAAGTTGAAGAACGGGACACACTTAACCCATTAAGTGGGACATTTTCATGGCTGATTAGCTGATCGCTTTGTTGTATTTTTACCTGAAATCCTTAGAGCTTCTTTTTTTTTTACCAATTTCATGGAATATTTCAATCAACGTACACAACAATTAGACAGACATTGATCCCCCGACCAATCATTATTCATTCCCTTACAAAAAAACTGCTGAGCTCATCACACCTACAAGTACATACAAACAAAGTACATATCCAGGTAACAAACTCCTTGCCAACTGTTGTTCGAGTAGCGAGAAATCAATTTAATCCTATTTTAAAATCAAACAGAGAACTGTTTTTGCACACGCCCCTGGAAACACACACACACACGCACATGCACGAAGGATTTCGTTAAGGTCGCATATTTAGCAAGTGCCGTTAAAACTTAATTAGTTGGATTCTCGAGGACAGACATGCTGCCAGCCAGGTCAGCTAGAACCTCCTACTGAGTGTGCCACAGGATAAACGCCCCGAGAGACCTTTTCCCATACCAATCCGGTTGTGTTGTTGTTTGATGCTTGTCAACGTCAACAGTTCCACGTGTTTACACTTGCCGCCGGTTTGTGGTTCACGTTTGCTGTCTGCCAGCCAGCCGCTATCTTAAAGAGTTCATCTCCCCCCCGACGCATTTTATTGATTACAAATTATGTCTCGAGTCAAAAAGTATCAATATCTAAATGGTTGCATCTTTCTAACAATTTGATTAACCCAGCTGCAGACACACTATGAGTTTTTGTATTTTAGGTGGGGAATTAAACGAGGAACATGAGAAGACATTATAATACGGGGGATGGACCAAAGTCAAGAGAAGTTTAATGGCAGTACATGAAATTATTCATTCTCATTTGTATTTTCTGTATCGACGGTACATAGAGTACATTAAGTTTGTGCAAAGGTATGTAACAAGGAGAAGGAATCATTTCCAATCCTGTGAACTCTTATAAATCTGTAGGCCCGACTGACTTACTGCTTCTCCTACAAATTTAAGATTTGGCTTAGATTTTCGTTCAGTTATGCAAGCGCGCACTAAAAAAGAAAATTACACCGCAAAATCGCCAAAGAAAAGTTTGTATGGAGCACATGACATGCTAAGTTGTTTTGCTAAGAGCGCGAAAGGGAGTGAGAGAGTGAACGACTTTCTCAGTGTCAGTATTTGCTGTGTGCAAGTGTATTGTGTTTTTTTTGTACAATAACAAAATTAAAAATAGAGGCAAGCTAACTTCGGCTCGACCGAAGTTTATATACCCTTGGAGCTTGATATGTGCCTGACAGTTTGTATGGCAGTTATACTATATAGTGGTCCGATTTCGAAAAATTTTGGTGAAATTATGTGAAATCACTAAAAACTTATAAATACGAGCGTTGGGAGCGATAACATTGAAAACAAAAAAGTTTTTCTCACTAAAACGGGTTTTTCAACCGATCGTTCCTATGGCAGCTATAGTCATCCGATCCGGCCGGTTCCAACAAATGTGCAGCGTATTTATACCAAAAGACTTCGTGCAAAGTTTGGTTACGATAGCTTTAAAACTGACGGAGGAGATAGCATAGAAACAGACGGACGGACAGACGGACATGGCTATATCAACTCAGCTCGGCATGCTGATCAAGAATATATATACTTTATGTGGTCGGAGATGCTTCCTTCTATGCGTTACAAACATCCGGACAATTTTAATATACCCTCTCCAAGGGTATAAAAAGTAAGAGCGTTGCAGTCGAGTGGCCCGACTTTAGAATATCCTGTACAATTGAGAACACAAACAAATACAGCAGCGCGCATATCCAGAGTAGCCTTGCCTCTCCCCTCATTTCCAATCGAAAGAATGTTAGGAATCCGCCCATAACTGGTCCCAAGTGCAATCAAATTTTTTTGATGTGAAACATCTTTAATTTCGGTACGGACGATTTTAGTAGGAGTAAAATTTGATTTCAGTGTCACGTGACGCTGACGTCATTCATATATTGTGTTGTTTTGATTTGTGGAGTTTCTCGGCAAACACACACACAATAGAATGGGCAGAGGGGGGAAGCAAAGAGGTAGGAAAGATGCTAAAGAGGAGCAACTGGGTGGGTTCAGGGAAAGATCTGGGTGTGAACTTGGTGGGATTTGGTGGTATGTGGGAGGGATTTAGGTGGATTCTTATCTGCGCGGTATCTGGGTGGAGTTTTGGAGCGATATGGGTGGGATCTGTGTGGGATTTAGATGAGGATCTGGGTGGGAGCTGGCCGAGATCTGGCAGAGTTCTGGGTGGGATCTGGGAGGGATCTGTATGGGATAAGGGTGTGATCTGGGTGGGATCTGTGTGGGATCTGGATAAGGATCTGGGTGGGAGCTGGGCGAGATCTGGGTGAGCTCTGGATAGGATCTTGGAAGGGATCTAGAAGGAATCTGGGTGGGATCTTGGCGGGTTCTGAGCGGGATCTGGATGGAATCTGGGAGGTATCTAAGCGGTATCTGGAAGGGATCAGGAGCGGATCTGGGTGGGATCTTGAAAGGGATCTAGAAGGGATCTGGGTGGGGTCTTGGCGGTATCTGGGTGGGATCTGGGTGGGATCTGGAAGGGATCTGGGCGGGATCTGTGCGGGATCTGGATGGGATCTGGAAGGGATCTGGGTAGCATCCAGGGTGGGATCTGGGAGGGATATGAGTGGGATCTTGCAGCTCACCTTGGAGGTATTTTGGGGGTAAAACATCATCATTTATCTATGTGGTAAACCACAATAAACTTCCTGAAAAAATGAAAGAACACAGCAGCAAGTGATCTTTTTTCTAGTATTTCTCCTCCCCGTTAAACTTCTTCTTTCAAAAGAGAACCCTTGATTTATATACCGTTGAGAGAGCTTGTGATTTGAAAATAAGCTTTTAAACTTAGGATCATGTTTCACATCAAAGACTCGTGAGTGCTAGCGACACTCACACTTTTTTTAGGTGAAAAAATGGAACAATATCAACTCAATTTGAGTTTTTGCGTTCTCAATAAATTCTTCTTAAAGTGAGAACATTGTACTACATATGAGAAAACCCGTTCATGCATACTTTTTGTTAACGATTGTGCTCGTTTTGAGTCCAATGTTCTCGGTTTTTTCCCTCTGTGCAGACTTAGCAGATTTGGGAAACACATTTTACATCCAAACAATATCAGTAGCCTAGAATCCTCTAAAATCCTGACCTTTGTACAAGAAATAGGGCTACTATGAGAGTTGTAAGCTTAGGAGGGGAGCACAATAGACGAGGATTGGTCGCGGTGTAAAAAAAAGAGCAAAGAGAGTCCAAATAATAATAATAATACAGTAAACTCATACAACAAACAAAATAAGTGTCATACACCACAGTTTTAAAAATATTATTTTTGTATTATATTCGTACGTTACAGAATTCAAAACGCAATTTGTCTTAAACTGTGTTGTTTTGTCAAACAATTTTTTTCCAGCTTAAAGAACAGAAAAAGTTATGTTTAAAAAGAAATTTGGTTGCAAATAAAATCATGCATTTTTCACGGGAAATTAAAATAATCATTTTTTCGTAGGTTATTCAGTTTAAACATCCAAATAAAATACAAGCCCAATGACAAAATTAATTTCTTTTAGCTGAAAAATATTTAATCAAAGTTGGCTAAAATATGTGCGCTCAGAAAAAAAAACCAAGATCTTTGTACTTAAACTAAGGACGAACGGTGTCAATAGTACAGTAAGTACGAAAATACTTGATTCTAGTACAAAACCCTTATTTCATATACGATTTTTTCCCAAAATACTTGTTTGAAGACTGCCTCGGGATATTTTAGGTACATTTCGAACTATCATTATATCTTTTTAAATGTTAATTTGGCTATACAGCTCTTCGAACGGGGCCAAGCCAAGCTTCTCTCAATCTCTTGGCGTGTGTGCTTTTAATTTTTCGCACAAGAGAAAGAGACCTACAGTATAACGCCTAACTCTAAGTAAGAAATTTACTTGATGCAAGAACGTTAGTTCTCATTTCAACAGTCGTTTTCTATTCTAGTATGTTTCGTACTTGATTTAAGTACATTCAAGCTCAAAACATACTTAAAATTTCAAGAACAAAACTATTCCGGTCGTCGTTTTCTGAGTGTGCTGATATCGATGCTATGGATAGAGAATTTTCCTTAATATTTTTTTGATTCCGTTCGCATAACTTTACAAATTAACTCCGGATAAACCTTTTTCGGATATGCCCATATGACTTTATTTGAATAGGGCTTAGAGTTTTAATCGGATCTTTTCGGTATACTGATCTGGTTAAGGTTACGGTTTAATATCCTGCTTCTAAATAACTTGAGTCCCTTGATTGCCATAAATTATATCGATCGAAAACTAAATTCTTATTCTACGGTAGAAATTGCCTTCTTTATTTTCTCAACGTTTGACATCATCAACCAATAATTAATAATATCAATACGACACCCTTAACCGAAATGGTTCATAAAATCGTATTGTGTCATATGTCAGTGAGTGTGTAATTATTAAGCGTCTAATACAATTTAATTGCCCCAACCACCAAATTGTGGTGGCCACCAGAGCCAGGGCAAGTAAATGCTATTAGGCGAAAAGCATATGGGCACTTGGATGAGTTTTATTGTTGCCACGCATTAGAAGCGTATGTTTTTCCTCTCGAACCCCAAAATGCCCTTTGGCATTTAATGGATAGAAAAGGCCACCCACTTAAGTGCGAACAACAAACAACGGGGCAAACAACAACAATTTATATATGGAAATCCACCCTCAAAATGGGAAATGGCAATGAATTGAAATTGATACACCCCCCAAATTTGAACGCCGCACATTGAGAAAAGCAACGGGGGAGCATTCGATGTCGTCGTGTCGTGTCGTGTGGGTGGATGCCGAGCAAAGGCGATGCCTGCAATTGGTCCTTTGCCATGCTGCAAAGGACTCCCCGCTTGGTGTCTAGGCGTCAGCATCATCATTGGCGGCATTTAAGCTCGGCATTCTAGCCAGAGAGTTTAATTCAATCAAATCCCGGAGCCAGTGCGTCATCTCTCTAGCTACAATTTTGCTCTACGGGAAATTTAATTACCCCCGGAATGGATGTGTATGTTTGGTTGGCGTGACGACAAAGCCTTTCTATTTTTTTTTAAATCCAATAAAGTGTCACACAATTAAATGACACGGATATCCTGCAGAGAATTGGGAAGGCAGTGGGCAGGGGATTATCATTGGAATTATCTGTTTGATGTGGAATTGCTGCTGCTGGAACTCAATTAGTTGTAATGTTGTTTTAATTATTGGAAATTAAGTAGAATTGATGGGGAGAATGAAAAAGGGGCAGGGAAAATCCGAATTGAAGTCTTTGGAAATAAGTAAAAATCAACCGGGAAAAATCCTCGCTTACATCATGGACTTGGTTTTAGAGTATTCAGTATTGAATACGTATGTAGTCCGATAATGTTCTGTCTAAAAATCCTTCTTGGTTTCAAACAAACAGTAAATAAAACAAAATAAATTGTAGGTAATCCATCATTATAACTAACTATTCCTTCATTTTCAGATCCTAGCTCACTTTACCGATTACAAAATTTTGAAGTATGCTTAACCATAAATTGATTCCCAAACAATTACAACGCCCCACACACTCGCTCACAACAAAACAGGTGTTTTTCAATTCACACAATTCCTGATAAATGTATTCGGGCAAAGGTACACACAAACATTTTTCAAACCAAAGGGACACCCTTGACGACCTTCTGGTCCTCCTTGGACGTCTGTTAATTAATTTCGGGCAAAAATAAAAATACAAAACACAAAACTCAAAAAGAAACGCGAAAGAAGTGAGGAACCATCGAGGATCCCTAGATGGGAGCTGCGTTTTGTTAAATGGCAGGCCATATTTTAAACTTAATTAATCAACCGTGGCCAGCCTAAAGCTAACTGCCACGCCCCTGCCTCCTCTTACTCGAGCATGATTGATGCGGACGAGTTGAAGTTGAGTTGAAAGCGTTAAATGGGGGCGGACAGTTTATTTAGTATTTGGTAGCTTTATTAGCCACCGAGTGGGAATTCCCCTTATCAATTACAAGTCTGTTAATGCCTAATTGCTACCCACACACACACAAATTGAATGTCCATGACCGTGACATTAAAAAGATAAGGCAACAAATTACCTGAGATAGCACGGGATGCCAATAAAACAAAAGACGGGGTGGACGGAGGTTCCGGTTTGTAATGTGACACCTTCGTGTGAAAATTTATAGAGCTCAGGTATTGTAGATACAATATGGCAAATTGCTTAAATTCATCAAAAAATGGAGAGAAAAACTACACTGAAAGAAAAATGCTTGTCAGTTTTCTGGACATTTTGAACTATCTAAAAAATTGTTGAATCTTTAAACATTTCTCTGTTTTTTATAATCTATATCAAAGTTACACAGAGTATATTAAGTGCTTATGTTTTGTCACATTTATAATTAGCAATATGTATACAGAAAAAAAAAATACAATATTTAGTATCATACGGGTAATTTGCGTATAAAATCGGCCTTCATCTGAAAAAAAATCAAGATGATATAAGGTTGTCAAAAAAGTCTTGCGGTATTATCGCAAGCGTCTTTGCAAGCGCGTAGTTCTAATTGTATTCGTCGCATCGGCTCACGCTAGAGCTTTTTGGAAAGCTCTTTTCACGCGCTAACACGTGTTTGATTTATTGTTGTTTGTTTTTAGTCGTTCGTGAGTTATAGCGTCGCAAACATGGAGCAAAATAAATAAAAAATACGGCATATTTTACAGTACTACTACGATAAAGGCAAAAATGCATCTCATGCTGCCAATAAAATTTGTGCAGTTTATGGACCCGATACAGTTTCCATTTCCACCGCACAACGATGGTTTCAACGTTTTCGTTCTGGTGCAGAGGTGATCGAAGATGCGCCACGGTCCGGAAGGCCTGTCGTCGAAAATTGCGATAAAATCGCTGAATTGATCGAAAGAGACCGGCATAGTAGCAGCCGTAGCATCGGCCAAGAGCTGGGCATGAGTCATCAAACTGTTATAAACCATTTGAAGAAGCTTGGATTCAAAAAGAAGCTCGATGTATGGGTGCCACACGACTTGACGCAAAAAAACATTTTTGCCCGTATGGATGCATGCGAATCGCTTCTGAATCGCAACAAAATCAACCCGTTTTTGGAGCGGATGGTGACTGGCGATGAAAAGTGGGTCACTACGACAACGTGAAGTGCAAACGGTCGTGGTCGAAAAGCGGTGAAGCTGCCCAGACGGTGGCCAATCCTGGATTGACGGCCAGGAAGGTACTTGTGTGTTTGGTGGGATTGGCAGGAATCATCCACTATGAGCTGCTCCCCTATGGCCAAACGGTCAATTCGGACCTGTACTGCTAACAACTGGACCGCTTGAATGCAGCACTCATGCAGAAGAGGCCATCTTTGATCAACAGAGGCCGAATTGTCTTCCATCAGGACAACGCCAGGCCACACACATCTTTGGTGACGCGCCAGAAGCCCGGGAGCCGGATGGGAGGTTCTTTGCATCCGGATCTCGCACCAAGTGATTACCACCTATTTCTGTCCATGGCGAACGAGCTTGGTAGTCGGAAGTTGGCCACAAGAGAGTCCTGTGAAAATTGGCTCTCCGAGTTTTTTGCCAATAGGGAAGCGAGCTTCTATAAGAGGGGCATTATGGGAACTCGTCATCGAACAAAACGGTGCATATTTGACTTAAATCGCATTATTATAACCAATTTTATGAACAATTGAAAATGCAATAAAAATACCGCAAGACTTTTTTGACTATATTATAGCGTCCATATTTTTTTGGTAGAAAAAGTATCACGTTGATATGAAAAATTGATATTATTGTGATAATATTAAAGATATCAGCCATATTTGATCTCTATTATTCTGTATATCGGTATATGCCGATGATTCCCAAATTCTAAGCAAAAAAGGCCAAAACCGTACCTTCCCCGCGCCCACGACCATATTTCATTCAATAAAGAGTCCAGGTACAGAGTATGTTATAGTCGGGCTGGACCGATTTTCTCCCTTATTATTTTATATACTAACTAAATTAATAAACTATGTTCTTTCGAAAATTGTTTAAAAAATGATTAGTGTCAATCCACTAAGTAATGTTTTCAATGTTTGTGGTGTGATCCCCAATCTAGCCAATTTCACTTTAACACTCGCACAGCACAATTCCATCTGCTTCACCTTTAAATTGATATGGCTAACAATGGTGACAACGTTCGTTCATTGAAGCGTATTGTACGTGAACGCAACACATTGTAGATAATATATATTTCACGAAGTTCATTTGCAGTTGTTGTTGCATCATTTTTCCGTTGATCCGCTGTCTTGGCTACTTTCACGGTTCTACAAAGCCACAACTTGTGACGCACGCAAAGTTCGCTGGCCAAATTATGATAATCTGCGATTTGGAGCACGCTTCGCGGAGATAGCCCCTTACACACACATTTTTATTATTTTTAAATATAAATTTCTTTTTAATTCAAAATAATTTTTTAAATTAAGTGTAATTCAGAATAATGAGAAATATATTAACTCCATCTAAGTACTCGATACTCTGAAATCGATACTCACTACGAGACACTCAGTCGTCTATATTCAGATACTCAAATCTCTATGCTAAGTGCTCGATACTCAGTAAACGATAGTTAGTTTTCGATACTCAGTGCTCGCTTCCCAGTACTCGATACTCAGTACTTAATACATAAAATTCGATATCCAAACTTGATACTCTGTACGCGGTGCTTATTACCCAGTTTTCGGTACTCAGAGCTCGATGCATAAAACTCGATGCCAATTACTTGATACTCTGTACACAGTAGTCAGTTCTCGATACTCAGTACTTATTACATAGAATTCAATACTCCAAAAATGATACTCAGTACGCTATGCTCAGTATGCGATGCTCAGTACGCAATACTCTGTCGTCGAGCTCAGAACTCGATACTTAAAACCAACGCTAAGTGCTCGATACTCAGTACACTATAGTCAACTTTCGATGCTCAGTATTTGCTTCCTAGTATTCGACACTGAGAACAAGATACTCTGTATTCAATACATAGTATTAGATATTCCAACAGTTTTGTTAACTTTTAAAATGGTTTTTATTATTATCAGTTGGTACTTGATACTCAGTACCAAATAGTCAGATTCGATACTCAGTACTCGATTCTCAGTACTCGATACTCAGATCTCGATTCTTAGTACTCAGCATTTGATTCTCAGTAAACGATACTTAGTACTCGATACTTAGAATTGGACGCGCGATACTCAGAACTCGTGACTCAGAACACATATAACCACAATGTACCTGATGCTACGCGAAATGGCAAATCAATTGTGGGGACAATAAAAAGTTCAGTATAGAGGAAATCCCTATCTAAGATACTTCCTAGAGGGGAAGCAGAAAGGGAAGCTACTAAAAGTCCCTTTTTAACTTACGATCTCTCGATATGATTAACAAGGATTACTCGCTGGCATCAGTTCAGGTTCCGTTTTCTTGTTGTAAGAGATTTTCCTTAGAAGCGGCGCCTCAGAGGTTGATTCCATATTGCTAAAGAGAGTAGTCTAAGAGGTGTGCTTAGCTTCTCTTAGGGTTTCTTTAAAGGTGCGAAATATTTTGTTTTGTATATTTCCTATGAATTTGAAATATGAAAATGATTTTTCATCTCAAATACCAAATTTGTTGTTGCTCATTCCTGGTAATAAAATCTAGTTAAACTGACATAAAAAAAAATCAACATACCCACATCGATTCGGCCTTTTTCAAAGATTCTATACTAGATTTTTTTCTGAGTGTAAAGAAAACTCCCCTCGTATGTGAGGGCACAACAACAAAAAATTGATATAAGAAATAAACAATCTATTAGACAACCCGTCGTTATTGACGTATTACAAGACGTCATGCAAGCCAGCACAGAGCCTCGTGCCTTGTCAAGGGATAATACTTAGTTAGCCTCCCTCCGTTCTATGTAAATGCAGATAGTTGGAATCTGCTACAAAAAAAATGGTAAAAAACAAAAACAAAAAAGCAAAATTTATGAATTATGGAGCATGCAAAAAAGTAATGATTTTTTTTGGGGGGAGCCGGAGTTGATTAAGTGGCCAAAGCTGATGACAAATTGAGGCTGTTTGCTATTGTTGTTGTTGATGCTTTTAAATTGGTCGCGTAGACCACTTGAACTCATCTTGATGTGCTTAACCCAATAAGTGGGGTAGTTGGGCATGAATTATGATGCATATGAAAATTGTAGGGAATCAGCCAAATTCTTCGAATTTTTTATCTTAGCAAGTAGTAACAAAAAGTCAAAGTCAACCTCTCAATTTAATGGGTCCAAATTAGTTTGCCTCAGCAATCTTCCCTAAAAATTTTATGTTTGCATAAATTGCGTAGCGTATTTCACAAATCATTCAACTTGTCAACGTCTCTTTAACAAATCTGAATTACTTTTTGCTCATTTTGCGGTTATTATCTCCACCCTACAACATCAGCCACAAGCCACCCTCATTTTAACTAATTTATTTGATATTGTTGATACATACATGTGTGGGTAAGTAAGAGAGAGAGATAGAGATTGAATTGTCTCATTGCTACTTTTGTTTAATCAAAAGCAATTGTTCATTTCAAGTTGATTGCAATTGTGGGTTGTTTTGTCAGTTTTGCGGTTTTTGCGGTTGCCTTTGGCAATCCAGAATGATAGAAATGAGAAATTGATTTAGACTGGCAATTGTGGTCGAGAAATTTGTGTTCATTAATATATTTTCATCATTAAGAGTTTTCCCCTTGCCACTAATTCAGTTGACCATAACACTTAAGCTGACCTAAAGACTTGACTTGAATTGGATAAAGCGTCACAAGGCACAAGAAAAAATATGATTAAAGAACAGGGAAAAGATTTTACATCGAATTTTTAATGCTCTTATAAAAATAGCAATCATTTGTAATAAAAAATGTTTTAGTTATTTAAAAATGGCCAAAAATCATCACAAATAATTCGAAAAATATTCGCATATATGGAACATTCCCCGTTTATGACTTTTTGCACTCTGTACTAGGCTTGTCGATGTTTCTCAAAATATCAATATTAATAATCCAATAATCTTTATTTTTTATGGCTTAAGTAATCTGAAAAGCTTTTAAAGAACGTTCTCACTACCAAATGTCCATTTCTAGTAGCTGTTATATCTTATCTTTCTAATGGGATAAATTTCAAATATAAATGACTTAACTTTGTGAAACTAGATTATAGTTTAGGTGGGGTTCGATTTGTATACGCGGAAAAAAATCAACAGAGCATATAGCAAAAACGAAATCAATGGAAAGTTATACAAAAAATTCAACAAAAACCCTAAGAAGAATTTCTAGCCGGCACAAATCGATCTGAAATATTAATAAAGATTTTTATTTTGAACAGGACTGGAATCCTCTTTTTATTTATTCTACTTAGAAATCGCACTTATACGAAGAAGAAACTACGTTTAAGATAAGTAAATCTTTGCCGAAATATCGTATCTGGATCAAGTTAAATGAAGGAAATAATATTAGTCCAATGAATTCTGGGCGAAGTTTTTCGGAGATTTCGCTTTTTCAATACGTTTTGTGCAGAACAAAACCGACTTGTTGTGACAATTTGCTCCTGCAATTACCACAGTAATTTTTCTTGATATGTCGTTTTTAAAGATATCGATAATCGGCTATATCGGCACAAAAGATATCATTTCGAAATAACCCTTATCGTCGATAAAATATTGACAACCCTACTTTTCTTTCACCAACGACTTGTTGAGTACAGGTTGTTCATTTCACTGAACAAGTTCACTTTGTTGTCTTCGTTTCGAACTTCTTGCATTGTACGTCATCTTGCAAAGCGCCGAAATAGCCGCATCGGCATTGCGACCACAACTAATAATATTCTTAGCTGTTTAAAATTACCTTGAAAATGTATAAATTAGTGCTCTTTATTAAAATCCAGTGGCGTAGATAGGGGGGTGATTAAGATGATCAATCGCTCGACCGAAGTTTATATACCCTTGGAGCTTGATATATGCCTGACAGTTTGTTTGGCAGCTATACTATATAGTAGTCCGATTTCGACAAATCTTGTTGAAATTATGTAAAATCATTGAAAACTTATTAATACGAGCGTTGGGAGCGATAACATTGAAAACAAAAAAGTTTTTCTCACTAAGACTTTTTTTCAGACCTAACTTTTGTATGGCAGCTATACTATATGGTTGTCCGATTTTGACAAGGCTTGGTGAAATTATGTGAAATTATTAAAAACTTATAAATACGAGCGTTGGGAGCGATAGCATTAAAAACAAAAAAGTTTTTCTCACTAAAACTAGTTTTTCGACCGATCGTTCCTATGACAGCTATATGCTATAGTCATCCGAAAGACTTCGTGCAAAGTTTGGTTAAGATAGCTTTAAAACTGACGGAGGAGATAGCATAGAAACAGACGGACAGACGGACGGACGGACAGACGGACATGGCTATATCAACTCAGCTCGTCATGCTGATCAAGAATATATATACTTTTTGTGGTCGGAGATGCTTCCTTCTATGCGTTACAAACATCCGGACAATTTTAATATACCCTCTCCAAGGGTATAAAAATAACTATTTTGTATTGGCTAAAGTCTAGTACTTAGAACGAAAGAAAAATCCTTTCGTCACAGTGCTTTAAATAGATAGAATCACTTTCTAACAGCACATAAGCATCAAAGCAAAAGCCAAAGTGTTTCCAATTATTTGAAATACTGGACCGTGACTTCTAAAACTTATGTTTTAAATAGTAGTGATCAAATATGGCCGAAAAATTACCTAATACTGCCTATTTAAGCCCAATTTTTATTAAAATATGGGGAAATTATTTACCTGTGGGTACTTAACACGAATACAATGTTTATTTTTCCAGCGGACTGTGTATAATAATATAAAATTAAAATCTGTCGATTTAAAAAACATTTACCCATAGTTTACCTCAAATTTTTTTAACTCATTGACAACATTCGTTAAAAAATTTGTGGAAATGGAATTATCAAAATTTTTTTAATATTGCTCTTTTCTGCGATCAAACGTGGCAGTTTGCTCCTTAGATCACGCGAGTTCCTTTTTATGTTGTGTGTAAAATTTAAAAATTTTGATTTAAAAATAACCAGGCCTGTTCCCGTGTTCGATTTCGATCAAATTATGCAGAATCGGAATGTATTAATGTTCTCGCTTCCAAATACCGCATGTGTTATTCGACTTTTAACTTCAAAGTCACAATTACCTTCATTGGAACCTCTTCGATCTTTAATAGTTTCTTAGAAATCAGAACTCTTACCGACTCCGATTAATCGGATTCGGATATGGGAACAGGCCTGAAAGATTTAAAAAAAAAACATTGACTGATCGCCGATACTTTATTGCATGTTAATTCTTGATCGTTCGCAGTCCATCAAAGGAATTTTTTGAGCTAAGGAGGACTTATACTAGGCAATATAAAAATTCTTTTAAAAAGAAAACGTAGATGAAACGCGAAATTTTTTGAATAAAAATTCTTAATAATTCGCGGTCTATCAAAAGACCTTTTTTTTAAATTTTCTGATAGATGAACGAAATATTACTAAACTATTACCGATAACAATAAACAAAACTCAAACGAAATAAAAAAATATCTGGAATTCATTACCCCCCATTGCAAAAAGCTATCTACGCCACTGTGGAAATCCATTTATCTAGCATTAACTATTAACTTAGTACTAATTTGTGGTTAAACATCGCTTATAAATTCTTACATTCTTCGAACTTTCAAAATAAAATTCGTTGACTAAAAAAATATATTAGTTTTCATTTAATACGTTAAATTCATATTTTTTGTTTCTACTTTAAGATCCGGCAATAGTGGGAAAATAAGTATATTGGCAACATTGTTTATAATCCTCCTCCTGATGAGTGTGCAATTGGCAATTGTCGCACAGCCTAAACTATAATAGGTAGAGGAGTACTAAGAAAGGGTTTCTGAAATTCCACCCGGCAAAGTCAGAAAGCATAGGAAAAGTTTGAGTTTATTCAACACATGTTTTCCAGATTTTGAAAAATCCGCCCACGAAAATAATGACCGGAAAATTTTGCTTGCAAAAAACTTTTTCTCCCGCCTGACTTGAAACTTGGTTTGTAAGGTTAGAATACGAAATAGTTTAAAGTGTGATTTTCCGATGTTGGAAAATTGGAACTAACGATCGGAAAATTTCTGGAAAGCTCTGTATTCGAAAAACTTTTTCCAACCAGTTGACTTTAAACTCGGTTTGAAAGAAAAGTAGGTAATATAAATTGGATGTCACTTTCCGATGTGGGAAAATTGGACCGGCCGAAAAATTCTGTATGAAAAAAACATTTTTTCATCCGATTGGCTTGAAACTCGGTTTGTAAGGTTAAAATACGAATTAGTTTAAAATGTGATTTTCCAATGTTGGAAAATCCGCTCCAGGCTTGAAAATGCCTGCAAAATTCAACATGCAATATAACTATTTTTCATCCGATTGTCTTGAAACTCGGTTTGTAGGGTGAAAATGAGAATTAAAGTGGGTGGTATGTGAATGGGAAGAGGGTGTTATGCTGGTGGAATGTGGGCGGGATGTGGGTGGAATGTGGGTAGGATGTCGGTGAGAATTTAAGGGAAAACCCACCAGCAAAATCTTGACGGGGAAAAGGCAACATAGTATCGATGTATATAAGATTAGATGTTTGGGCTGATGTATTTGGCTCTCACCATTGACTTGAACAGATTCAACATATTCTGAAATGAGTTAGTTCTATACTGTTAAAGCCGCAGCGAAGCGCACCAGCTTCTTTATAAACCCACAATACCCTCTCTCCGAAATAGAGCACTCTCACAATATCAGGCCTCTTCAAACAAACTAAACGAACGAATGTGTAAAAGAGGCTTAAAAACGAAAAAGACAAATATAAAAAAAAAACGTTGTCATTAATTTACGCATAAAATTTTATAATTTATGACAATATGAGGTGTAGCTGGAGCGCCGGCGCAACAGTTTTCGGAGCCCAAATGAACTGGATGACTTGGCTGGACCTGGACCATATTGGAGGAGTCGGAGGCACAGGCGACTTTTATAATTATGTCTACGCATAAAAATCACATAAATTTGTGCATAAATGCAACAACAATAACAACGAGCCCTACATAATAAATGATGGCGCTTAAAATTTTCAACATCTCTGTGAAGGCAGAACGATAAAGATCGCCGTTTGAAAAACTGAAGCTGATACAAAAACTGGTCAAGTGCGGCTTCCCTCAACCAGCTCCACATCTTATGAATGAATTAATGCATTTAATGCAACTTTTGGCCATATAAAAAGTGGCCCGTTGAGTTCAAATCGTTTTTTATTTTTGTGGCTGTATGTGGTCATTGTGTGTCATTAATAAAAATCAAAGTTCGACTTGCCTTTGACTGCGTGTTTTGTGTTATTTATGATAGTCGCCATTTGGGATGTTGCTGTACAGTGAGTTGTTTTTTGGTGATGCTGAGAAATTATGTAGATCAAGCTTAAGAGGATTGTAGAAGAATTTAGTGTTTCATTAATGATACTACCTTTCCCATCGCATTTTAGCCACCCACCAAGCTTCACAACCTGGATGATTCATTTGTAAATATTCCGAGCA
Source organism: Lordiphosa clarofinis (assembly GCA_018904275.1). NCBI lineage: Eukaryota > Metazoa > Arthropoda > Insecta > Diptera > Drosophilidae > Lordiphosa > Lordiphosa clarofinis. The sequence continues at coordinate 1,083,329 of JAEIGQ010000068.1, read as the reverse complement.
CAGTCCAAGTGCAATTCCTCGCCCTGAAAGAGCAAACAAACAAGAAAAAACTCCACTCAGTTTTGACATTTATATTTATTTCAACGTGCAGCAGTCCTGCTTGGCTTGGGCTCTCCTCAATGCGTTTTGAGTTATAACCAATGGACACGCAAAGGTGGCCCAAAAACTGCTCCACTCCTCCACATTTCAGCCAGGAGAAGAATGCGCCAGAAATAAAGTAAAATTAATAATATCGCACGTTGCTTGTGTGCTACACTTTTTTATTGTTTTCTCTTTATTTTCGCTCTCTGCTGTCCTTATGCCACATATGTATGAGAAATAAATGTCAAAAACCAAAGCGAAATATATATTTGCCCCACAGGCTCACAGGCTCTTACATTTCACTTCGTTTGATGTGCGTGTGTTTGCTACAAATGCTGCACCGAACATTACAACGAATGAAAAATTACAACGTCAAATGATAAATAACATTACTTAAAGCCTAAAAAGTGGGGAAAGAAGCCAGACCAACCAGAGTATCGTAGGACAAATGTGTGTAAGGGCTTTACTTAAAAATGAGTTATCAAGTCCACAACTGACCAAGCGGACGCAGTGTCTTTTTTTCCTTCCTTTCCTTTTCATTGACCTCGAGCCAGCTAAAACATTCCAAATAAAAATCCTATTCAACTTCATTTTGCCAGAAATCACATAACCCAATTAATGCGACAAATACTTATCGTAAATATATAATGTCAAGTTTTTTAAAAAGTTTAATAATCATATAGGACATTAAATGTATTTTAATTGTTAGCAGAATGACACACCACAGATGGACTCCGCTTCATCGCAATTATCTTATTCGTCGACAATTCAGGTTGTCACTACTTCACAGTGCATTCTTATTGAGTTTCTTAATTCAATTCAGACAGATGGGGAGGATGCTTTTGAAATAAAATCATCGATTACCGAAATAAGTGGGAATATAATAAAGTATTGGGAGGAAAATAAGTACATTTATCTTAAGTTGTATCAATTGGCGATAGTGCTCTATTGCGTGTCATGTTTCGGTTGAATGGTTCGCGGTATTTATACTCTGTACCGAAGGTACATAGAATATATTAAGTTTGTGCAAAAGTATGTAACAGAGAGAAGGTATCATTTCCGACCCTATAAAGTATATATATTCTTGATCAGCATCAAGAGCCGAGTCGATATAGCCATGTCCGTCCGTCCGTCCGTCCGTCCGTATGAACAAACAGATCTCAGAGATGGTAAGAGATAGAGGTTTGACATGTATGGGACAAATGTTTCTTATAGCTGCAGCCAGATCAAGTTTATTTTTAATTTTGGCCACGCCCCCTCCCGCCACCGCAATTTTGAAAAAACGTCATATCTTCCACAGTTTTGTAAATAGATGGTTTGTACCTTCTAGAGATAGTTAGTAATTGTCAAAATGTATCGATTTGCTGAAGAAATGATAAAGATCGGATGAGCGGTTCTCAAGTTATAAGCAAAAAAGTGAACCAAGCTCGTTATCCATCTGCAAAGTATGGCCGATTTGCAGGCAAATTGCAAATTTTAGTACTGAGCTACTAATTTGCAGGCAAATCGGCCATACTTTGCAGATGGATAACGAACTTATATCTTATGAAACTGAGGAAAGGTTGAACTACAATTTTCAGATAAAACTGAGTACTTTAACTTGACATTTACAAATTTAAAAAAAAAATACCGTTTCTAGGACATAATGTCCTGGGAAAATGCGCAAATATGCCATATTTTTGCATCTTTATGTCCATTTTACAGTTAATCCATTAGAGATATTTAATTTCTAAGGCCAGATTCGGGTTCAGCGTGAAAAACTGGTCTAGAAACAATCATTCTTTTACCATTTGGGGTTCTGTGCTGTTCGGCGCGCTCTTGTCAAAATACTTATGCCAACCCCCATTTGCACATTTGATTTATATTTTCTAACCTAAGCAACTGATTGTGTACTACTTATGCTTAATTGAAAGCTTACTTTTATACCAGTATCCGATAAAAATTTCAAAATTTTAAGATTTTTTGTTACAAAGATATAATGGTTTATTTAAAATTTTTTTTGGTCAAAATAATTATGCCTATTAGTGTATAACAATTTATGCCGAGTCAAGTAGCCCTTTTACATATTTAGACTATCAATCTAGTTTTCCTCCCATAAATTTAAATATGTATTTTCGTCTTAAACACGCCATATCTTTGCCAAATAAACTTATTTAAATGCCATAAAAATCACAAAATTAGATCATATGTTTGGCTATACGCTCAGATGGCGAATGTATTAATCCAATTACCGCGCTTCCTTAAACGGGATAATTTATTTTGATAAAAATGCTATAAATCGAAAGATGTCTCTCTTTAAAGGCCAAATTAGAAACTTTCCGCTGGACTTATAAGGTCCCTATGATTTTTTTAATTTGCAATGATATGTCGTTTATCGTAAATAGCTCATAAACTCAGATATTTATGCCCAGTGTGGTCTCCATAAATCCTAGAGTGCCAAAAATGCAAGATTTTCGTTTTTCCGCTATATCTTGGAAACAAGAGCTGATGGAACGAAACCGAAACCAGTTTTGGAATCAGTAAACATAAACTTATCATATTTTTAAATCAACAGGGCTGCACCTCACAAAGATGGTCGTTTTGTTGGCCTGTGTAATGTGTTCTGCTTGCGAGTGTGGCCTTTTGAATTGTACACGGCGTGTGGCTTTCTGAATTCTACACGGCGCGTGTAGCACGCAGCGCTTGGTTTTCTCATTTCAACATGCGGCGTGCAGAAAAGCTACACAAAAGTAATGGGTTAAAATCCCGGTCGAAACGTGTAGAATTCCTACATTTTCGTGTAGCTTTTGCTTTTTTTTTTCTCTGTGTACAGTTCACAAATCAAATTTAAGTTGGCACGAATCAGCCTGATTTTTGTTCCGCAAGGGGCTAACGAAATCAACTTTGTCATTTTCAGTCATCTGATTTTATAGGCCCATACTAAAATTCTCATTTGCTAATAGAGTTAACACACCCCTAAGAACTCTAAGAAAAACCATAAACCAAAAAAAAAAAAAAAACCCCCCGATGTATAATAGAAATGTTCCTACCAATAATAACAGGCAAATAAAATGGCAAACAAATCGCCCATTTGTGAGTGAAAAGAATCGCAAACAAAAATGCAAACAGATGTAAATCCGAGCGTAAAACCCAATAACCGAAGAAGGCTCAGCAAGAAAAGCACCGCATGCGCTCGAGTCGGCCGGAGTCAGCGGGGGCGATGTCATAGGTCAAGTACGAATGCATTAGGGCAACACATGATAGCGGAAGTGAAACAGTTGGCCTGGGGCTTTAAAGTGGCCCAAATGTAGCCAGGGCCAGAGGAAACAAGAGGTGCGCGTGCCAAGGTGCGAAAAGCAGGCGGCGGAAGTGTCAGCTGGTTTTTGGGTTCCATTCACAATTATGCAATCAAAGTTTACCGAAGTTCTTTCCACGAAACCCACGTGGACACAGCATGATCCAAATGAGCGAATAACAATTTTTGCAGCTTTTCTTTTTTCTCTTTGTTGGGTAGCCCTTTTGTGGACCCAGCACTGTACCTCTTTCTCTTTCTCTCTCTCTCTTTTCTGTCATTTGCCTTGGCTGTCATCATTTCTCATCGTTGCGTTGTTTCCTTGTAATTTGTCACCGCTGGAGCTCATTTCTGCGACGTAATTTGTTTTCAACTCATTTCGAGGGATTCATTTCCATGTCATTTGGTTTATATTCTTTGTTGGTCCTGATAAAGCGTTGCATTTAATTACGAAATGATGAAACAAGGAAATTTGCACTTTTTACTTTGAGCGCTGACCAGAATTAAACTAAGTTGATATCTAGTGGGATTTTAGAGCAGTTGCAGGAGTTTTCCTTTTGGTAGATCTAGGCCATAAGAATTGAGTCCTATTGAAACCACATACGTAAAAAATGATACTCTAACTATAAGATGCCTCGGTCAGGTCCGGCCAATTGGAGAGTACAGAATAATAAACTCGAGTTGGTGAGCACAAAGTGCATTTCTGTGCCGGAGAAGCTTACACAGGCATACATTGTGCTCGCGTCTGAGTAGAACTGCTTCGCTAACAATGCCGTTGAGCAAAATAAGCTTCGTGTCAGAGGCTACCCACAGTGGCTATACGAATGCTTCCTCGTACTAGCGAGAATCTATGCCTGGTAGACAATCTAGTGATCCCCTCTCCTGTCGGCTTTCGAGCGGAGTGTGATTAGCTTTGGGGTGTACATAAAAAAATTACACTGGTAAAGTCGATAAGCCAGAAAAATCTTGATTTAAGTACGAAATTTTTTGAACGTTTGTAAAAATCTTTAAATTCTTGATTTCGAGAATGTTTGGGATATGTTAAACAGTGCTCGATATAAGCACGATGTAGACTAAATTAAGTACTTTATAGCCTTCTTTTAAGAACGAATAATGCTTGAATAAAGAACTTTGATACTTTTATAAGAACCAAATATTAGTTCAAGCCTTTGAAATTCTAAAATTAATTCTCATAGGTTAAAAAACCAACCCCATGCTCTCTCAAATCAGTCCTGTTTTATTCTTAAATCAATCCCGATAAATTCTCAAACAGATCTCAAGTTCGCACGTAAATTAAGTGTGTGAACAGTTCATTAAACAATCTTTGTATATGTTGCTCTCTCAGTTGTCGCTCTCTCTTGAGTTAGCAATAACAATTTATCGGCGTTTACCATTGCTCTCCGAAATCAAAAAAAAGCGAGAGCAATAAAAGTTATACACCCACGCAAGGTGAATTTACTTATAAGGTGGCGTATTACCCACAGCTGCTACCTTTTGAGGGGCCTTACTTTATTTTCAGCTGGCTGTTAGTTACAACAATAGCAAACATAGTGTGCCTAGCATCTGTCTCTCAGAGAGTTAAGAAAGCGAGTTGAAATAAATTAAGACCCCTCCCCAAAAGAGAATACGTCACCTTGTAAGTAAATTCACCTTGCACCCACGTATCGTTAGTGTAGAATCAACCACTTTGACAGACGAACACACAAAACACTTAGTCATAAAAATACCCATATGACAACGTTGGTTTTTGACTTCATATTTTGGGTGCCATTCACAACGCAATACGCTTTTTCAGCGAGTGTACTTTCAGTCAAAAACACGGATACTTTTACAAAGTACAAAAACATCTAGAACACAATAATCTTAATTTAAACCTTTCATAAATCAAGAATTTTATTTATAGTTTTAATTTTTAAAGCCTTATTATTTTATGGGGTCATCCTAATAGACTTTCCTGACATTTGTTTAGAAGACGCCAGAGGAGAGGCGTTATTATACGATTATTGTACACTGTACACAAATTTTTTAATTTTTATAAGTTTTATTGTTAATGTAAGTTGGCTTGTAAGGTAAAAATGAATTGAAAAATAATTACTATATAAAGTACAAAAATTCGTACTTAATGCGAAAATTTCAAAAGCAAATCGTTCTTACACAATTCCAGACCGAAACAGGTCAAAGTCAAGAGCGATTCTTAAAGAACAAAGCGTTCTGCTTTTTATACTCTGTACCGAAGGTACATCGAGTATATTAAGTTTGTGCAAAAGTATGTGACATAGAGAAGGAATCATTTCCGACCCTATAAAGTATATATATTCTTGATCAGCATCAACAGCCGAGTCGATATAGCCATGTCCGTCTGTCCGTCCGTCCGTATGAACAAACAGATCTCAGAGATGGTAAGAGATAGAGGTTTGGCATGTATGGGACAAATGTTTCTTATACTTGCAGGCAGATAAAGTTTATTTTCAATTTTGGCCACGCCCCCTTCCGCCCCCGCAATTTTGAAAAAACGTCATATCTTCCACAGTTTTGTAGATAGATGGTTTGTACCTTCTATAGATAGTTAGTAATTGTCAAAATGTATCGATTTGCTGAAGAAATGATAAAGATCGGATGAGCGGTTCTCAAGTTATAAGCAAAAAAGTGAACCAAGCTCCCCCGGCACCCCCTTCCCACCCTATCACAACCAACACAGCACAATCTTAGAGAGAGAGAGAGCGAGAGAGAGACTGAGATAGAGATAGAAAGAGACACAGCAGCAGCACTGCATACAGCTCCTACTCTAGGTACAGAGTATGTTATAGTCGGGTTTGACCGACTTTCTCACTTGTTTTTTCATTGTGTTAAGTCTTTGCAAACTTATCTGATTTTATTCAGAGAGCTTGTTAGAAAAACAAACCCAAAATATTTTGTACTTACCTAATGCACTCTTATATCATTCCTTCTGAAAACTTTTGAACGGACAACAGGTCTACTAAAACCTCCCTGAAAAGATGAACAAATTTCTAGAAACGAGAGGGTGAAGTGCGTTAATCACACACTCTCAGCGCTTGTTCAGCTAATTCTAAGAGAAGTTTTTGTATCGATCCAACCTCATGACCTTGATTTCAGAATATCCGACTCGAAGGATCGTTTTGGAATTCTTCATCCCCCTACAAATTTGATGCATTATTCGAGTTTTTGAGTTTTCTGTCACCTCTGACTACCGAATGGTTTATTAAAATGTTTAGATTAGAGCAAAACCAAACTGCAGCTGCTGTTTTTATTCTCAAAACCAGAAAAAATTCAATAATGTTGTATTTAAAATTTAATAAATTAAAAATCACCTATGTTCCTACCTCCCCGATTCATCTCCCTCAACTCCACAGCAGGCGGTCATAAAACGGAAATGCTGAAACAGCGAAATTTCACGCCTTCTTTAACAAAATTTATTAAAAAAAAAAAAAAGTATTACAAAGTAGTTCGAATATGGAAACATGGTAACGTAGTGAAGAGTCAAATCAAAGCTGGGCCAACCCGTGGGGGGTCAGCGCGGGTTCAGTTCAGACATCTGTGATACTTTTTACGCTGACAAACCAACAGCAACCGACAACAACAACAGCAAATGCCGTAATAATAGTTGCCAAAAGCAATTAGACAAACTAATAAAGGGAAAACCCATCTTTTCATACAAAAGACCGCACACAACATGAGTGAGGAGAGGGGCATATAGGCCGAACCCGAACCCCCAATGGCGTTTGCTGAAAAGCATTGTGCAAGCGAGATGGCCTTAGTGTGGTGAACTGATGCAGTTCAGTTGTTGCTATGCGTTTTTTCACCTGGGGCGAGAGGGAGCGAGAGAGAAGTTAAGACCACTTACATTCATATGTATGCATGCATGTATTGTACCTTTCATCATCTCCGCCCCTTTTGGACTGTAATTGCGTTTAAAAGTGCGTGTACTTGAATATTTTTCTACGCTTTTGTTGTCGACTTTTTGCCGTTACAAATATGTTTTCAAAGCAAAGTCATGCTGGATCACAATAGCCCAAAGGGAAGCACATAACATTAAGATTGTTGCTTGCCCTTTCTAATGCTCAAAAAATTAGTTTTCTGAAGTGGGATTCGTTTTTAGTCTAAATGCATAGGCCTGAATTGATATGCCTGAGTTGGCAGCGAAGTGAGTTGAACATTTGTTTGGTTGTGAAGAAGTTTAGTATGTGGGGGGCCTAAGGCAGTAGCGGAACTGGGGCGAATGGTTTCGGGCGCGTCAATTTAAAAATTCCGACATAAAACCTGGAATTGTTTTGAGCCCGAGTTATGTACAAAGAGATCTTAGAGATAGTAAAAGATAGAGATTTGAAATGGTTCGAACCTTCTACGCATATTTAGTAATCATTTATAGATCCGCCAAAGGAATGGTGAAGACCGAATGAACTATAGTCGGATTAATAGAAGAACTAACCATCTCACTTTTAGAACTTTTAGAAGCTCAGCGTTTTGTATTATTCAAGCCTTTGACTTTTCTAAAGTCTCAAATATAAGTTAAACAGTCTATTTCAAATATCAAGAAATTCCTAATAATATTTTGTATATTTATCAAATTATTTGATTTTGTCTTAAAATTTGGCAAAAAGTTAGTCGAATCAGGTTCAATCCGAAACTATAGCTATAAGCCTTTCAGAACCGTTTCCAATTACCAATTACACTTTTCGGGCAGCTAAACTTATTGAAAAAAGTAAAAATCCAATTTTCTTATTGAACATTAGACAAAAAGCGTCAATAACTGGCAGCTGAAACTACAATAGCGTCTAAAAACATTATCTAACATTTAAAAACAGGTCTGCAGGTTCAGAGACCCGGCCCTTACCAGAAATTGTTTGCCACCCGAACCTGGCCCCAAGCCGTACCCCTCTTTGTTCCGAAAAAGACTCGGTTCAAGTAATCACTTCAGTCTGCATATTCAGAACTAACATAAGTATCAAAATATATATACTGGATAACAATTATTTTTATAGCAGAATCAATGCATTATCATTTCAATATCTTATACTAAATTGGCTATTACCCTTTGCGTTCTATCGATATATATCTTATATCGATATTGAAAATTTTGATTTCTGATATTATCGATATTGATATTTTAAGAAATATAGGGTTGTTGATATTTCTTAAAATCGGGTACAAAAACATTAATATATCAATATATAGTTACTGAAAAGTTTTTAACGAACGTCCTTACCGCCAAATGACCATTTCTAGTCGCTGTTATATCTTATCTTTCTAAGGGCAAACCTTTATGATTTAAATGACTTAATTTTCTGAAACTAGATTATAGTTTTAGGGTTCGACTTCAACAAAGCGTTTTAGCAAAAACGGAAAAACATTTTTATTATTACATATTAAGAAATTAAGGTATAAGAGAAGAAAATGTATGTCGAAATACCATAACTGGATCAAGTTAAATGGAGGAATTCATTTTATATACATAGTTTCTGGACCAAAATGTTCGAAGATTGCGTTTTTATACTCTGTACCGAAGGTACATAGAGTATATTAAGTTTGTGCAAATGTATGTAACAGGTCCGTCTGTCCGTCCGTATGAACAAACAGATCTCAGAGATGGTAAGGGATAGAGGTTTGGCATGTATGTGACAAATGCTTCTTATACTTGCATGCAGATCAAGTTTATTTTCGATTTTTGACACACCCCCTCCCGCCCCCGCAATTTAGAAAAAACGTTATATCTCCTACAGTTTTAAAGATAGACGATTCGTACCTGTTAAAGATAGTTAGTTTTTTTAGCAAAATGTATCGATGCCGAAGAAATGATAAAGATCGGATGAGCGGTTCTCAAGTTATGAGCAAAAAAGTACATCACCCTCTCCCCACCCTATTACAACTAACACCGCACAATCTTAAAGAGAGAGAGAGAGAGAGAAAGAGTGACAGTGAGAGAAAGAGAGAGAGACTTAGAAATGAGCGCAGCACCAGCATTTCATACTCCAGCTTATACTCCAGGTACAGAGTATGTTATAGTCGGGCTTGACCGGCTTTCTTACTTGTTTCTATACGCTTTGGGCAGAACAAAGTCGACAATTTGCTGCTGCAATTATCATAGTCATTTCTTATGATATATCGCCTATATCGGTACACAAAATATCGTATCGAAATAACTCTTATCGTCCAAACAAAATATCGATATATAAAATTATAAAATTGGCTATACACCTCCAAAGGGGCCAAGACAAGATTCTCTCAATATCTCTCAAAATATCGCATTATTGATTAAATAATGACAACCTTACTTTGCGGAGGTTAATGATTAATAATTTTAGTTGTAAAATGCAAAAAGAAACTCAGTATATTTATTTGGGGGTTTTTAGCCGGCTCGAGGTGAATGTTCGGTATATTTACTAACATAGGTGAGGCTAGTTTTTCTTTTTAAGACTGTCTGGACCGACATGCTCGAAAAATATTGGGGTGGCAAAACAATATTTTTGGCACAGGTAATGGAAATTTTGTTGCATATTATAATTGCCTAACCCCCTATTGCTGACGCCTCTGCTAAACATATTCAGTTATGTTCCCATTTCCGAGTGAATTTTAAAAGCCAAACGGCTGTTATTCCGAATCGTTTTCATTGACTTTACAGTTTCTGAGTGAAATTGTAATCAATTTTCTTTCTGCATAATTGTTCGCACTATTTTAGCACTATAATTCCTTAACAATTTCGATCAGCCGTTAGTTTATTTTATGTTGAACACTTCGAGTGCGCAAAAATAATCGATTAAAGGATTGTTTAATATTAAGACAATGTTGAAAACACCTTCCACAAAAAATACTCTATGCTCCTACGGGGACTTGATCCCTGGCGTCCACGTGTTCTAAGCGAACAAGACGGCCACTCGTCACCCAGTCGAGCACTTGCTGGCCGATTCATTCTTAGATATGCTTTCGTCGCGACTTGTAGCTTATGGAGAATAGTCGAGTGAGCTAAGCTGCCAGTCCACTGTGTGTGTTTCAGTCTTCAAAGTACCGAGCTCAAGTCCCGAAAAAATTAGAAAAACAAATTCTTATCCTTTGTGCCTAACTCAAAATCAATCACAGCTTAGAAAAGGGGTGTTTAATGGTGAGTGAGGAGCGGCCACCAGGGTTCCCCAAGAAGAGAGCGCTAAAACGTGACTGTGTCTCTCTCTAACACACAATGAAGTATGACTTCGACAAGCATTAGGCAAGAAAGATCGGGCCGCCAGGGCTTTCGCTGGGAAGCTCTTCACTACACCAATAGGACGGCGGTCGGTCTGGGTTCGGGGTCTCGGTCGAATATCTTACTCCCAACCACCCACTGAAACTGAAACTCTTAAACCAAGAATGTCGGCTTCAAAAATTGACTCTTGAATCAATGGTTTTCACTCTTATAGTACTTTTAAAAACGAATGCTCTTAATTCACGGGAAAAATTCTCTACTTTTTCTCCGTACTATTTTAGCTATTTTAGCTTCGTACTAGCAAAAAAAATCAAGTGGCAAAATCGTAACTTCTACATTTTTTCCCTCAATTTTTGTTTGAAACTTCTTGTTTCCTTGGCTATCCGCATAGGCCTTCAGAATAACAATTCTTGATCCAGGAGCGAATATTCTCAAAATAAAAGACTGACAAAATATATTAGAAAGAAAGAGGGGCCAACCAACTGTTATGTTTCATATTTGGGTAACAAGCTTTTAAATTTTCCCCACCTTTTATTATAAGAAAATTAAACTTAATAATTTAAATTTATTCTCCAGTTTCCAGTTAATATTTTAAATTATTTTACTATGACCATTCATCAAGAAACAACATTTCTAATTTTTCTTTGTCAGTTTCTTACTCCATTTTCACGCCGCTTGTTTAATGCCATTTAATCATACTTAATTTGATTTCAACACAGCGGCAACCCTTTCTCTTAATAATTTTGTTTCTTTACCTACGAGTACATAATATTTTTCATTAATTTATGCGCTGAAAACTGCAGCTAGCACAGTGTGAAACATAATTTTCCATATTTTTGTTCATTTTTGTGCTAGAAAAATTCATGGCATAAACTGTGTAGAAAATTATGGTACGAAACTGACATGTTGTTTGGAAAACTGAAACAGAGGAAGGGAGAAAGAAATGAGCGCAAAATTAATGGCAGATAATAAGTGGAAAATATGTTTAATAATTATTTCGATGGCAATAAGTAAGGAAATAATTACAAAAGCGTAATTTTTGTTAATTTATGAATAAAGTGAAAGTATTATTAACAATAATTAAAGTGGGCATCGTTACGCTGTAATGGTTTTCGTCAGACTAGTAAAATGTTATTGATATAAGATCAATTTATGTACTCCGGGAATTACCAGCATTTCCATTGGAAAGCTTACACTTCGATTTTTATTTGCTTTTGAATCCTAACTAAAGAAAGAAAACTGAAACTCATGTCTGTGCCCCTTCCCCCTTATCAGCATTCACAAGGCTAACGCTTTTCAAATGCCATAAATTACCCAAAAAATGGTCTTACCTCTAATGAGTTTTTGTTTGTTAACTTCAAAAGCGAAAAGAAGCGGGTCAAAGGTAAAAGTTTGTTACACAAACAAATTAATATTAAAACAACCCAACCGCGGAATTGGTTGTGTTAACTGCGCAATTTGCAGCAGGCCTACAAGTAACGCCCCTTTTCCAAATTTTTTTTTGCGCGCCAAAAAAGAAAAAGCCAACGCAGCCGAGCTGGCCATATCGTTGGAATAGTTAATGAAGCGGAAATGCATATTAAAAATAAAAAAAAAAAAAAACCATAATACAACCGAAATATCCACAGGCTTTGAGTCGGGCCAGGCCAATTGTTCACTTACCCGGCCTCCGATAATGACGACAAAAACGTCAACGTACAATGCTTGATGGGTAGTGGGACCATTGTTCCAAGCGCCTGACGACATTTGGTTGAACAACAAATGCCTAGACGCCGCCAGAGGTCCGAGCGAAAGAGAAAAGCGGGCTTGCTGCGCTTTTGTTTGTTTTGCATGATTTGAGAATGCGGCGCGAAAAAAAACACACGTACAAAAGCCATGTCAAGAATCAAAAACGATCAAAAACAAATACTGAAATATACGTTGTTTGGCATTAGTTGCAGTTCATTGCGTTTGATAGTGATCGATTCATTTGCTATGAGGAAGTAATCAAGAACAGGATATCAAGTCCAAGGCCGAACTAGGGTTGCTGACCGAAATTAGAAACTCTAAGCCGAACCGAAACGCGCTATAGAAAAAGTTTCGGTTGTGTTAATTTCATCGATGAAATTATCAGGCATTATGTCCCATACATGTCAAACCACTAACTCTAACCATCTCAGAGATCTGTTTGTATATACTCTATACTATAGAGAGAGAGTATAAAAATGTGGAATTTGCAAAAGAAATGATAAAGATCAAATGAGCGGTTCTCATGACTCACCCGCACACGCAACCAACACAAAGAGAGAGAGAGAGAGAGAAACGTAGAGCTGAGCACAGCGGCAGCACTGCATTCAGCTTCTACAATCCGGGTACAGAGTATGTTATAGTCGGGCTTGACCGACTTTCTCACTTGTTTTTTGTAGATTAGTGAAAAAAAAATTGGAAAAAATTATGATTAGGGTCAGACCGGAATGGTGACAATTTTGCTTCGATTGCACTTTAAATCATCAAAATCGGTTCAGTGTAACTGGAGATATCACGGCCGCCAGCTCGTGGTTTCGAGATAAATCCGTTTGAAGTAATGTAAAAAGTACTTGTATTAGCGAAGACATGTTTCGACAAAAAAAGGACATATCTTCTAAAGTATTTCGAATTTCAAAAAATCCTTTGGGGGCGATATACTTTTTTTGCACATGGAGAACAACCCCTTAAGCCTGTCCATTGCGGAAAGTCTCTAGCAGGTTGGAGAAAGCATGGTCCACGATCGGGGTTCCATGGGTTATGTCCACTTGAACGCACCGACCATTTATACAGATTCTTCCGTCATAACAGTAAAAACCTTTCTGAGTAACCATGGTCGCTCCCACTCAGAACTCGAAACGAAGAAGGAATTAGTCTTCAATTCCGGAAGAGGACTTTGACAACGGTAGGACGGGTATGGGCAGGTATGGACAAGCATTTAGCCAGATTAGGTCACCCGAGATTTTTATTACCCAGCTTATCGTTTTGAGACTTTAAATTCATTGTCTAAATATTTGTAGATTCGATGCTAATCAGTTTGACTGTTCAATAGTTAACACTTACAGTTTGTTTGCATGTTTTTAAAATTAAAAAAAAAGAGTTGGCCGTAGTTCTGGGTAGACTATTTTGAGGGGAATGAAATGAACAGTGGCGTACCGTGTAGTTATGCCGCCCGGGGCGGAAGTCGACTTTGCCGCCCCCTTCCCCCTTGAATAGTCCTAAATTTTAACCTTTTTTCTAGAATTACAATTAAGTTTTTCTAATTCTTTTCATCAAAAACTTCTGTGTAACATAAAGGAACGTACGCTGGATTTTGAATAGGAATGACGAAGGCCTTAATTGTGAGGGGAGTATTATTTTGCAAAAGTTGCTAACATTATTGGGAAAAATTCTTGGGGATGTATAATAAAGGTGCGCCGCAGGCGAAAATTTTTTTCGCAAAATCCGCGGAAACGTAGTTTACAAATCTTCTTAACCAAAATTTAAATACAAATTGACTTCGATGGGCCGAAAAAAAATTGTTTTGAGGTCGAACTTGGTTTTCTAGTTTGATGGCAAATGCGTTTCGAAATTAGTTTTTTACTCCAAAAAAACGTTCCTTGTAGGGTGCCTGTAGAGGTTTTTACTGAAGGCTGATTTAATTGGACGAGTTGGACTAAGTTTTTTGGAAACATAACTCAATGGCAGTATAGAATTGTAAGCTCCAAAAATTCGGAAAATATCGCGAAAAAGATGGACGCGAACTATGATGAATTAATGTGAAAATATTTATTCTTGTTTGATAATTATTCTTTTATAATTAACGCTATACATTGTTTTTTTTTAGTCCATGTAACAAACTATTAAAGAACTCATTCTGTATTGATTACAAAGTATATTTGAAAACAACTTTCTGATCTTGCTCATTGGAATGAAATTTTTGTACTTTAATATGGAAATTGTTGTTATTTTTTTTTTGATAAAAACAATTTTTTTTTAATTATTGTTCAGTCGACACAACTTTTGTTTCATAAGAACTTTTCAAGGCATACTACAAATCTGCACCCTCCTACATACTCCCTTGAGAACATAATCAATATAGCAGCATGTTTGACGCTGTCTATGGTAGACCTCTGCTCTTTAATCCCTTTATACTGATTCGTAAGCTTTCAAAAATGCATTCAATGAATATTTCTTTTATTACTAGATCTTGAAGTGCAGAATCTTGCAACGTTCTCCATATTGAAATGACAGCAAAGTCTAAATCACTTTCAGAAATACCACTATTTCTTAATTGAAGAGAATAATCAATATACATTTTGTAATTATTTACCGCCGCTGAAATTTGCTGCCCCTAAAATTTGCCGCCCCAAAAACTTCCCGCCCCTGAAACTCACAGCCCTCAAAAATTGCCGCCCCCCCCTCGGAACGCCACTGACAACTACTACTACTACTAGAAGTGAACAGCGCAGAATTGTAGAAATTTTGTAGTAATATACGATTTCGCATAAATACATAATTAGTTAATATTATTTACAAATTGTCTTGGTTCAACTAAAAAATTTTTTTTTGAAGATCATGGTACCTTTATGTCAAATTTTATGACTTGAAACCAAGTCTACACCAACTACCTAAAAATGCAAAATATAGGCAAGGGCAACAGTTTGCATCAGTGATAATCTTTGATTCAAGTCGAAGACAATAAAACCAACCTTTTAACAAAAGATTCTTTTGATATGCCTATGTTACACGAAAGCGCCTCGTATCGTATAAGGAGTATGATTACTCTATTATATGTCTATGTATCTATTATATATTAAACTGATGTATGGTCTTACATTTTCCATACATCAAACGTCCCACCTTATGTGAAGTTAAATAAGTAAGCTCGGTTACTAAATCAGGAATTTACCTTATGTTTAAGGCAGTGTCGATATTATTCAAACGGTTTATTTCCAAATTATCTGTTAACAAATTTACATAAAACGTCAAACAAGCTTAGTTCAAAGCACAATCGATGTAATAAAATATCTATAGATTTCTAAGAGTAAAAATGTTAGGGATTCGGTTCATGGTCCTGTTCCCAAGCCGAGCCGGTCGAAGGGGTTCGGTTCAGGTCCAAATCGCAAGCTTGATTAAAATAAGACCAAACGTTCTTGAATCAATAACATTTCGCACTTACTGTTAGCAGAAAATCCTAAGAATATATCGCACTTAGTTCATGTACAAAATATCTTGGGCTAAGGACAGAATAGTTTACAATGCTATGAAAAACGCGAATTATTTTAGTTAAATCTGTTCTTAAAATTTTCTACTGGTTCTAACACTTTGGTTATGGAGTGGGGGTAGATTTCTGACCTACAGTATAAACTTCCTGGTCCTTTGGTTAATTCATTTTCTTAGAATTTTGATAGTATACAGAGACCTAGTTTCAAAAAACAAATTGTGAAAGCTTTAGAATTTTATGAACATTTTGTTCTTATTTTTGGGTTGACTTGAGAATTTATTGGACTTTGATGAAATACATTTTGCACTTATTTTGAGAATAAATGGGGTTATACCTGAAACAATAACAAACTAAGATAGATATTATAAAAGATCGAATTGTTCTTAAAATATTTTAAAACAGCTTGAAATAATCGTCCTATTGACACCGTTTGTACTTGATTCAAGCACATAGTTCTTGGATTTTTTTCTCAGTGTGGGTATATAAACTTCGGTTGAGCCGAACTTAGCTTCCCTCTATTATACTTAAGCTATTTTCTGTAAGTTTTGCTTTGTTACTCGTTAAAACAAAAATACAAGTGTGCATTAAAAAATAAACGTAAAAAATAATTGTTATTTCTTTATGTTTATGTTACCATTTTTATAAACAAAAAAACACACAAATGCCATTTCAACTAAATTGAAAATTAAAAATCCTACCAGCAATACACTGATGGCAGGCAAGAAAAAAATAAATTCGCGGCCATTACTCAAAAAACAAATACGCGACTGACGATGGCCAATAAAAATATTGGAGAAATGGTCATAAACACAGTCAGCGCAGCGCAATGGGCGCTGGTCCAGCGAGAGGCCAGCGCCGGGGCCACAGCACAAAAGACTAATAAAAGTTATGTGGAAAATTGATTTTGCGGTAGCCTGGGCAATAAATGTGGCTCTTGTTGTTATGGCTGCCCCCAAAAATACTAAATACAAGTGGAACATGACTCGGATGCGGTCCTGCGCAGTTTGGTTTGACAAAAGTGAGAAATATGCAAGGCAAATCCCACCCCCTCCCCCCTCCCCCTCGATGGGGCATTCCACAAGCCACCAAACTGCAACGAGGAAATATGATGACATATCGCGTCATAGTTCAAACGGCAGGGAATCCACTGATCAATTTTGTACACAGCAAGGCGCCATCTTTTTGGCCCTTGCATGAGGTTGGTTTCGCCTGGTCAGTGCGCCAAATCGTGGCCATAATTTTTTATTATCCAGCTTCAGCTTCAAGTTCAGCCCAAGAAGCCCCGGCTTCTGTTGGGATATTGGTTGGGCAGCCAACTTCGGTTCGTTGAGTAGCCATAAAAATAATTAATTGGCTTTTATGTGGCAGGAGCCGTTGAAATTTCGCCTCTTTTTTCGTGTTTTGTGTATTTTTTTTGGTTGCAATTTCTGCAATGGCGTCTCTGTCAGTGCATTTTGGTGCGTTTCATTAGCATTATTAATTATGTTCATAATCAGCATTCTGCATCTGCGCCGGCTTTGGCTTTGGCATCGGGTTTTATGTGGTTACACACAAAAACTCATTTCCGCTTTGGGTACGGCGGCCATTTGCATGGGCAGAGCTTAATTAGTTTTGTGGTTAGCCACAACATACCGAGAAAAACAAGTAAACTTTCTAATTGAACACCAATCATAAGAAAAATTTTCTATTTAGTGAGAGAAAAACACTGGGAAAAAAAGTGATCCAAGTCCCAGGGAAAAAGATTGAAATATTTTGAATTTTGAACCGACTGACTGACATTATATCAACCCACAGCCAAAACTGCTTATTTTAGAGATCTAAGCAATATGAAAAAAATTTGACTGCGAATTGGGTGAAAATGCCAAAGAAAAGTTTATGCGGCACATAAATAAGCTGTGGCGCTCAGAACTAAGCTGTTTTACAATGCGCGAGACATAGTTAGAGTAAGGGAGTAACGTTCCCCAGCAATTAGGTATGTGTGTAAGAAAAACGAGTGGAGAGCGGGGGAAGAGAGGGTAGGGAAAGAGATTTAATTTGAATTTTAATTTAAGAGAGGCTGCTATATAGTCAATTGATTTTGATCTTTAGGTCGTATTCATTAGTTAAACAAGTCGGAACTTATGTCATAGTTTTTTAAAAAATATTGTCTTATAAATTTTTATACTATGTACCAAAGGTACACACAAAGGTCAACAACAGCTGAGTCGATATAGCCATGTCCGTCTGTCCGTCTACATATCTTTCCGTCCATGGTCCGTCTGGTCGGTTTTGTCACATAAACACCGTGCAGTAAAAAGAAGACTCTGTGCGAAATTTGAGCTCGATAGCCTAAAAACTGAAAGAATAGTATGCGTAGAAACAGGCAGATAGAGAAAGCTTAGCGACTCAACTTTGATCAAAAATATATATAGTTTACTAGCTGAATCCGCCGCAACGTTGTCCACGTTCAAGATTTTAAGAAATTGTGTTGTTTTATTTTGTAGACATTTTTGAGTTCCCCAAAACTAAATTATTTGTTAGTCCCTGCCAGTTAAGTGGGTGCTGAAAACATACTTCTGCCGCACGACTGGCTTTCCCTTTTTTTTCCCACTTCCTCTTCAACCGCTCATTACTCTTTTTCCACCCTCCCTTCCATCTTCCACCACTCTTCACTCTTTCCCCTCCCCCCTCACTCAAGAGATGAATGGCGCTCTGACACCTAATTTGTGTAAGTTTGATCCTTCTCATGCTTACCCTCTCTGGCACTCTTAGAAAAACATTTTAGTCCAAAATTATCTGAGCGCCACAGTTCCTTTACTTTTCTTTGGCTATATGTATGTGAAAGTCCAACTTCTTTATTTTGAAATAGGGACAACTAGGGCTGCAAAACTATCGATAGTGGGTACATCGATAGTTTTTAACTTCGATGTTTCAAAACCTCGATGTTTTCCAAAAAAACATCGATATATCGTTAAAACATCGAAAATTTTTCAAATATTTTAGATTGCGGTAAATACCATATATCTTATGCTATATTAAGAAAAATATAGAAAAGGTCAACATTAATTTTGTTTGTGTAAAATAATGTTATTAATTTCTTAATAATAAACGAACAAAATTTATATTTTCATTTTTTTTTTTAATTCAAAAAAACAAAAATTAGGTCTTCACAATTTAAAGCTTTTTTATTCAAATTTTTTTTTCTTAAAATTAAAACAAGTAAGAAAGTCGGTCAAGCCCGACTATAACATACTCTGTACCTGGAGTAGAAGCTGAATGCAATGCTGGTGCTGCGCTCATCTCTAAGTCTTTCTCTTTCTCTCACTCTCACTCTCTCTCTCTCTCCTTAAGATTGTGCGGTGTTAGTTGTAATAGGGTGGGAGGGGGTTGGAGAGGGTGATGTACTTTTTTGCTCATAACTTGAGAACCGCTCATCCGATCTTTATCATTTCTGCAGCAAATCGATACATTTTGCTAATTTCTAACTATCTCTAGAAGGTTCGAATCGTCTAACTTCAAAACTGTAGAAGATATACCGTTTTTTCCAAATTGCGGGGGCGGAAGGGGGCGTGGCGAAAATTGAAAATAAACTTGATCTGCCTGCAGCTATAAGAAACATTTGTCCCATACATGTCAAACCTCTATCTCTTACCATCTCCGAGATCTGTTTGTTCATACGGACGGACGGACAGACGGACAGACGGACATGGCTATATCGACTCGGCTGTTGATGCTGATCAAGAATATATATACTTTATAGGGTCGGAGATGATTCCTTCTCCCTGTTACATACTTTTGCACAAACTTAATATACTCTATGTACCTTCGGTACAGAGTATAAAAACAAATATTAGATGCTCATTTCATAAAATAAAAAATCAAATACTCAACAAACACTTACGCGTAGCTTGAAGCGTCACCATGCAGTGGAGGGCTGCCAACTCAGCCACTTTGTGGCTAGATCTAGCCACTTTTTGAGCGGGTTAGCCTTTTTTTTCAAAAATGATCTAGCCACTTCTAGCCATTTCGTTTATTTGCACTTTGGAACACAAATTTCGGTTTGATAATGCTGCGTTTAACCAAATTGACCTTTTTTTTATGCTTATTAATCAAATTTGGTCGTATTTCAACTAATAATAATTGTAAAAAAAACCCAAAAAATCTGGCAGCACTGATGCAGTGAAGCATCCGATATATCGATGTTCAATTTTTAACATCGATACATCGGACCATTTTGAAAACCTCGATATACGATAGTAACATCGATAGTTTTGCAGCCCTAGGGACAACATATTTTTAAGGCTATCGATGTTTTGTATGTGCCATAAGATTATATTTAGTTGAATGAGGCTTTTCTCTATTTGTTTTTTTTTACTCTTACTCTCTCTCTCTCTCTCACGCGCAAAACAGCTTTGTACGCAACAGTCCACAACAACTTATTTTTGCATTTTCTCCTATTTCGCGGTGAAATTTTCCAAATTTTCTTTCTTAGCGCGCGCATGCATAATAAAAAGGAGTCTTTGATGTGAAACAGTATGCTTAGCTTAAAAGCTTATGTTCAAATATCAAGCTCTCTCAAGGGCAATCTTTCGAAAGAAGAATATTAACGGGGAGTAGAAATACCAGAAACAAGATCACTTGCTGCAGTGTTTCAGGAAGTTTATTCTGCTAAGATACCACAAAGTTCCTACCCAGATCCAACCAAGAACCCATCCAGATCCTGCCCAGAACCCAACCAGATCCCACCCAATTCCCATCCAGACTTTACCCAAATCCCAACCAAATCTCACCCAGATACCTCCCAGATCCCACCCCGATCTCACTCAGAACACTCCCAGATCCTGTTGAGATCCCACCCAGATCACATCCAGAACCCAACCAGATCCCGACCAGATCCCTTCCAGATCCCGCCCAGATCTTCTAGATCCCGCCCAGATTTTTCCCCTTGTTCGCTTCCTGATACCGCCCAGATCCCGCCCGGATCCCACCAAGGTACCACCCTGGTCCCACCCAGATCCTACCCAGACTCCTTCCAGATTCCACCCAGATCCTTTCGAGATCCCGCCGAGATGCCACCCAAATCCCAGCTAGATCCCAGTCAAATCGCGCTTGAAAAAGAATTTATAAGTAAGTATTTAAAAACCGCCCAAACAATACAATAATGTGAATACCGACATAACTTCAAATCGGAAAAACGCCATACACGTTATTTTTCTCTATTTTTACATGCTGAATTTTACATTAACTTTTAACACTAATTGAAACTCTCAACCAAATTTTAGCTTTCTATCTCTTACCTTACTATCTCAGTACAGGCAGTAAACTGAAATCTTTCGTTCGTAATATATAATTTTTGGTTCTTTACAAGGTTCAGTTCACCGGTCAGAATTCCAGCTCTGGATTATTTCTACATGTATGTAATTTTAAGATAATACATATTTCTTATGTGTACCTATACCCAGAAGCAATCTTTTGAATTTGTCACAAAATCAAAAATTAAAATAAATGTTTCCCTCTAAATTTAGACTCTTGCCTCTATCCTTCTCAACAGTTAAGTTCATTAAAAAATAAAAATACCCCGCTCTTACAGCAAATCAATTTTGATTTACTCTAAGCACCAGCAATATATCAATACATATATGTTCCCCCTGCCCTACCCACCAAATGGCGCATGTTTCTTTCTTGAATCTGCCAGACTTGACCAACGAATCGTTCCATCATTCCAAAAGTGTTGATGATGGAAAATGTCCCACTGTGAGCGGGTATAACACACAAAATAGAGAAGACATACAATGGAATGGAAGAAAGAACCACAACAACAATAAACGCTAATAATGCTTAATCAATGTTACACTTTTACAATACAAAAATTTCAAGTGTCTATGCAGGGCCCCCAAAAATATCGTAAAGTTCAACTTCATTTGGAGCATGATTTATGACTTTTTCATTACTCTTCACACCTGTGAAGAAAAAAACAAGAGTTGAGGCCAAATGAAAAGTAATTGAAATCCATTTTTGAATCGCCTGGAATATGTATGTGTTGTAAGGCACAAAATCGATTTCGATTTAGAGAATTGAACAAATCGTTAAAAAAAAAGAAACCATTGGAAAACAATGCGAGGAATTTGTTGCGTACAAATTTGTTTTCATTTACGTTGCGCATTTCAATAATCATTTATCTTATGGGATTTCTTTTGATTATAAACATTTGTGGAAGTTCATAATTTACAAAGACAAGCAAGAGCAAATTGAGTTGAAATTATCAAGTTAATATTAGAAAGTATCCTGTGGTTTCGCCCGGGCTCGTAAGACCAAAAATCTTTCGAAAGGATTCACTGTTTTGGACCACATCGATTAAAAACCACTATGAAAGTCCGTTAAGACCGACTGTAATATATTATCTTCCTGCGACATAATTAATTATTTCCGAGCCCATAAAATATATATGTTCTTGATCAGACCGACAAACTGAGTCGGTTAGTCCGTCCGTCTTTCTGTCTATTTCTTCGCAAACTATTCTCTCAATTTTAAAGCTGCGAACTAAAACTTAACAAAAATTACGCAACCACCTCCACCCTGTCTCCAAATATTTTATCCACCTAGCTGCAGTAATGGTGTCCACATCGCTTAGAAAGGTGAAAGAAAGAGTTACAAAGCTCCAATGCAGCCTACGTGCCACCATTTCTACCAAGGAGTTATTCAGATTTTGAGGTACTTCTTGGGCAACTTCATAATTGGACGTGAGTTCAAGGCCAATCACCGGGTCTGGGGTAACTTTAGGGTTAATCCTCGAAGTACGGCACTTCATCAGGCGATATGTGGTGACTCTACACCAGCGATGACCAGCGAGAGCGAGGCCAAAAAGTGAGAAAGTATTGGTGTGCGAAAATAAAGCGCTGAGAATTTGCATCGACTCAATCGTTTCGAACTCTGGCGAGCGAATGACGGCTTTCGGCTCCTTTGGTCTCAGACTCGGCAAGCGTTCGGGTCATGTACATGTGAATAGCGAAATGTTTTTGCCCCCTGGGAAGAACCAAGGTCCATCGCTGCTCTTCACAAGTCCTTTCAACTACCCTTATAATAGCAGAGGGACATACACCTGCCTGGACTTCTACTTGTACAAGGGATTGATTGCCTAGACACCTCTTATCAGTACAAGAGGAACACGACCTTTCTTCGGATCATCTTCTCATTCTGGCAACTCTGGAACTGAACCCCCGAATTATACTGACGAATTATATATCTAACCTTTTTCCTGGTCCTCATAATGTGCCATCGTGCCTGCCTACCCTATCCACATCTTGTTTTCCAAATCACTTGAACAGTTTAAGTTTCCAGCTCCATGGAAAGAATCTTTCATCATTCCCTTACATAAAAAGGGTTCACGCTCTGACATTTCTAACTATAGGGGCGAAACTGTCTGCAATACCTAAAGCATTTGAGCAAATTATAACATCTCATTTACAATATTCCTGTTCTCCTTTTATATCACCAAACCCACATGGATTCGTTAAAAACAGATACATTATCCTGCAGGAATTTACTTCATCAGTGATTCATGGTTTCACTCAAGGTACCGATTCTAGTGAGGCCTTCGACAGTGTTCATCATTGTTTTCTGATTCTGAAAATGCGTCTGTTGGGATTTACACTGGGGCTTCTTAATTGAATAATATCTTATCAGAACTCAGAAAGTTGTCTTTAATAGTTGCACTTCTCATCCGGAATTTGTGACCTTTGAAGTTTCCCAGGGTAGCCATCTTGGACCTCTTCTATACGTGTTATTTATTAACGACCTGCCTAATGTAATTAAGTATTCTCGTGCATTGATGTACGCAGATGACTTAAAAATATTTGTAAGCCATAATTGCCCAACGATTCTGCTTTGCTTCAGTTTGATTTGAACTCAATATATATGTGGAGAACAATTTGTTGACAAATGTAAATCTATGACGTTTTATAGTAGAACCCCTTTTCTGATTAACTATTTATTGAATTATTATCAACTTGAACGTTTTGAATCTTTCCATGATCTGGGTATTACCCTCAACCATAAACTTTCTTCTGGCACTCACATTGAACTTATTTATTAAACGTTGGTCTAAGGCAGTGGTGCCTAAACACACACTATCAAGCTATGCGATTGTGTGTGTAGCAGCGAAATACGAAGTAAACGTCATTACGTCAAGTATGGGCTACAAACAAACACACAAATGTGTGTGCTTGCTATTTATAGAGCACGTATATTCTCTCTCTCTATACGTGTGTCGGCTGTGACGCTGGCAGAATTATGACTCCTATCACACGGGATAGGGCAATTGATATTTGGGCACCACTGGTCTAAGGAGTTCATTGATCCCAACACGACCAAGCTCTTGTTTATATCTCTTGTGACGCCCATTTTGGAGTTTGGTTCGTGTATTTGGAATCCTCAGTCACTTACCCTTTGTAAACGCATTGAATCTGTCCAGAAACAGTTCCTTTTGTTTGCTCTTCGTAACCTGGGTTCGGACCAACAGTTGAGACTTTCTCCTTATATTCCCAGACTTAAGCTTTTAGACTTACCTTCACTTGAGCACAGACGAACTATGTTAGGTATAATGTTTCTAAGCAATCTTATAAATGGTAATATAGACGCACTCGGGCGCGTGAATTTCAATGTCGCTTCAAAACAAACTCGAAACTATGTTTATTTTTTCTTGAGGCTGATGCTTTTAACTGTTCATTTCGCATTCTATGTAGGGATTACAATAGTATCTCTCCTCTTCTCAGTGGTAACCTTTCCGACGAAGGCTTAAGGTCTTTTATTCTTCTAGAATTTGTTTGAAATTCATTCCGATCCTTTACGCTGCGAGCAGGGGCGTAGCTGGTCATAGCGACAAAATAAATTACCCCCACCGGATCGGAAGGTGTTTCTTTTATTTGCTCTTAATGTCCTTCTATTCTACCCCCTCATTTTGTATCTCTTTCTATTCTATTGTATTGTAGCTATGTCTTTTAGACGAAGCTGCAATCAAAATAAATAAATAAATACCGAACAGACCAACTACACCCATTACCTTTGAGGAGGTCAAAGGAGGAATAAACTTTTTTAAGAACTGCAATGCCCCAGGCGAAGATAAAATGAATGAGATGAAGAACAGTGAAGCTGCTCCCTCGTAAGGCGGCTCATCTTTAATGCATCACTCCACCTCAGCTATTTTCCTATTCTAATTATGTTGCGCTAGCCTGTAAAAGCCACCGGAACTGAAATCCTATAGGCCAATAAGCCTTCTCCCAGCCTTTGCCAAATTACTGGAGAGATGCCTTCTGCGGGAAGTCCAAAGTTACTGTTTGGTTTATGCCTCAGACATGGCCCACTAGGGCTGCAAAACTATCGATGTTACTATCGATAGTATCGAGGTTTTCAAAATGGTCCGATGTATCGATGTTAAAAATTGAACATCGATATATCGGATGCTTCACTGCATTAGTGCTGCCAGAGTTTTTGGGTCCATTTTTACAATTATTATTAGTTGAAATACGACAAAATTTGATTAATAAGCAAAAAAAATAAAAAAAAAGGTAAATTTGGTTAAACGCAGCATTAACAAACCGAAATTTGTGTTCCAAAGTGCAAATAAACGAAATGGCTAGAAGTGGCTAGATCATTTTGAAAAAAAGGCTAACCCGCTCAAAAAGTGGCTAGTTCTAGCCACAAAGTGGCTGAGTTGGCAGCCCTCCACTGCGTGGTGACGCTACAAGCTACGCGTAAGTGTTTGTTGAGTTAATTTTTTATATTGGTTTTTTTAATATTAAGAAATAAATATGAATAACTAAGCTTTAACTTGTGAAGACATTATATTTGATTTTTTTATTTTATGAAATGAGCATTTAATATTTGTTTTTTTAATTTTAAGAAAAAAATTTGAATAAAAAAAGCTTTAAATTGTGAAGACCTAATTTTTTTTTTTTTGAATTAAAAAAAATGAAAATATAAATTTTGTTCGTTTAATATTAAGAAATTAAGGGTACTGTATACCTTCAGAAAATTTTTTTTTTTATTTTTTTTTTATTTGCTTAAACGTTCTAATAGGATCTTAAAAACATCCTGCAAAACTTTCAAGCTGATCCAAAACTCAGTTTTAAAGATATAAACAAAAACAATTATTTTTTCCGACCCTTTTATATGAAAATTGTTTTTTATCGACCCTCGTATTTTTAGAAATTCGTATTTTTTTCCCTTTTTTGGTCAAAAACATTATAAATATTTATAAAATGTTCGATATTACGGAAAAAAATTTTCGAAAAAAAATTTTACTTGGAAATTTTTTGGAGATTTTATTTTTACCATGTCATGACGCACTTTGACTCAAATTTCTGGAGAACTGCTTAACCGATTTGGATAATCTTTTTTTTTTCGGTGAAAGTTAACACCCAAAATGCACCAAATCCGATTTATACCATTTATTAAATATAATTTTTATTTCATCGAAAACAGATGTCGAATCTTTAAATGCGATTATCTCGTAACCACTTTTTCCAAATGGTTGCAAAGATTTAAAGAGTACCTGTTGACCGATTTTCAAATTCTTTCCTTAAATTGCTCTTAATACCCACCATTCTGGTGTGAACTAGGATATTTTTGATCGGTCAACAAATAACGGAGCTAGGACCATACAGTGGAAAAAATAGTCGATTTTCGAAATTTGACTTTGAAACTCCATAAATCACGTCATTTATTGACCGATCCAAAATATCCTAGTTCACACCAGAATTACATTATTTCTTAACAAACCCTGTCTCCAGTTTTTAAATTCAGATCATCCGTTCTCAAAAATTTTTTGCAACCATGGGGCCTATGTTTCAAATTTTTTGGTTTACTTTGAACAGAAATACAACAACAACCGTAGGTACAACAACAACAACAAAAATTACTAAATCTAGTTTAACCGATTAACTATCCAATGAAAAAACCGTTTTTTAATACCACTTATAGTTTTTAAGTAATCAAATTTTTTGTAAACCTTTAAAAAATGACACCTAAAGGTATACAGTACCCTTAATAACATTATTTTACACAAACAAAATGAATGTTTGCCTTTTCTATATTTTTCTTAATATAGCATAAGATATATGGTATTTACCGCAATCTAAAATATTTGAAAAATTTTCGATGTTTTAACGATATATCGATGTTTTTTTGGAAAACATCGAGGTTTTGAAACATCGAAGTTAAAAACTATCGATGTACCCACTATCGATAGTTTTGCAGCCCTATGGCCCACCGGCCCCACAAGAATAGAGCTACACAGGGTGTCCCTATAACACAAAAACATATAAAACATAGATTATTACATGTAATTCAAACAACCAACAAAAAAAGCACAGCACAGCGCACAACAAAACATACAAAAAAAAATAAACAAAAAATCAAAAAAAAATTTATTAATTACATCATCATCATAATTAAAATGATAAAAGGGGGCATAAAAAACAAAAAAAAAAAAAAAAAGAGGAGGATAGGACATACCAAGGCGGGGTGGTGGGCCCTACCCACACAAACCAATTCATTCACCACGAAAAAAAAAAAAGAAAAAAAAATATTAAAAAACGGGAAAACAAAAAAAAAAAAAAAAACATAAAAAAAGGGGAAAAAAGGGGGGGTGGGGGGGTAATATATTTAACCCCGAAAAGACGGGCCATAACACTGTGCAACACTAAAAAGTTGATACGGTCGAGACCAAAAAATTCTGAAAGGGTATGATATAGTACAAAAACCTTCCTGGGTTTGGTCTGGTTAGCTGCCGATTTCTCTTTATAGCACTTTAAAGTTTTAAGCATATGATTGGGACTTGTAACTCCCTATCTCGTAAACTATTTGGAATTTCGCTTTGACGTCTGAAAAGAAGTTGTTGCTCTTGACTTGGTTTACAAAACATTTCCAAGTAACAAGTCAAAATAGTCACATCTTTAAACTCAAAGTTCCAAAAAGGTCGTAAATTCATCATGTTTTCCCCTCATTTTGTTCTGTTTTTCAACTTTTTCTTGAAAACTATAACGAATTTGACCAAGCAATGAAGGACGAAAAAGTAGCATAGACTAACGTAAACAATCGGTTAGAACATACCAACTTCATTCGAATGGTCCTTCATATAGTTAACCCTAAAGATGAATAATTTCAACCAAAACTCGAAAAAGTACAGTTTTTGGTAGAAATTGGCAAACACTATCAAAAATGTCGATTGTTTTGTATTAAATCAATAAAATTGTCAAAAAATATAACTTAAAAAATGTAGCAAAAGAAATTTAATTTATTTACTTTTTTACCGATAAAATTCGTTTTTTTCGAATTTTTGTGACGGTTTTTCATGCTTTTGGACTTCTTTCTATATCAAAGAGTGCTTAAATGAAGGGTGTTCGTACTAACGGTTTGATTATTATGGTCTAAGCAACAACTTTTACCTACATTACTTGTCCAAATTTGTAACGAATTTCAGGAAAAAGCTGAAAAACTGAAAAAAGTTGTGAAAAATTGATTTTTTTGGACATCTTTTGTAATTTTAAGTACCAAGACGTAATTTTTTTGATTTGCTACTAAGAAATGTTTTGTAGGCCAAGCCAAGAGCAACAACTTTGCTAAAGACACAAAAGCAAAATTCAAAATAGCTTACGATATATGAAATCATTAATCTTACACTGAAGCTGAAAAGTTCAAAGGTCAATAAAAAGAAAACGGCAGCTAATCAGATCAATCCCATGCAGCGTTTTTATACTATCATCACACCCTTTCAGAATTTTTTGGTCTCGACCGTATCAACTTTTTTGAGTTCAAAAATGTGTCACAGTGTAAATACCTAGGAGTGACTTTGGATAAGTGGCTCACATTCAAGCATCATATCGGATGATCGGCGCAGAAGCATGGGCAACATCATCAGCGGATGAGGCGGCGTTTGGCGTTTTCGAGCGAAAGATTCTTCGGAGGATTTATGAACCTTTGAAAGTTGGCGAGGATTTTCGCATCCGTAAGTATGACGAACTGTATGAGCTCTATGAGGACACTAGTTTAGGATTATTAAAGAGAATTAGATACTCAATAGTTGATAGTTTCTTGGGTGTAGACGCTAGCTAAGGAAACTCCATGATCCTTTGCCATAAGGAGTCCTTGATGGGGAATCCTACTTAGCTTTTCATTCCCATTTCTGGCACAATCGATTCTTTAGACTTCATCTCAACAATGTCTTTTGTTCATGAACCTTTTGTTCCCAATCACACACACGCAGGAACACACGCACACAACTTTCAATCACAACTTTTCATCACCATGCCACATGTCAATCCACAGGCCCTCAAAAACTCACTTGGGGACCACAATTTGTGTGGTTTTCGTCGAGGAGGAGTTGGATATGTGCCTGCTTTTGGAAGAAGTGCGCCCAGCACGAGTTAAAATTTAATTTAGTGAAAATAATTTGCTTAGTCGTGCTGCAAAATTGTATAATTGTCAAACGCTTGGCCGAGTCCACCACATCATCTCTCTAATGAGCCGCCGCAGAGACCCGAAAACACATTTGCATATTGGAAAATTATAGCTCTACGAGTGCGCGCGCTTCAGAGTCAACGCCTGACTTTGGCTTCTGCGGTTGCGCAGAAGGCCCGCATGGTGAGGGCGCAATGGGAGGGCCGCCGCTGTCGACGACGACGACCCCAAACCGACCTCCAGCCGTGCACGGCTGTGGCGAGGACTTGACTTGTAACTGGCAGGCAAAAAAAATATTGAAAAAAAATGTAAGGAGTGCACGAAAAAATGCAAGCACTGCAATGGACTCCATTGCGACTCATGATGAGCTGTAAAACACGCGTTTTCATAATGTTATTAAAAGGAGGGCTGCGGCAACCAACGGCCATTTGACATGCCAAAAAACACTTCTGTCACAGCAGCCAATCCCTAGGGGGTGGGCACAGAACTTGGGCCGCAAAAGCGTGCCTTCCTTGCGCTTGCGCAAGCGCCGCCAACGTAAATTGAGCACCGCATGCGTTTTGGCAATTATTTTAACCACAGTCGATACCCGATGCTCCCAACTCGATAATGATGTTGATGATCAAGTTCATAATCTATCTATGAGTTTAGATTTGCAAAAACGGTAGCTGCAAATGCTTTAAAATAGCTCACTTTTATTTCAGGTGGAGATTTGAGAATGGAGCAGCTTCAAACTCAACTCTTAGATTTTATCCAGTAAAATTTTTATACCCTTGCAAAGGGTATTATAATTTTGCCCAGAAGTTTGCAACGCATAGAAATATTCATTTCCGACCCTATAAACTATATATATTCTTGATCAGGGCGACGAGCTGAGTCGATTGAGCTTTGTCCGTCCGTCTGTCTGTCCGTCTGTCTGTTTCTACGCAAACTAGTCTCTCAGTTTTAAAGCTATCGAGCTGAAACTTTGCACAGAGTCTTCTTTTTACTGCACACTGCAAATATGTCGGAACCGACCGGATCGGATGACTATATCTTATAGCTGCCATAGGAACTATCGGTCGAAAAGTGGGTTTTTGTGAGAAAACTTTTTTGTTTTTAATGTAAACGCCTTCCGCTTCGACAATTATTAGTTTTATACGCTTTTACACAGATTTGGAAGTTTTTGTCAAAATCGGATGACTATATCTTATAGCTGCCATAGGAACTATCGGTCGAAAAGTGGGTTTTTGTGAGAAAACTTTTTGTTTTTTGTTTTAATGTAAACGCCTTCCGCTTCGACAATTATTAGTTTTATACGCTTTTACACAGATTTGGAAGTTTTGGTCAAGATCGGATGACTATATCTTATAGCTGCCATAGGAACTATCGGTCGAAAAGTGGGTTTTTGTGAGAAAACTTTTTTGTTTTTAATGTAAACGCCTTCCGCTTCGACAATTATTAGTTTTATACGCTTTTACACAGATTTGGAAGTTTTGGTCAAGATCGGATGACTATATCTTATAGCTGCCATAGGAACTATCGGCCGAAAAGTGGCTTTTATCAGAAAAATGGTTTGTTTTAATGCTGACGTGCGTAAACTCCGTTGTATTAAAACATTTGCAAGGGTATTAAAACTTCGGCAAAGACGAAGTTAGCTTGGCCTTCTCGTTTGAAATAATCTTTTTAAAAATGCTTTGAGCATCAATATTTGTAGTGTAGACACGGATTATGAGTGAATTTTATGAACAGCTTATGCCCGAGATGAAACATTTTTTCAGCTTATAATTTTGACAAGAGCGAACGGAAAGTTTCCGCTGAGGGGAAACTATAAGCTAAGAGCCACAGTTCAGCCCAACAAAATTACGAAATCCGCACTAAAGGGACGTTCCCTCAAAACCAAATTTCCGCCAATCATAGAGGCCAAACAGCAGGTGATGACCATACATAACCCGGTCCTTAAGTTTACCACCATCAAGACCGACTTTTATTTGCCCGTCCGGCCAGCTATGCCCCGATTTACAGACAATTGTAGTCAGAGACGTTATTAGAGCTACCAAAAACTTTGACGCTGCTAAGGACTTATACCGGGAGAAAAGGAAAGAGGAGAAGTTGCTTTTTTAGAAGAAAAAATAATCAGCAGGAAAGGCGCATGCGCGAGGAAATCGAGATGGTATTCGACATGAGTGAGACTCGAAATTTTTACCAACAAGATTAAGCGATGCAAAGACGAACAGGGGAATCTGGTCACAGATCCGCAATGGAGAAGTTTTAGGTTTAGGTTGAGATGGCTAGGGGCAGTAAGACTGTCCCTACACTTAGGCCAAGATAGGCCCATTGCGATACCATATAATTCCCTATTTAAGCCAGGGGGGGTTCCTCCCGACTGAACCATCGTGTCGACTTTAAGAATTGTAGTAAAGATGGAATCTCAATAGCGGATACTTCCTAGAGGTTGAGTAGAAATGGGTGACCAAGAGTTTTGAGTCTTCTTCTAGATGTATTAATGTCTCCTCCTCTTCTTCACATTGGCAGCTTCTGCAGAAGTCGTTGTGCGCTACGCCCAAGCGTGCTGCGTGTCTGCCGATGAGGCAGTGATCCGTTAGGGCCCCAACCAGAATTGATATGTTTTCTCTACTTTGGTGCAGAAGACTGTTAGTTCGTTTTAGGTTAAACGTTGGCCACGTGAGTCTATCTACGGCGCAAACCGGAAGGTTGTTCCATTGTTCTGTAGCCAGGCGCCACGTTTCATTCCTTGTAAGTAGTTTAAATGAGGCTAAGGGCATCCCTATCAAGCTCTTATCTGGGAGGAGCTGAGTGGTAGTGCCCTAACTTGCCAGTTTGTCGGCTGACTCGTTTCCCTCAATGTTGCGGTGGCCAGGCACCCAGACGAGGTGGATACGGAGATGCTGAGCGATCGCATCCGTGAGTGTTTTGGCGTTATTGGTTGGGGAGTCAAGAGCCCTTAGAGCTGCTTGACTATCTAAGTCCGTATTTACACGGTGAAGTTTGCTTCATGAAGCTCTTCTTCGGTTTTGTTTTGAAGCATCTTCAAAACTGCGCTTGCATTTACACCTTGAAGTGTGCTTCATGAAGTTTTTCCTTTTGTTCTTACATTCCGATAACTATCGCAACCCTTTTGTTTGGCAAGCTATCGATCATGAAAGCAATCGTCAGCTGTGTTTTTTTACTGTTATTTAAAAACGAGAAAGGCAAGGCTAACTTCGTCCGTGCCGAAGTTTTTATACACTTGAAATCGCTTGTCTCAACGGTTAGCGACTTCGACCAAACTTCGCAGATCAGCTTAAAAACATTTAATATTACCCATGACCGTGATTGAGAGCGGTAATATTGAGGAAAAAACAGTTTTTCTCAATAAAATCCATTTTTCGACCGATCATTTGTATGGCAGCTACAAGAAGTAGTTATCCGATCCGGTCGGTTCCGACATATCAGCAGCGTGCAGAGAAAAGAAGACTCTGTGCAAAATTTCAGCTCGATAGCTTCAAAACTGAGGGACTAGTTCGCGTAGAAACAGACAGACGGACAGACGGACAGACGGACGGACAAAGCTTAATCGACTCAGCTCGTCACGCTGATCAAGAATATATATACTTTATGTGGTCGGAGATGATTCCTTCTATGCGTTGCAAACTTCTGGGCAAAATTATAATACACTTTTCAAGTGTATAATAACAAAAATGAATCATAATAAAGAAAAATTAATGAAAGCTGCCATTGAAGTCACGAAAATGGCCATAGAAGTCACCGACTTCGAGGCAGTGGATGACGTGCAAGTGGTTTTAAATTTATTAAACTGCTGTGAGACAATTCAAAAATTGCCAAACAAAAGGAAGAAAAGGGAATGGGTCAAGCCTTGGAGGCAACAGCGCTCAACTGGAGGATCTTTTTCCTTTAATGAAGGAACTTAAAAACGACATGACTTCTTTTTTTGCGTATATACGAATGGATGAAGATACATTTAAATACATTTTAACTGCAATTGAAAGTGACATTACCAAGCAGGATACTTTTATGAGGCAATCAATTCCTGCCGATGAGAAGTTTGCTGCCACATTAAGGTTTTTAGCAACCGGTGAAACCTATAGGAGCATCAACTTTCAAACCAGGCTTTCGGATGCCTTTCTTTGTCGTGCAGTTCCAGAAGTGTGCACCGCAATTTGGAAAAATTTCAAGGACATATATCTAAAGGTTCTTAGGATATATTTTGTAGCTTAATAAACGTAAAAATATAATTCCATTATATGTTTTTAGTTTCCAAACACGAAAAATGAATGGGAGCTGATTGCAGATCAGTTTGCTTTGAAATGGCAGTTCCCACATTGCTTAGGAGCAATGGACGGAAAGCACATTGAGTTCCAGGCTAAGCGAAAGGATGGTTCTTTCTTTTTCAACTACAAAGGAACACATAGCATTGTATTATTGGCCTTGGTAAATGCGGACTGCGGTTTTATTTACATAAATGTAGGGTGTAATGGACGTTCTCACGATGCAGGAGTCTTGCTACAAAGCGACTTTAAAAATGTATTGGACGATGCGGAAAGCCGCTTTCCATCTACAAAAGTGATTGGTAACGGACGTCTACTGCCCTACGTAATTGTGGCAGACGATGCTTTTCCTCTTGGAAAGCATATTATGAAACCATACTCTTACAACACCAATATAAAGGAAAGAAAAATTTTTAATATTCGCCTTTCACGTGCTCGCCATGTTGTAGAACACGCATTTGGCATCCTTTCAAACAGGTTTAGGATTTTTCAACACCGAATAAATATGTCTGTGGAACATGTGGAGACTTTGACGAAAGCCTGTTGTGTTCTTCATAACTTGCTAATTAAAAAAAGTTCGACCTATGTACAAATGCCGTTCTCCACTTCTTCTACAGAGTCAGAAGAAGGAAGATCTACCGCTGGCGGTTTGAGAAATGCAAGAGGAGCTGCAGAACACGTCAGGCAAGGATTTGAGGATTACTTCAACAATGAAGGACAAGTTGATTGGCAGGAAAGCAAATTATAGTGTATTTTTGTAATTTCGATTGGTGTTTTCGTAATTGTTTTTCATGAATTTGAACAATAAAACCTAAGATTTACTATATTTCGTCATTATCAGTCTGCGGAGCAATTGGGGAGTTCTCATCTTTGCGAAGAGCTATATCAGCGATCGCAGCTTCTCTCAAAGTGTCCTGAATCTTCCAGAGAGCTTTACGTCGGATGTCCTCGTCCTTGATACTGTTCAATTCGAACACAACTTGCTTGCCAACCCAATCATAATGGTCATTTTTTCTCACGCAGCTTACTGGTAACCAACTGTTTGACATCATCTAGCTGCTCGCCGAATGCTATTGCCAATTTCTGAGAACAAAAATGTTCAATTATTCTACAAGTATTTAGTTAACTTTTAATTATCATTACCCTTTTATTTGATTGTGAGGATCTTGATGAATATTGATTAGAGTCCGCTGGCTGGGAGCTGCATTCTTGCTCGATTTGTTCAAGGGAACTGCCGTTTTCTTTCTCATCTTCGTTGATTTGCTGAAAAATACAGTTGGTTTTTGAATCCATTAATTTTTTTTTTTTTTCAAACTTACATCAGAAAGGCTGGACGATGATGGCCGTGTCAGAATATGGGGGAGTCAAAAATCCCATTTGACTATAGCACCACAGCTTGGGCACATATACGTCGTCTCGACCAACACCACTTCTCTTGCTTGCTGCTATTTGACGGGTTTCTTTTAAATATTGCCCCCGTAAAATATGCACTTTTGATTTAATTGCATCAACAGTTACATTTGGGTCCTCTTGTTTTAAGTTTTCATATATATCAAAAAGCGACTTGGAACGCTTGACCCGATCTTTGTATCCACTGTGGCGAACGTTATACAAATTTTCGTGCTGTTCGTATTGCGTCAACAATAGCTCAATTAATTTCTTCGTCCACATTTTAAAATTATTTTAATTCAACCAATATAAACAACACGCTTCATCGACCAACTCGTGTCATCGATTGAATAAAAACACAACCCTGCATCAAATCTATCGGAATGAGACAAAGAGAAACTATCGAAAAACTTCATGCACAGCTAGGCCATGAAGCTTTGCCTGCATCAACTTCCCCTCCACACCTCTTCCCTACAAACAAAAACTTCATGAAGAACTTCATGAAGTTTGCTTCACCGTGTAAATGCGGACTAAGTCCGTGTTTACACGGTGAAGTTTGCTTCATGAAGCTCTCTTCGATTTTGTTTTGAAGCATCTTCAAAACTGCGCTCGCATTTACACCATGAAGTGTGCATCATGAAGTTTTTCCTTTTGTTCGTACATTCCGATTACTATCGCACTGCAACCCTTTTTTTGGCAAGCTATCGTACGTTTTTATTGTAATTTAACAATATTGAAATTGAGTCAAATAGCAGTAAAATTAATAAAGGCTGTAGTTGAAGTCACGAAAAGGACTTTAGGAATCACAGACTTCGAGGCTGCGCTTGAAGTGCAATTCAATTTAAATTTTTTTGAACTGCTGTGAGACAATTTCAAAACTGCCGCGCTAATTCGATCAGCTCAGGTTATCGATCAACCAAAAACTCAACCCTGGCAAAGAGAAACTATCGAAAAACTGCATGCCCAGCTAGGCCATGAAGCTTTGCCTGGTTCGACTGCCCCCCCACACCTCTTCTCTACAAACAAAACCTTCATGAAGAACTTCATGAAGTTTGCTTCACCGTGTAAATGCGGACTAAGTAAATGTATATGTTCCCTTCATCGATCATGAGTGTGCTTAGGTATTTGGCGGCCTCCTGGATGGCAACCAATTCTGCTTGGTACACACTGCAATGATCAGGGAGTCGGAAAGAGATTTCCATACTTAGGTCTGTGGAGAAAACCCTCCTACTTTGTTATCGAGCTTTGATCCATCTGTGTAAATATTGATGGAATTGGCTCTGCTGTGGGGCAAGTTCTCCCAGTCGAGTCTACTAGGGATATTGACGTCATAAAGTTTGTGGAATGACGTTGTGGGTATACAGTAGTCTGTAATAGCGGGAACCGCGCTATGGTGATTCAGTATTGTTGAGTGTCCTGATTCACCCGTGTACCAGGCTTCAGACTCTCTTAATCTCAGGGCTGTAGTGCACGCTGTCTGTTTAGACATCAAGTCTAGAGGAAGTAGATGAAATATGGTGTTTAGTGCTTCCGTTGGGGTGGTTCGGAGTGCACCGCTCATACATAATTCAGCACTTCTCTGAACCTTGTGTAAAGTGCTCGGGACTGGCATTATCTTTGAATTCTAGACTTATATTGTCTAGTTTGGGAGGGATAAGATCTGGAACTTTGTATCTCCGTGTAAAGAGAACTAGTTCTGTCTTTTTCGGATTTACACCCAGACCGCAAGAGGACGCCCACTCAGAAATTGTCGCCAGCGCGGTCTGCATGAGGTCACATAAGGTTTGTGGAAAACTTCCGCATTTGAATATAGCAATGTCGTCTGCATAAGCCACCACCACATGTCCCTCAGCCTCCATGAGGCGCAGCAGTTGGTTGACTGTTACGACCCAGAGAAGCGGAGAAAGAACACCCCCTTGAGGGGTGCCTCGGTGTACGAATCTGCTAGCGGTTGCACCACCAAGGCTTGAATTCACTGCTTTTTTTTTGTAGCTATTTATTGTCTACGAAAACTTAAAGATAACACATGTTTATTATATCTAAGTTATGGTTCAGCCTTGGACGACTACTCCAAGACTAACTAAAATACTGAAAATTAATGTGGTCCAGGGCACTAAGTGCTTAATGAGGACTAAGGCAATAAGGGTGAATTAATAAGGATAGTTCTAGGATTAATAGAGGATTAATATATGATTCTAAAAGAAAAGAAAATTTACATGTCAAATGTAACCATACGCTACAGGAAAACCCACAATCCGAGTAAAAACCTGCGTTACAATAAGGATTTTTGTTGTTTGTAACTAAAACTAATAAAACAACCTAAAAAAACTAATAACTGAAAAGAGACAGAGAGAAAAGAGCTGAAAATAGAAGAAGAGCTGAAAAGAAAAGAAAATATGGGAGGTATTTACAGGGGAAGGAAGAGACGGGGAAGTTGAGCCAATCTATGGGGTCAATATTTACTGATTTATATTAAAAACTAGATCATTCGGATCTAGGGACAATCGTTTTCTATGGTAGAAAATGAGATTGCCCTCCGAATCGTGCATAATTCCTAATTCTTTCAAATGTTCTATATTGTTTATCGTCAGATGGTGGACAGAGTAGTTGGCCGGCAGCCTTCTCTGAGCCACAGCATCTGCGATCAATGGATTTGGGCTATTGCGGTTGCTATCTACGAACTTTTCTAATATTTGGTATATAAGTGTATCTACACGTTTGGTTTTCGTGTTTTCTTACAAATCTTTATTTGAAATATAATGGAGCGTGAGAGGGTCTCTAGCTCCTCTGCCCAGGGCTCGGCGGATGATCCGTCTCTCAAAGAGACGTAGATCTTCCATCTGCCTGGATTTTATATTAAACCATGCTATGTGTCCATGAACTAGTATTGGTTGCACTAGCTTTTTGTACACAAGGAAGCATGTCCTAATAAGTTCAGGCCTTGGGACGGTCGGACTCGCCGCCAAAGGCCTGAATATATAGTAAATGTGGCTAAGTTGGATCTTAGCTCTTCTTAGGGTATGTTCTATATGGCTCTTGAAGTTTAACTTCTGGTCATATATGACACCTAGATACTTTATTTCGGACTTTATTGCTATTGGGGTCCTAACATTTATATAAATTTTCGGATTAAAGGTACGTGCATTTCGATATATGTCCGATTGAACCGGACCTCGGAATATGCAGCCTTCGCATTTATTTGCATTTAATTTCAGACGCCACTTAGCGAAGTATTCGCATAGGACGTCTAAATAATTATTTAGATCCGTTTCTGCACTGGCTATCCGTGCTCCGGACGCCAGGAGAAGGATATCATCTGCGTAAATCAACGGTTGGATTTTCGCAGTTGAGGAAGACCTTGGATCTCTTTCGAAATCCGGAAGGTCGGCTAAATATATGTTATATAGGATAGGGGCTAGCAGTGATCCCTGAGGGACTCCTGCTGAGATTTTTCGCGTGAGCGAACGTTCTGAGCCATCGGGGCTGCAGACGTAGAAGGACCGCTGAGACAGATAATTTTGAATGATACGTGTAGTATTGGGATTGAACCTAAACAGATTATTCATCTTATAGATGAGGCCGTTTGTCCACACAGTGTCAAAGGCCTTTTCAAAATCTAAGGCACAGGCGATAGTGGCGCGTTGCCGGGCCAAGTTGCCAAAGATGAAATTATTTGCCACAGCCAAAGAATGGCTGATGGACGTACGTCCCCTAAAACCAAATTGACAGGGCTTGAGGATTTCGCGTGTATCTAGGTGTTTCTTAATTTGCTCCATAATCATTTTCTCAAAGAGCTGACTAATAGCCGAGAGAATTGATATGGGCCTATAGCCTTGCAAGCTGTTTGAGCTAGCACTTGGCTTGGGTATAGGCATAACTCGACTACATTTCCAGCTTGTGGGAAAGTAGCCAGAGTTATAGCAGTGATTAAATATATTTGCTAGGTGCCTGAGGACTGGCAAATTGCATCTCTTAAGAAGGAAATTGCTAGATCCATCAGGCCCTAGCGTTTTCTTGCTATTCTTAAATCTGACCCACTCTAGGAGCTGTTCGGCATTTGTGAACCCAAGGTCCTCTGCCCCGCTCCATTCGCCATCAGCATTTCGATTAGAGTCGAAGTTAACTATGTATTGGGCAGAGGCCTGAGGCGTGCGAAACAAGTTAACTACTTCTCTGTCAACATGGTCGGCATGTGCCCTGAGTTCAGGACTAACCGACGACATGTTGTCATTTTGCTTGTTCTAATTGAGAGCATAAGGTTGATGAATTCAATCAGTGGTGCGTCCCCCAAAGCAGTGGTAATGGCACCATGAAGGACATTGTTAAAGGCACCCTGTATGTCCAGAAATGCTGTCAGAGAGTATTTTTTTATTTCAAGCGATTTTTCGATCCTTGAAACTAAAAAAGGAAAAGGATTACGTGATTTATAGAGTTTTGAAGGTCTGGTTGCCTTATTGTTGGTTGTGGGGTACTGGAACATGCTGGAAATTGTGTGGTCAGCAAGAGATCCCAGGATTCCTCGCTGGATTCAGTCCAGGTTCCATCTTCTTTTTGCAGCAGACCTGGAGCAGTTACTTCTCCAACCTACTGGGAGGCGATGACGAACATGATGCCGCCTCTAGAGAAGTAACCCAACATGAAGTCTGTTTAGCCATACGAAGGCTAAAGAACAACAAATCGCCAGGCGCTGCTGAATTGTTAAATGCTGGAGGCGGAGAATTGACCTAGTAAATGCACTACAGACTACAGATTTTCACATTACGACAAATACTGGAGAGACCTATGAAAAAGGCATCAAAACACACCACCTTTTTGTAGATTATAAATCAGCCTTCGATACACCGATAAGGTCAAGGTTCTGCGAAGCCCTGTCTACCTTACGTATTCCAGCAAAGTACATTTGACTTTGCATGATGACGTTGAGAAGTACGAAAAACTCCGTCAAAATAGGAAAGAACCTCCAAAAGAGGTTTTAGGCAGGGCGATACCTTATTGTGTGACTTCTTTAATCTACTGATGGATTATATACTGCGCCGGTGACCACTTGCCAACAGAACCGTCGCTTTTATTCATAAAGATCTAATGCTACTTGCATATGGCGATAATATTGACATTATCGGCAAAACCGAACGGACAGTAAGCAGGGCTTTTTCGGAGATTGAGAAGCAGTCTGAACTAATGGGCTTAGCGGTAAATGAAGACAAGACGAAATACCTAGTATCCGCGGACAGAAAGCCCTTGCGACTTGGACAATTTGTTACAATGGGAGAGTTGTAGATGATTTTGTCTACCTCGGAACGACGATAACCAGCGACAACAACATCACTCTGGAAATCCGACGAAGAATCACTCTTGCAAACCGATGATACTACGGGCTAAGTAGGGAGCTCAAGAGCAGAGACCTCACGCGAAGAACAAATATAGCGCTTTACAACTCGCTTATCATCCCAGTCCTGCAGTATGGCGCCGAAGCATGGACAATGACAGCAGCGGATGAATCGGCAATTGCCGTGTTTGAACGAAAGATTCTTCGCTGGATTTATGGACCTTTAAAAGCCGGCTATGATTTCCGCATTCGAAAAAATGACGAACTGTATGAGCTCTATGGGGACACCAGTCTGGTCAAGCGCATAAAGTAGCAGCGGCTGCGCTGGCTAGGACATGTCGCCAGAATGGACGAAGAAGCTCCAGTAAAAAAGGAATATAAATCGAAGGCGGCTATGGAGGCGGCACTAACATGGGAAGACCAGGTGCGGGAAGACATAGCCAAGCTTGGTGCGAGCTCGCACAGAACAGAAGCGAATGGAGAGCGTTAATCGGAAAGGCCCAGACCGTCAAACGGTTGTGATGGGCCATGAAGAAAAAGAAGAAAAACTTTGACGATATAAAGATAGAGTAGAGGAAAACAAGTAAGAGTGTTGCGGTCGAGTGCCCCGACAGCAAAATACCCTGTCCCAAGTAATGTGGTTTTACAATTTATTTCAATAAATGGGCAGGCGCACTTATGTACATATCTTCAGTGTTTTTGCTCGGATCTCATTGTGGTACACAGAATAGATAGATGTTGGGCCTAACAGAATATACATTAAGTCACAAGGTTCAAACTTAAAAGTTGTAGCTCTGACAGTTTTTTGCGGTTAGAAGAAGATATAGGAGGAATTTGCCAAACCTGGAGCAAACTTGATCTGGATACGGTATACACCTGCATATATGCAAAAATCTGTGGCTCTACTTCTAATAGTCTGTGAGATCATCGCGTTTATACATAGGGAGTGACTTATTCCATATTTAACGCTAAATCAATGGTGAAAATATTAAATTCAACGTGTTTATATATTAAAATTTCAGTGCATTTTTACCTCCTAGCTAACGATCGAGCGGCTGGTCTGTATACAGGCGGACTAGGAGAGTAGGTACACCACAATCTCGTTAGATGTGCCGTGTGTAAATACCACTCTGCTCCTGTGATTCGTCTAAGTGTTTTGACAGCTGTACGCCGTATCTCCAGATTGATGCTAGGATGACCTTATAGTCAGAAAAAGTATAGAAGTCAGCTTATTCTCATTGGACTTGCGAGGTCTCTCCCTACTGAGCTGGTAGTAGCATATTTTTGCGAGCGTGATTTTTCTTCAGATTTTCAGGCTGATGTTGCTTTCGCCAGTTATCATCGTTCTGAGGTATACAAAACGCTTATTGAATTCGTCTTTTGTTGAAGCGTCCTTGTCCTAAGCTACGAAGTCTTTCACTCATTACGTGCTTGGACACATGTCCGCTGTTGTAGATCTCCCAGGGAGGTGTTCTCTGTTCTGTTTTCTCTGGTGATGGTGTACCATCACTCTCTCCTATCCAATCCATCGCATGTCCTGAAGTGCGGTAACCTCCGATGAATATTTCTTGAGGACATTAACATCTCCGTTGAGGATGGGGGACATTGCAGGTGCATATCTTCAAATCGTGGTCCTTGAAACGTTTGCGTGGGTCGTCGTCAGAGGCTATGTAGTGACAGTTTTCATTGGGGAGGATTTTGTACATGCTAGGTACCAAATCCAACGCACTAACGCTTTATATTGTACCCTGTAGGAAAGGGCGGGTCGCCGCTCACGTTAGCCAGCAGCGTTGTGGATGCATCGTTTTGTGACCGGTGGTCACCACGAGGACGTATGGTTCGACTTGAGACGCAGTAAACCAAGATCACTCAACGTATGGATGTAAGCCTGTTTGAGGAGATGGATTATTATCTTAGACACAAAACTTCTAATTAGATTTTTAAATAGCAAATTAGAATTATTCAAGTTCTAAGACAAATCTCTAGGATACAAAAATTTTGGAATTA
Source organism: Lordiphosa clarofinis (assembly GCA_018904275.1). Classification (NCBI taxonomy): domain Eukaryota; kingdom Metazoa; phylum Arthropoda; class Insecta; order Diptera; family Drosophilidae; genus Lordiphosa; species Lordiphosa clarofinis. Next base: position 1,041,152 of record JAEIGQ010000068.1, on the reverse strand, counting down.
TCAAACTGCCGCAAAAAACTAAGTTTACTAAGCAAATTCCGTTAATCTAAACTAAAAATTTTTGTAGTATTTCCTAATTTCTCAAATCAAAATATGTGCTGCATAGTATACAAATGTTGTTGTTGCCTTCCACTTAAACTGGGTGTTTATGGTCTGGTGGGAAAGCTCATTTTGTTTGGTAGTTTCGAGGCATATGGTAAGCGCTGCTTTCTTTTTTTTTTTCTTCTTTAACATTTTTTCAGTTATCACACATTTAGAATCAATTAAAAAGGAATTGGGGAATGAATCAAACGTGGTTATTTTACTAATTTTGGTCTTGACGTCAGCTTTTTGTTATTTAAGTAGTATACTTTTATTGGGTGGATTGATGGGGGTAAGGACATATAAAAGTACATATTAAGTCTGCAATTAAAGTAATTTGCACTTGCAGAAAAAGCGCTTAATGCTAATAATGGGAGTAATTGGTGGATTTATTGGAACGGTACCGTGTGATGTGTATGTTTTACCTTTGGGTAAGTTAAATAATTATATATTGAGCAAAAGTAAAGAGTGTTTATTTTCAGCTTTTCAAATATACCTAAGCATTGTGGTCTGGTCGTACACAAAACTTAAAATGAAGGATGAGCAAGAAGTCTGAGTTTTGGCTCCCATAAGTAGGCAACACAAGTAGTCGGGTTTGAATTTGCCCCAATGTCGATAATTATCGATAGCAATGGTAAAAGGCGATAGCAGTACTAGTTACTTTTGTTTGCCAATGTCATCTCAAATTGGGTAGCCATCTATCGGCAAACTATGGAAACTGAAGACAAAATTTCAAATTAAGCGCCACTGAACTGAACGATTTTGTGACTCAACCATTTGATACTGGCTTATTGCAAACTTGTGCAGCTGGAGAGACATCATTATATCAACATGCTGTCAGTTAACATTTTTAGCAAAAATTTTTATCTAACTTGTGTAAAGCGTAACCCAATTTGAATAAAAATTTGCAATTGCAAATCCTAAAACAATTTCACTGAGTAAACTGTTTGTATTTGTTCACTAGCAGTTAGCTAAGATTTATTCATTTTTTATTATTTTTATTATTAAGAATACGGTTACACTGCGGTCTAATGATATTACACCCGTGACACGGTCGCAGTGCTAAAAACTTATCGATATACATCGATATACCACAGCTGCTTTATGAATGAGCGTGTAGAGCAGAGAAGAGAAGGAGTAGTAAAAGCGTAAGACATAGCAAGAAGCAAAAAAAAAAATTTGCCTTTTGTTATTATTCTTTTTTTTATTGTACGCTACACAAGTTACAACTAGACAATAATTAATGTGAGCATACATTGCCAACAAAAGTGGAAAAGAAAGATTTAACTTCATTGCCAAGCCAACAAAAACAAATACGCAAGACCCGGCACACAATGGAATTGGAAGTGTAGTGTGGGAGTAGCGTAGAGTGCGTGCGTGTGTATGTGTAGTAGTGTGTGTAAACGTGTAAAGGCTGCAAACTGAAGAAAAAAAGGATAGAAACTGCAAAGCGAAAAAAAGAAGAACCTGCTACGAATTTTAATTGCATTTCACGTAAATAATAAACAAAGAGAGAGCCACAGAAATGCAAAGCTAAAACAAACTCCATTGCTGTTTAGACGACAAACAAAAGCCGGGCATGTTAAAGCTGCTGATCGAGCAGCAGCAGCTGACGACGACGACGAAGAAGGAGAAGCCTCTCGCAGCCCTAGGACTAGAAGCAGGAGGAAGCAGGTCTAGCGGCGGCAGTTGCCTGTAATCCAAATAATGTTGCTGGCTGCAGCCGGGCTCCCGGCCTACTCCGGCGGAGCTGTAGCTGGAGGACAAACTGGAGCTGCCTCCAACGCCACACGTCCCAGTGCGGCGAGTGCTTTGATGAAAACCCTGTCGGTGCGTCTACACCGTGGCACTGAATTCATCAAGGACACTGTACAAAAGGCCTTGGTCATGTCCGCCCCCACACCCGTGGCTCCCGCACCTCCACCTCCCCCCGTCAAGCATTTGCAATTGGATAGTCAAGGTCTTAAACGAAAATTGAGCGGAGCGGGCGGTCTAATGGGCTGTGGTAGTGCAGCAGCCAACACCGCCAGCTCCAGCACTGGACGCAGCAGCCACTACATCCTCAGCCATTCGCAGCAGCAACCCACTTGCTTTCTACCCTCGACTGCATTCCTCAAGACTTTCACGGTGGCGCCCACCGCACTGCATCGCTCGGCAACGGCCCGCAAACGGAATCCCAGCACGGATAGCCTGCTAATGGATCTCTGCCTGTTCAAACCCATTAGACCCATGCCCATCACGCCAATCAAAATGTAAGTAAAGTTGTATCGAAATATTCTATCCAAGATGGATAGAATGGTCCCTAAGTCATACTCTCTTATCTTCCCTCAGACTTCTGTGATTATATAGATAATCTTTTGACTGCATTTCTGTTTGGATGGGTGGGCTTAAGTTCCTTAACTAAGGTCCCACAGGCATATTATTTGTAATAACTATGATAAATATTTATAAAAAAAAAACTAAAACTATGGTTCCTGACTCAAATAATGTGAAAAGTTCTATAAATTTTGTTCAAATTTTTTGTCTGCCGACCTCCCAGTAGTTTGTATAGTTTCGAAATATTTCCCTAGATAGAAGGAAAGGTTTGGATCTCAGAGCAGCACTACCTATTGACGCCAGCTGCAAAGTAGGTTAGGTAAAGTTAACTTGTACGGCCTCCAAATGGGTCTCAACAGCTGAAACCATCCAAATCCTGCATTTGGAGACTTCTTTCAACGACGACTACTTCAGACGTTATTTTATTTAAAAACCTTCTCTAAAATTTTCTTTTAAGTAGCTTATGAAATCTTATCTCAAATTCCTCTCGATTCTTAAAAATTACCTATATAACTAGATTAATATTTAATTTTTTAAAATTTACTCAGAGAACAAACACTTAAAAAAAAGTAGAAAGAGTACAATGTAATCTCAACTGGGAGTCTAAAGTGCTGAGACAATCTTTAAACGATTCTTACGGTATGTTCAAGTCCTTCAGGAAAGAGTTATGCATTATATTCGAAAGCTCCTAAGCCGGGTCTAAAAAAAGTTTAAATTAATTTCGAAATTATTATTTAGGCTTTGAGCTTAAAATATGGATTTTATGTTAGAAATAGAGAGCAGATTGTTTTTCCGGTTCAAACAGCTTAAAAGTTATTTAGAGCCTGATCTCCGAAATGATGTAAGCTATAAACTAGAAAAGCAATACATTTTCTGTTTCAAGGACGGTTCCAATCCGTGGACATAGTTGCGTTTTTCACTTATAACTTTCTTCCACGTCAACGTTATGCGGTGATATGAACATTATTGTAAAGCTAGAGACTCTAGCTAACTTTCCTCTGAAGTAACCTATTGTTTTAGACAAACGGAAAAAAATTTGCAGCCATGTATATGAAGTGATGATTTTTGGCCAACATTTTTTTTGTACCCGGTTGTGGACACCCTTGTAAAATCGCTAGAAATGGAAAAATATGAAGCAAAATGGCCATGAATTGATGAAAAAAGAACGTTTATTTATTTTAGAAGAATTCAGTGGCAAAATGAAAAAAATGATTCCGAAATGCAATGGATCGAATTTGCAGCGGTCAGTTTTTTTGGCAAGAGCGCCAAACAAATCAAACAGAAGTCGACATCTTCGTTTTCTTCCTATGACGAAGACGCCTTCTTCTTGGCACCGCGTTTGGTCGACGGCTTGGCTGGTGGTGTTGCCTGTCGTTTTCCTGGCCGGCTACGTTTTTGGGGGTTTTCTTTTAGTGCGACACAGAATCACGCTTGGCTGCGGGCTCAGCTGATTTTTTTGCCTTCTCGCGCAAAACCTCGACGCTTTCCGGAGAAGTTAGCTTAGTGGTTTGCATTGGCTTGCGACCGCGATTCGATGGCTTTTTCGGAGAAGTTCCTTGCACCGGCCCAATTTCATTTCACACTGATAAGCGGTTAGCCGAAGACGCTCGTGAAGTGGATGGCTCGGGGGAGGATAACAACTCTTCTTTTCGTCCAATATTGGGATCGGCGGAAACGTCTTCATCAAGATCAGCTTCTGTGGCGACTTCTACTGCTCTTCGTTCGACAGCCTCAATGAAGTCAGCTTCGGAGAAAGCATCAAGGTCAAACGGACCAATACCGGAAAAATATTTTACGCTTCATGTGAGAGAGGTAAAAAAACACACCATGTTTGATGGAGTTCGTTGGTTGCAATCTCGAACGAATTTCAACAACACCGGACGAAACATCTGCAAAATTTGCTCTGAATTTCTCCAAATACCGGATCAAAGTGGGTTGAGGAAGCCCATATTCCTTGGCTGTAGCTTTAATGGCCTTCTTATCGATGAGGCATTGCTTATTGGCATCGACCAGCCCATTAAAATTAATATTTGTTAAAACGGACGATTTTTTTGGTGTTGACAGGGCTAAAAATGCCCAAAAATTCACAAAAATTCTGTAAAAATATGTTACACTAGCATAAACAACGATATTTGACAGTTTTATGGCCAAACACACGCTTTGAACACATAAAACGAGGGTGTCCACAACCGGTGCAAAAGTGTGTCCATTCTTGGAAATGGTAGCCATTTTTATTTTGTTCAGCAAATTTTGACGACACAAACATTTCACTGAAACTTGATATCACTTCACAAAGTACACTTAATGCACTAAATAAAAAAGTAAGCTTCGATTTAACGCAATGTGGAAATTTAAAAAAATAGAAACTCGGAAAAATTTTCACGATTTTTTTTTAATTGCTCACAGCAAGAAACCAATTGCGTGTTTACACTTCGGTATTGGCTAAGATTATGTGCACTGTCCAACTACAAGTTTGACATTACTCAGTTTGGTAGTATCTGTTACCTGTCAAAAAATAGACTGGGGTGTCCACAACCGGAGCGTGTCCACAACCGGAGACTCTCCCCTACTGTATACCTTCAGAAAAATTTTTTTTTTATTTATTTTTTATTTGCTTAAACGTTCTATTAGGATCTTAAAAACGTCCTGCAAAACTTTCAAGCTGATCCGAAACTCAGTTTTAAAGATATAAACAAAAACAATTATATTTTCGGACCCTTTTATATGAAAATTGTTTTTATCAACCCTCGTATTTTTAGAAATTCGTTTTTTTTCCCTTTTTTGGTCAAAAACTTTATAAATATTTATAAAATGTTCGATATTACGGAAAAAAAAAATTTTACTTGGAAATTTTTGGAGATTTTATTTTTTACCATGTCTTGACGCACTTTGACTCAAATTTCTGGAGAACTGCTTAACCGATTTTGATAATCTTTTTTTTCGGTGAAAGTTAGCACCCAAATGCACCAAATTCGACTTATACATTTTTTAAATATAATTTTTATTTCATCGAAAACAGATGTCGAATCTTTAAATGCGATTATCTCGGAACCACTTTTTCCAAAATGGTTGCAAAGATTTAAAGAGTACCTGTTGACCGATTTTCAAATTCTTTCCCTTAAATTGCTCCTAATACCCACCATTCTGGTGTGAACTAGGATATTTTTGATCGGTCAACAAATAACGGAGCTAGGACCAACACAGTGGGAAAAAATAGTCGATTTTCGAAATTTTGACTTTGAAACCCTTACATTTATTGACCGATCCAAAATATCCTAGTTCACACCAGAATTACATTATTTCTTAACAAAACCCTGTCGTCAGTTTTAAATTCAGATCATCCGTTCTCAAAAAATTTTTGCAACCATGGGCCTATGTTTAATTTTTGGTTAACTTTGAACAGAAATACAACAACGACCGTAGGTACAACAACAACAACAAAAAGTACTAAATTTAGTTTAACCGATTAACTATCCAATGAAGAAAACCGTTTCTTAATACCACTTATAGTTTTTAAGTAATCTAATTTTTTGTAAACCTTTAAAAAATGACACCTGAAGGTATTCAGTACCCTTAAATTTTTTTTTTTAATTTTTTGAAAGAAACAGACTTCCTAGGGCTGCGAGAGGCTTTTCGCCTAACTTTGTCTCTTTAACCCGAAAACCACTTGTGTTTTTGTCACGTTCGAATCGCTTTCAATTTCGTCATTATTTTGGAAACCGAATTTACCTTGCTATACATGTAATTAAAGATCTTGCTAAGAGCTATCTTATATAATAAAAAACGAATTGATTTCGTTTCCAAAAAAACTAAAATTCCAAAGTTTTATTTTGGAAACTTCTGGGCAAAATTAAAATACCCTTTGCAAAGCTTGAGTTCACATATGAATCGACTCAAACGATATGCAGTTTTATTAATACAGAATCTTACTCTGAAATCAAATAAAGAAAAAATAAAAAAAGGAATAAAGAATATAGAGGAATATAGAAGAATTAATGGAATTTAATAGAAGATAGTAGGATCCTTATAACTAACTTAACCTTAACTTAATCTATTGTTAAGTTTTATTTTCAGCGAAAAAAATAAAAATCATTTTTTTAATCATTAGTGGGATTCCTGAAAGTTGATTTGCTTTCGTCAAAGCAAAAGCAAAGCAGTTGGTGGAACGACCCTGATTTCATTTTTATTTGCTTTTACAATTTATCCAAAGAGGAAGGGTAGAATAAAATTGTGGAAGAGTTTGTAACTTTGAATTTTCTAGGAGAGTTGTGCAGATAAGTAACCATGAACATTTTTGACCAAGTCAAGCAGTTCTCTAAGAAAAATGTCACACTAAAACGAAAGCAAATCGAAATCAGCTTCAAAGCTGATTTTACGAAATCAATTAGTATGACCTTAATATCCTTACACTTTCTGGGCACACTGCTCATTATGTATAGAGCAGCTGTCATCAGCTGTTTCACAAAATCAAATTGAAAGCAAATCACTTTCAGGAATCCCACTATTAGTATAGTATAAGCAAGGCTGCAAACCACTAAAATTTTGCAGAAGGTTCGGTCCGGGGGTTCGAACCCGTTGTAAAGACAAAGGTTCGGTTCGTGGACCGGTTCCTGAAACCCCTGAACCCAAGGTTCTGGTTCGAACCTCGGTTCGCTAGAACATAAAAGATAACAAATCATATTTTTATTTCGATTGTATAAAATTATGTCAGCTTAAGAATTTAATAACTAAAATAGTAATTGAATTCCTAATCTGTCATTTAGAACTTATGAGAGCTGCTTAGCTTAAGTTAATTAGTATTATAACTTTTAAGCGCTGTTCATCAATATTAACTTTTTTTCGTTCAACTGATACCTAAGCAGCACAACAAGTATAAGTAGTTAAGGCTATAATTTTTAAGTCCTCGGTTCTTGGAACACTGAGAATTTCAATATCCCTGATTTAGCTCCCGTAATGCTCCTAAGGGTTTTCGCCTGGACCACTGTAATCTTTGTCAGGTGATACTTCGCCGCGATACCATAAATTTGGCCATATCACCATATCGGAGCCAGAATAGCCGTGAAGTTAGGACTTTATTCCTGAGTGACAGCTTGTTTTTGGAGTTCCGGAGCCATCCCATGCGCCGTGCTTTAACAGCCACTGCCTGAGCTATTGCCTTGATCCGGTGTCCAAAAGTCAGTCTTCTGTCGAGTGTCACCCCAAGGTATTTATGGGCTGCTTTATGCTCTATAAGCTGACCATGCAAGAATATCTAGAATATCCATCTAGCCGCCAAGTTGCCAAACATATTCTAGTAATTCTGAAGGGCATCTGTGGCTGAGTATATGCATTTAGGAACACGAAGAACACATTGTAATAAACAATGCTTTGTGAAAGATTTTAAAAGAATTACTCGACATGAAAAGCAAGCGATATGAAAGTCACCTGATTGTGAATCGTTCAGCTTTAAAGAAGTTTTATAAATTGACTACAGCAAGTTATATACATTTTGAATTACTTTTCCAAACGTATGTTTTTAGGTGAAGTCTTTTCTAAGGAACTCTAAAAGCAAAAATCTTTAAGATTTAGTTAGCATTTGCACATTTTGTAGATTGAGTTCACCGCGTCACACAGTCTAGCACTAGTTTTTTAGACTTTTCTATATGCAATAGATTTCGTATTGTGTGAGTAGAGAGTTTTCTACAAAGTGTGCGACCTCTAGAGTGTGTACAGCATATAAATAGTGATCGTATAAATCTGACATAAGATTGGAGAACTTCTTGAAAAATCTATGTTTGGATCTGTATGTGTCGTTAAGAAAAACTACTTTATTTTGTGAACCGAACCTAGTTTTTCGAAAAAGTGGTCCGGTTCGGGTTCAGGTTCGAGGGGGCAAAATTATGGGGGGTTCGGTTCATGGTCTGGTTCGGGGAACCCAAAAAACCCGAACCGAACCGGTTTGCAGCCTTGGAAAAAAATTCAAATGACCGAAAAGTTCTAAATTATGTTTAAAAGTTGTTCTGCTTCCAAAGAGTTCTTCTGGTTATAACTATAGCTGTATCGAGGGGGCAAGGGGACCTTGATGAACTTCTTTGACAGCTGTCCATAATGAGCAATTTCACTTTTACTGCCTTTTGAATTCAATAAAATACGCATTGTTTATTATTTTCAAATCTCACATCAATTTCAGCAACAAAGCCCGCGGTTTTGAACTGAAGAAACCCAAATACGTGCCCGTTGTGACTTTGTACAGTGAGGACGAAGAGGACAACGAGCCGCAGCCGCAGCCAGTACATAAACCAAAGCACAGGTGAATTGAATTCACAATTAAATGAAACAAATTGTCTTAAACATTTTTATCTCTTAAAATTTAGCACCCTGACATTGCCACCACATGAGGAATCGGCATTTGTGCCGATGCCCTATATTGAAATTACCACCAAGAGCAGCATCCAAAGCTGCCACAACACACACACCTCAGGCACAGGCAAAATAGCCAAGCCCAGACGACGACGTCGTGCACCATTGCTCACAGCCAAAAGACGTCGTCAGGTAACAGTAGTAGAAGCAGAGATTGCCTCGGAAACAACACCAGCACCACCACCACCACCACCAATAACAACAGCCGGCAAGCGCAAGGCCAACACCTGCTCAACAGCTCGACGCAAACGTCGGTGTGGAGAAGGTAATGCTGCTGACTCTTCCATATCGCCCGCATCACGCCCCTCACCGCCCATGACGCGTCAACGCGCCCGTCAACAGATCTCCGCCAACAGCAACTAAAACCCCACAAGCGTCTCATCTCATTGGAATATGTCATACGATAGAACAGGCAAAAAAAAAACAAACTCTTTCTAAGTCTAAAGTCTTTGGTTTTAGTTACTGTTTACTGTCTACACGCGTTCCAGCGAAGTAAGTGGAGAGTTAACATAGATTGTTTAGAAAGGGAATACCCCTCTTCTCCCAGGTTAATAACAATTATTGTGCAATTTAATGTAGTTGAAAGTCTATTGAATTTAGAGAGACATTTGTTTTAGAGCAGAAAAATAGAGCCTTCGACGAGCAATTGCCATATATCGCTATTTATACCCAAAAATCCCTTTTTGCCAAATCTTTGTAAATAGGGCCAGTTGAGACAGTTTTTGGAAAATTTAAGGGCTACGAAATATCAAAACAAATCCCCCAAAACCTAATGAAGATTGTATCAACTCACAGTCAGTTCCAGCAAAGACTTTAGAACTCTAGTGAAATTTTTAAAGTCCATATTGAAAATTTCCTCTCGGTTAACTCCGTATGACCGTTACTTACCTTTGTGAGTTCTACTGCAGCGATTGTCAACGAGAGAGTATTGGTGTGCGTGACCGCATCGCAGGCTAGCCAACGACTGAAGGCCAGTTTACTCTGTTGGTCTCAGCTTTGGTATGCGTTCGGCTCGTGTATGTGTATATAACGAAATATCTTCGGCCCCTGGGGGCATCCAGTGACAATCGCTGTTCTATAGTCTTTGGTTTTAGGCCTCCAAAAGTATGATAAAATCGTTTATTTTGTTTAACGTTTAACGAATTTTTTTTAGAGATCGTTGATAAAAACCAGGATTATTTGAGGTTCAAGGCTTTTGGTTAAAACTTTGGTTCAATCCACAACTTACACACATATTCGAGCCTTAATAAAATACTCGGTAAATATTTACAATCATAGTCAGAGTTTGATTAAGCCGGCTAAAGGTTCATTTATAATTTAGTAATAATAATAGCAATGGAAGGTCTGTTCAGCGCTGTTTCGAGAATCAACACAATTCTCTCATCAGCGGACTTGTTGCTTTTCACGCTTCAACAGTCTGCAAATTTCGTTTGATATACAATCTGATACAAATTGTAATATCAGATTAAACTCTTAGGAATTCCTGCTGCAATTGTGCTATGGTTTTTTCAGCGATCAGTTTAGCAGGGCCAAGAGTAATAAAAGTTAGGACTTTTGTAAGCAAACGAAATTAGGATTCGAAAAATATTACCCAAATTGCTTAGGATTCTAAAGCTGAGGTCCCACAGGCAAATAATTTGCTCAAATTTTAATGAAAATTTGATTAAATAACCATGTTCGCAGATTTTTCGGGTCTTACAACTAAAACTATGGTAACATATACTAATAATTTGATCAAATATGTCCGAAAAGTTAACTAGATTGGCCTATTTAACCACATTTTTATCAGAAATTGGGCAAATTATTTGCCTGTGGGACCTTAGCTTTAGAATGGCGTTTGGAATACTTTACGCAAACTAAGGACGCACGCAGACATGCAGCTGAAAGATGAACTTACGTCTTTTTGATTCCGCAAAGCTGAGCTTACACCTGAAGTTCAAATATCAAACCAGTGCTTGTTGTGCACAAATGCATGCACGGAGCGAGATCAGTCTTAAGCTCTGCCGTCAGTTCATCTTTTAGCCGCATGTGTGCGCGAGCCCTTACGTAAGACTGACTGTTTTGTTTTCCGATTCGTTTTAGTATTGAGAATTTTTTGTAGGTGCCTTAATTAACGAAGGAATTTTGTACATTGGCTAGGCAATAGTTCAGATTTTTAGTTGTCCATACTTTTTGTTGAACCAAACCGATCATTTCTCACGTGGTTCGGTTTTGCGGCTAATAAAAAATCGGAATTCAGGGTTCACAACGGTTCGGAACTAAAACTGACGACCAACCTGATTGATTGATTCTGCAAACTAAATTAAACTAAGAACTTATAACTAAATTTTTTAAATTTAATCCATTTCATTCTTTGTGCACACCAGCATGCACGGAGCATGGTTATTTGTTAAGATCAGCCTTAAGTTCTGCCGTCAGATCATCTTTCAGCCGCACGTTTGTGCGCGAGCGCTAAAGAAAGAGAAATTAAAGGGTGAAAAAAGGGTATGATGGTAGTACCAAAAACCTTCGCTGGGTTTGGTCTGGTTAGCTGCCGATTTCTTTTTGTAACACTTTGAAGTTTCAAGCATATGATTGGGACTTTTTGTAATTTCGCTCTGACGTCTTTAAACTCAAAATTGCAAAAATGTCTTTAATTTATCATGTTTTCCACTCATTTTGTACTGTTTTTCAACTTTTTCATGAAAACTATGACGAGTTTGACTAAGCAATGAAGGACGAAAGCTTAAAAGACTTAAATAAACAACATACCAACTTCATTCGATTGGTTCTTCATATAGTTATAGGCCCTAAAAGATGTATAATTTCAATCAACTCTCGAAAAATTACAGTTTTTGGTAGAAATTTGATGACACAATCAAAAATTTATATTGTTTTGAATTAAATAAATAAAATTGTGAAAGAGTATAACTTAAAAAATGGAACTTAAGAAATTTAGCAGCAGAAGGGCCGATACAGGGGATACACACACACACACACAAAGGCCTTTGTGTATTTAGAGCGTTTGTTGCTGATGCCGGACTTTGCTACAAGCCTGCCTTTGGGATTCCCAAGCGGTTATAGCAATTCTGTCATGAGGTAACTTCTGCTAACACACTAAGGATAGGCAGAGACAGCTGAAGATTAAATTGGTATTCATGAAAAAGCGCTATACTGTCAACCAGCCTCCTTTGTGGTGTTGTGCGTGTTTGGTTTTAGACAAGTTTTGGACAATATCCTAAACTTAAATGACCTAGAGCCTGCTTAAAAAAGTTCTATGAATTTCAATCAAAAAGGTCATTAAAAAAATTTTTTTTTACCTTTTTACCTATAATATTCGTTTTTTTTTCGAATTTTTATGACAGTTTTTCATACTTTTTGGCTTTTAACTAAATGAAAGAGTATTTAAATGAAGTTTGTTCGTACTAACGGTTTGCTTATTTTGCTCTAAGCTACAACTTCCTACTGCATTTCTTCTTTCAAGATTAAGTTGGAAAACTGTAAAAAATTGTTGATTTCTCTAGGACAACTGAATTAGGGAGTAATTTTTTTTGATTTGCTACTAAGAAATGCTTTAAAAGCCAAGCCAAGAGCAACAATTATGCTACAATAGTTTACTAGATATAGTTATTTCTACTCTGAAGCTGAAAAGTTTAAACTGCAATACAAAGAAATCGGCAGCTAATCAGACAAACCCTAGACATTTTCTTAATACTACCATCACAGCCTTTAAGAATATTTTGGTCTCAACGCGAAAGCAAATCAAAAACCAGGTACAGCTGACGCCGCCCGCTGTAACTCACTTTAAAACAGGGGTCGTGAAACATACATGTTTATTTCGGCATTGCGTGTGTGTACTTAGCAACGCGAGAGGGCGCTCATTTAGAACTTGTTTGTTGTTGCAAAACGAAACAGTATAAGCGCGTATGCTCTCTTGTATACACAGAAGATGGGAACATAGCGGCCTCTGCCTTAAAACGAGGCAATGCCAGTTGTCTAAAATATCCTCGGTGTGCAATGAAAATCCTTTTTAAAACTTTCTCCCTTTTTATGGAAAAAGGTTTGGTTCAAAAATAATATTAACAGACCTTTTTTAAGATAATTTAAAAGGTGTTTAATCAATTTTGGGTAACATTTCTTGAGAATTAAGACTTTAAATTACGTTTTCTTATAACTATTAGCACACTAAAAAGAATCCTTCTTTAATAGCAGAGCAGAAAATTTAAGCTCTTCTTTGAAGAAATAAAAGTTACTCCTTTGAGAATTTAAACAATTCTAAATAAAGAGGGACCCTGGCAGGTTGTCAGTTATCAGACTGAGTAAAATACATGGGATCTACGATAGATTTCTCTAAGATTCCATTCACTTATGATGACTCAAGTTATAAAGATTTACAGATTTTTTTCATAGTATAGTATTAAAAACTGAGCTTAGATGGAAAAAACAATTTACAATTTTTTTTTGGATTTTTGTAATATAGAGTCCCAACTTTATTAGAAAAACTATTTTCCAATCATGTGCAATATATTATGCAATTGTTTGTCGTAATGGTTTAACTTTTGAAAACCCTGAGTAAAAGTACTAAAGTCACTTTTTAGTAATTTATCTAAAGTGAAACTCTGTAGTTTTGTGAATCACTGAATAATTCTTAAATGCTTCTCTTTTTTTGATGAAATTGTTCAGTTTTTTTAAAGCTCTTCTAGGGTATATTTTGTTTTCTTTAAGCAGTTTAAGTAATTATAAATAAAATTTTTAGTTTGCATAAGTCAAAGTTTAACGGTTTAATTTACAACTTTTTGTACCAATACCCTAAAAAATGTAAGAAACTGAACAAAAGCCACCACTAAATGACCAACTGAACAAAAAAAGAACAAGTTGGTGAGTAAAGTGAACAACTGAACAAGTGCCAGTTGACTTCTTTTTCAGCTGCCACTGAAATCTGGCATAAGTCTTATAAATCTTATTAAAACCTATTCTTCATTTTTTAGATTTTTTTTTGCAAAAATCCAAAACAAATGTCTCTCCAGATCTCAAAACGTACTCCTACACTTACTTTGATGGATAACAAGAAGTAATAATGTAGCAACCATTATTTAAACTGGTCTTAAAGACTGATAAACAAAAAAATCTTTACGAATATTATAAACACACAAAAAAAAAGAACTTCTAAAACGCAAAACTGAAAAAATTCAAGAATTTATTTTAAGTTCAACCAAAAAAAAAAAAACAAAAATTTAAACATAAACAAAAGTATTAGACAAAAACCAAGCAGAAATCAATCAATGTAAAAAGAAATCAACACACACCCAAACACAAATTATTAAAGAATAAGCCATTCCTGATATTGAAATTTCATTTTAAATTGTAATTTTTTTTAGTTTATTCCCTTTTACTATTTTAATTTTATAAACAAACTGCCTTTGAGGCAAAAAAAAAAAAAAAATATGCAAAAAAAGCGCCACAACTAACATTAATTTCCTATTTTATGAATTAAGTTTGTTAGAATTTATAGCTTAGAAAAAGAAAGTAAACAATTTCATTCATTAACTTTAAGAGTCAGCGAAGATATATATACATATATATATATATATAATGCATACCGGTCAAATCAACTGTGTGTTGTGATATGAATTAATTTATAAAAACAAAACAAAAACAAATCCAAGCAAAAGACAACAAACAAACACAAAAATCAATTGCTTAAACATTAAAGAAATACAAGTAACATCTAACTAAGTATGTACGGGTATTTCTCGCCCACTAAAAGTAGTTGCAAGCATCAAAATTTAAAAAATTGATATCCATCAAAAAACAATTTATGTATTTATCCATAAGCTTAAATCATTTACCTTTAACATTTTTAAAACGAAAAGATTCTGGAAAATGTTTGGTAACAATACGAAAAACACACATATTGCAAAAATTACTTAAACACACCAGCGAGTTGTATGCGTCAATAAATCCATCAAAATATAATTAATTATATCGATTTTCTATTCATTTCAACTTTTTTTCAAGTCCCTTATTAATAGTTTTAGGGAGATGGAGAACAAAGTCTGGAGGCATATCGTATGCCTCAATACCTTATGAGAATAGTTGTCCTCTACTTTGAGAACAAAGTCTTAATGTATGACACTGAAGGAATTACGCATGGCTCTGCACTTGGCCCTATCCAATATGGCAACTCAAGTGACTCTACCATACTCTGTGCAGAGAATGCGTACCAAGGAGAATATTGCTGCTTTATCTCCCAGTGTCAACGAAAATCGAGTTTTATTACCACTTCTTCCATTTTAGGGTCAGGGTGGGCGACGTGAAGAGCAGCCAGAAGTATTGCAGGAACTGCAAATTTTTTTTTGCCCAAAATGGAAGAGCTGGCATGTGGTTTCTACAAGACGGTGCCACATGCCACATATCTCGCGAAACAATGGCCCAATTGAGAGGCAAGTTCGGTGAACAATTTTTTTCGGTCAATTGGCCGCCTGAATTGTGCGATAATATTTTGAGAGGCTATGCTAAGGCTCATGTCTTTAGCGACACGCCCACAACAGTTGACGCTCTGGAAGCCAATATTAAAGATTTTATATAAAATATACCGGCCGATATGTTGGAGAGAGTGTGCCAACACTAGACCCAGCGTATGAACCATTTGAGGCGAGGCCGCGGTCAACATTTACATGAAATTATCTTTAAAGATTAAATTTTACAGACCGTTCTAATGAATCAAATGAAGATTTCATACACTTTACTTAATTTTATGTATTTTTTAATCAAATCCGAACACGGAAAAAATTCTTCTTCTTTATTGGCCATTACAACCGTTCGACGGTCTGGGCCTCTGCGATTATCGCTCTCCATTCGCTTCTGTTCTGTACGAGCTGCCACCAGTTGGTCACGCCAAGCTTGGTAATGTCTTCCCGCACCTGGTCTTCCCATCTTAGTGGTGGTCTTCCCTTCTTGCCGCCTCCATAGTCAACCGCCTCCGCTTCTTTCTTCATTCTGGCGACATGTCCTAGCCAGCGCAGCCGCTGCTGCTTTATGCTGGAGTCCCCATAGAGCTCATACAGTTCGTCGTTTCTTCGAATCGGAAATCATCGCCAACTTTTAAAGGTCCATAAATCCTCCGAAGAATTTTTCGTTCAAACACGCCAATCGCCGCTTCATCCGCTGCTGTCATTGTCCATGCTTCGGCGCCATATTGCAGGACTGGGATGATAAGCGACTTGTACAGGGCTATTTTTGTTCTTCGCTTGAGGTCTTTGCTCTTGAACTCCCTACTTAGTCCGAAGTAGCATCGGTTTGAAAGAGTGATTCTTCGTCGGATTTCCAGACTGATGTTGTTCTTGCTGGTTATCATCGTTCCGAGGTAGACGAAATCCTCTACAACATTAAAGTTGTACTCCATTGTAACAGATTGCCCAAGTCGCAATGACTTTTTGTCCGCGGATACTAGATACTTCGTCTTGTCATTTGCCGCTAAACCCATTAATTTAGACTTCTTCTCAGTCTCTGAAAACGCCTTGCTTACTCCCCGTTTGGTTTTGCCGATAATGTCAATATCATCGGCATATGCAAGTAAAATTAGATCTTTATGAATAAATCCGCCGGTTCTGTTGGCATATTTGCACTGGCTCAGTATATATTCCATCAGTAGATTAAAGAAGTCACACGATAAGGTATCGCCCTGCCCAAGACCTCTTTTGGCATCAAATGGTTCGGAGAGGTTCTTTCCTATTTTGACGAAGCTTTGCGTACTTCTCAACGTCATCATGCAAAGTCGAACGTACTTTGCTGGAATACCTAAAGTAGACAGGGCTTCGAAGAAGCTTGACCTTATCGGTGTGTCGAAGGCTGATTTAAAATCAACACAAAGGTCGTGTGTTTGGATGCCTCTTTCATAGGTCTTCTTCAGGATTTGTCGTAATGTGAAAATCTGGTCTTTGGTGGATTTACCAGGTCTAAAGCCACACTGATAAGGTCCAATCAGTGTATCAGCGGCTTTAGACGTTCACAAATAATGCGGTACAGAACTGATCCCGCTGTAGTTGGCGCAAGCTGCAGGGTCTCCTTTTTTAAAGATTGAACAGAGAACACTTAGATTCCAATCGTCGGGCTTGCTTTCGTTAACCCATATACGGCACAGAAGTTGGTGCATGCACCTTACCATTTCTTCGCCTCCAGCCTTGAACAATTCAGCGGGCAGCTCATCAGCGCCTTCGTATGGCTAAACAGACTTTCTGTTGGGTCGGCGGGTCTATCTCTATGTTGTCGATTGTTGGCATCGTTACTTCTCTAAAGGCGGCATCATGTTCGTCATCGCCTCTCAGTCGGTTGGATAAGTAACTTCTCCATTTGTTAAGCGCCACTTGCGGATCTGTGACCAGATTCCCGTGATCGTCTTTGCATTGTGCGACTCGGTCGGTTACCTGAACCTAATTTTTAGGAACAGGTAATCAAGACTAACCGAATGTAGCTCTGTGCAGTTAAAGGATATAAGACCCTGGAAGACAGATGGGGTGTATTAGACATATGTAATAACGAAGAATTTGGAAGGTTGAAAGACGTACGCCCAACTTACTGACATATTTTCAACCCACTGCAAAAACGGCTTATCCTACCTAGACCTTCGTTTATTTATTATAGTTTTGCAGGCGCGCACTAAGAAAGAAAATTCGGAAAATTTTATCGCGAAATCAAAGAAAACGGTAAAAAAAAGGTGTTGTGGACTGTTTTAGACTAAGCTGTTTTGCTGAGAGCGCGCGAGAGTGTGTGAGAGAGTGCTGTGTGCGTGTATGTATTTTGTTTTTATACCCGTTACTCGTAGAGGAAAAAGGGTATACTAAAGTCGTGCAAATGTATGTAACAGGCAGAAGGAATCATTTCCGACCATATAAAGTATATATATTCTTCATCAGCATCTGTCTGTATGAACTAGAGGTGGGCGCGGGCCGGGCTTTTTTTCGTGGCCCGCGGGCTTACACAGGCCCGGAGCGGGCCCGGGCCTTAAAATTAAGATTCGTGCGGGCTTCGTGCGGGCCCGGGCCTTAGCAAAAAGGCCCGGCCCGTAAAAGCCCGAAATAGGCCCGAAAACAATTTTGATTTGTTCGCGCTATTTTTGTTTATGCTCGAATCAGAACCGCCATTTATCGCATTTTAATTGTTTATCGATACTACTATCGATTTGCTTATACATATTTTACTTGTTTGCTCACCACTAATTCAAAATTGGCGTCCTATTGTGAAATTGATAAAACTTTGCAATATTTGCAAATATTTGCATTGTGGTAAAAAAAATTATGTAAACTTTGCAGAGCTAGCACACTTGATTCCTAAATAATAACTGAGTTTAAAACAATGACCCTAAGCGCATTAGAAAAAAGGTTTCTTTCGGCAATCGCTCATTTGGTTGGGCTTTTCTTGAACCCTCCTTATAGAGAGATGAACTCAGAGGAGAGGAACTCAGAGGAAAAAAGAGATAATGTGTTAGCTACGGTAAAAGCAATGCTCTCCGAATTTATAGGGGATCATGAATAAAGTAGCGTTGATGATATAACTAATAACATAAACCCAAATAATTCCGAAAATGGAATGTTTGCTGAATTTTTAGACTTAAGTTATATAAAAAAACGAAAAGTTGAGAAAAACGCTATCGACATAGAGCTTGACAAATATTTGGCCTATCCAGCAGCTCCTGGCACACATATTTTGGAATTCTGGAAAAATGCAAGGGACTTAAAATACCTTCCTAAATTAGCTCGGACCATTCTGGCTATTCCCGCCAGTTCGTCTACGAGCGAAAGGCTTTTTTCAACATCGGGCCATGTTTTAAATGAAAAACGCACTAGGGTAAAAAGCTCAAATTTAGAAAAAATTAAGTTTCGTGCCGGGCCGGGCCGGGCCCGGGCCTTGGTGAAAAAGTTTCGTGTTGGGCCGGGCCGGGCCTCTCAAAAAAGAGTTCGTGTTCGTGCGGGCCCGGGCCTCAAAATACAGGCCCGCACCCACCTCTAGTATGAACACCTAGATCTCAGAGATGGTAAGAGATAGAGGTTTGACATGTATGGAACAAATGCTTCTTTTATCTGCACGCAGATCAAATTTATTTCAAATTTTGGCCACGCCCCCTCCCGCCTCCGCAATTTGGAAAAAACGTTATATCTTCTACAGTTTTGAAGATAGACGATTCGTACCTTCTAGAGATAGTTAGTACTTAGTACAAAAAAGAAAAATGTTGCATACTTTTCGGATGGTCACCCTAAGGAACGCAGGAACACTGTTCAACAGGTTTTTTATGATTAACGGGTATATCGAAGTCGGTTAGAGCCGACTTTAACTTACACTCTCGTTTCCTTGAAGACGGTGAATTAGAAACTGTCTACAAGACAAAACAACACAATTTCTTAAAATCGTGGACGTTTCTATACTGTTTTATACGTTGCTTAGGTATTTGGCATTGATTTTGAACGGCAGCCTTACTTTATTTAGTATAGAATGGAAAAAGTCTGTAACTATTACTACGTTTATGCTATGCTCATTTTGCAAAATCATTTCATGAAATGGGCAAATTTGATTTTTTAAATTAAAAAAATCGTGAATTTCATAGCATAAACGTAGTATATGTTTCTCTGTGTAAGAAAAACTAGTTCCGTCTTTTTTGGATTTACTCATCAGCAGACTTGTTGCCTTTAACACTTCAACTACCTGCAAAATTCTCTATATAATCGAGAACTTGGGCGAATAGACTTGAGAATTTTACTTATGTGTAAATCAAGCCCTGGAATTCTGTTATAAAACTTCAGCCTCAAATTTGAATAATTTTAAATTATGCGATGGGCTTAAAGGTTTTCCCAATTTGTGTTGTGAGTTGAAACAGCAGTTATATCGTTGGCGGTTGTCACTTTCTGAACGACGAGAAGTACACAAGCTATTTACATTTCAAAACAGCCTGTCCCGACATACCATTGCTATTCCCATAAATGTTGTGATCTATGTCTGTTAAATTGTCCTTTTAATCTTTCTAAAAATGTTCGCACATTTAAAATATAACAATATAATTCCATTAGTCCTCGACAGTTTCCATTTTCGTGGGCATTACATTCCAAAGATCCTGTAATTTATATCCCTCCCTTATGCGTTCCATGGCAAAGCCCAATTCCTTGCAGTAGACAGGCTCACGGGCTGTCTGTTTGCAGCTACTGGAGCTGGTCATACCCAGGCAACCCTCGGCCAGATAGCTATTCAATTTCGTATTTATTTCACGCTCTTGACGTTCATCCAATTCCTGAAAATCTTCAACTTTAAATTGTGTTGCCTGAGCAGCTTCCTCAGCCGCGGCAGCCAGACGCTGACGTGCATCCTGAGCATCGTAGTGTACCCCAAAATTAGGCTGCTCGGTGTAAATGGTATGCAAGGACCCAAGCTCTTTGTAGAGCTCATTTAAACGCTCCACAGGATCGATGCGAAAACCGAGTACATAACCGCCACCAGTTTCAGCAGTTTGAATGACCAAAGCGGGACCATATTTGGATTCGCGTATGCGCAACTAAAAAGATAAGGGAAAAATAAAATTGGGGTTCCAAATAGACAAAATATTTGACTCACACTCTCAATCTGTAGATAGGGCAAACTTATGTTGAACGTCTCGTTGGCATCGGCAAACCAAACCAATCGTATATTGGAAACTACAAAGCTACCCAAATTACCCTGATCACTGGACAGATTCCAAACACCCTGCACCTGGCTATAGACCAGCTCATCGGGCAGTATAATCAACTGACCCGATTGGACAATTGCACCGCGTAGCTTCAAATCGCGATACAAATAACTGCGTTGATATATTCTGAAAATATAAAGATGTAAATATGGTATAATGCTCCCCAAGGTACTTACTGATAAACATCAAAGACGCTGGCAAAAATGGGCTGATCACGACGTGCTGTCTCACCGGATACATCGGTAAAGAGGAACTCAAAACGTGTCTCATTGCTGATGGCCAGTATGTAGAGAGCCTGACTGGGTTGGCGTCCCTTCGAGTGCATGTGAACCAGGCGGGTATTGGTGTTGGCTATGCGAGCATAACCAATTGCTAGAGATCAAGTTAAAAGTGGTTATATGTACATTAGGGGGGATCGAATTGTATGGGTGGAAAAAAACGAACAAAGCGTATAGCCAGAACGAAATCTACGGTCAATTCTGAAAAAAACTTCACCAAAAAACCATGGCTCTACAATTAATTCGTAGTCCGCGAACATTTTCCCAACAAACAAGTTAGAAAGTCGGTAAAGCCCGACTATAGCATACTCTCAGTAGCGGATCCAGGGGGGGCTATAGGGGCTGAAGCCCCCCGCCTTAGAGCCCAAATATCTTAATTCACCCAATATATGGAAAGAGCAAAATAAGTAATTATAAATTTTAGAAAAAGATGCAAATACTTAGATTGTTTTAAAAAGGCATCAGCAGTAGAGATTTCGAAATATCGATATCTAATAATTGTAGAATATATTTTTGGTGTGTTAGTTTCGGCCACAAAAAGGGAGGTTTTCTGAAGGCATTCTCTTGGATAGTTAGGTGGCGGTGTGTGGCCCAGCGGTTAGCGTGCTGGACTGCTGGGTGGGAGGTCGTGTGTTCAATCCCACATCTAATAATAAAAGTTTTTTTTTTCTTTACAAAAATTGCGGTCACCTTCACCACCTATTGGCGCCAGCTGTGAAGTAACTAAACTTTGCCGTTCGGATTCGACATTAAACTGTACATGTATCCCTTTCTCTTGTGCGAACAATTTAAAAACAAACTCGCCAAGAAATTGAGAGAAGCTTGGGTTGGCCCCTTTGTAGCTGTATAGCCAATTTTACATTCTTTTACACAGCATACACATAATAATTTATTTTTTTAGGAACTTTTCTTTCACAGTTATAATATTGTTTCATTCGAATCGATTCCTATCAGCTTTTCACCTTGCGTCACTGAACTAAGTCGAAGTTGTCGCTTGATGAGAATGGTTGTTGTATGCACGAAAAACATGAAAGCGTGTGCACATTCGCCGAGTTGCTTTTGTACATTATTAGAGAATTGGAAAAGTTTAAGAATGATAGAGACAGTGAGACATCATCAAAAGCGGCACATCTCATAAGTGCGATTGGAAAAACGGACTTTCTGATCTGTAAGCATGTTTTTACTGCCGTCAATGCTGCAATTTTGACACTCAGTAGGACTCTTCAAACTCCAGAACTTCAGATATCATCAGCCTGTACTCACGTCTTCCATGTGATTAAATTGTAACTTGAAACAAGAAATAATTAATCATTTTTTTGATTTGAAAAATATCAAATTTTTTTTTTAAAATTTTTGTAAAAAATCAAAAAAGTTGCCGACAAAATTGAGTCAATTGAAAAATCAACAGCTTACTCACGAGTATACTACGCTTTTTTACCCCCCATGTTAAATATTTTTATGCAACATACTACTTGGAATGAAGCATCTAAAAAAAAATTAGTAAATATTTACAAAATATTATTTAGTATACGACCGTTCTAAACAACAATTTTGTAAAAAATGTCAGCGATGGGCCGGGAAATATAAAGAATTATTATAAAACAATGTCGACGAGGTCAGCCACGGGTTCCTTTATAATGAAGTTTTTAAATTTGCAGGTTTGGCAGGATTCTATTCGTCAATTTTAAAAAAATAAGAAAAAATTACATCTTAACCACAAAGGTTAAATGCAATAGCATTTCCAAATTTATAAAACTAACCAAAATTATTTACGTATATGGTCTTAGTGACGTGTACGACAATTTTTGACTTAAAATATGTTTTACTTGAAGGTAAAATTTTTAAATATGCCCTACACATCCTGCGAAGTTTTTCAATGTTTATTGTTTGAGCAGTTTGTATGAGATGATGTATCTATTCTGAAAAGCACAATAAGATCCGAAGAATGTTGAGTGATTTTGAGTGCCCTTAGCCCCCCTTAGCCAATTCCTAGATCCGCCACTGCATACTCTGTACCCCGCAAAGTTTGCATTAATATGGAAAATTTTGGATAGAAGCCACACAAAGTGGTAAAGAAGCCATAAAGTGCGTCCAGTGCTGCCCATCGCCGTTCAACCGGTGCTATCTCGATAGATAATCTTAATTACAAGTTATCTCTAGAAGGTACCGTCTATGTGGGAGGTGTGAAGTTTTTTCTAAATTGCGGGGACGGGAAGGGGCTTGGCAACTTGTCACAATAAAATAAAATCAGAAAATCTCAAAAAGAATGGTGTTCTCGCAACAGAGAATGGAATTTTATGGACTATTTATTTACTGAAAAGCCTGAAAGTTGTGAATGATGTCGGAGAAAGAGTTGTGAAACTAGTTGTGGACTTCAAATGGGCGCTTAACAAAGCTTTGCATCAAAGTTTTTCGACAGCAAACAACTTTTGTGGAATGACTCGTAATGTCGCTCAGAAACTACAGCTGCGGCCGCATCTAAAAAAGGCAGAATGGCACACAGAGCAAAGAGAGCTGCTGCTGAAAACAGCTTTTTTTTTTTAAATCAGGAAGGTCCGCTGTATGCAGATGGCATCCCCGACTAATATCTGTAAGTATATAATATTTGTAAAATTGTTGGTTACTTTCAAAGCAACTTTTTCGGCTTGCCAAGCCACTTTTCTCCAATTCTACTAAACCGATTTTGATAAAGTTATACAATAGTGGACAAAAGTATTTTGACTAGAAAAATTTCATAAATAGTCCGTTTTATCTCTTAAGCTTGGTATACCCGCGAAATACCCGCGAAATGAGAAAGTCCATATAAAAAAAATGATTTCGCACGGATTTCGCAAGTTGCTGTTTCATGAGTTGGTATGGAATCATCGAACAATCGGTTGCTTAGGTTAGAAAATATAAATCAAAATGTGAAAATGGAAGAGGACATAAGTATTTTGACAAGAATTTAAAATTAATTTATTCTCAGCACATAGCCTAAAATGCTATACGAATGATTGCTTCTAGATAATTTTTTCACGCTAAACCCGAATCTGGCTTTAGAAATTCCATATTTCTAATGGATTAACTTTAAAATGGACACAAACAAAGTATCTGAAGAAATATTCAATTCTCAACTTGATAAAAATGGTAACAACTTATCAGTTCGAACATGAAGATATATTCGCATATATATATAGTCTTAACATCCATGTGCTTCGTTCGTCCATGAAACTAAAATTTTCCGACTTCGTCATTCCGATTTCAATAAATAAATTATTCCGCCTGGATGGCAAACATATTATCCATCCTCTGTAAATGCGTCTTTTAAGACAGATTCCTTTATCAGATTTTTGGAGCTTCAGCATGTCTGCTATATTAAATAGTGCGAAACCTACTAATGTCAAAACTAAACGTTCTTCGAAAAATCGTTAACAACTAAATTTAGAGTGTGTGCTGGACAACAAACTGTAACTATAGAATCCTCCAGGTACTAATGAGGTAATTTGAAGCAATCTTCAACATTACATTCTTAATAGATGCGTTCCTTTACTGTTCTGCAGTTTTCAGTTAAAAGCTCTTCTGCTCTAACCAAATTCGCTGATAGTATAAGTCTGACCTAGAGACAAAATTATACAAGTCAGATTATATGGAATTTCTATATTTCCCCCTGTATGTGTGTTTGGAAAAACTACATAATTTGGTGAGCCGAAACAAATTTTTCCGATAAAGTGGTCCGGTTCGGGTACAGGTTCGAGGAGTCATAATTATTACGGCTTATGGTCCGGTTCGTCAGTCCCAAAAAACCCGAACCGAACCGGTTTACAGCCTTGGTAAAAATCTTCAAGAAGTTTGGGCTAGAGCTGGAAAGCTTGTTCTCTTCCCCCCTTTAATCTTATCTCTTTACGTACACAAATTGAATTTCTTATGCACCAACGAATGCCAAATGATGCGTAAATTTGTTACCAACAATCTGCCAGTATCTCCCGGATTTCCTTTGCTATCCTCCATATGGTAAATGTAATCCAATATTTTCTCTCCCTGTCGCAAACGTTTGTGCCTGTGGAAAGTTAGCCGAAGAATTAAAATAATATTCAACATAAAACTTACAATTGTGGCACATCAAATTTGATATCCTTATCCTCCCACAGCAAATTCTGCTGTTGTGCCTCCATTTTACTTAAAGTTTTTAACATTTTTGATCAACCAACAGAAACAATAAAGGTAGAACAACTTTTCTGTTAATGGTTTGTTATGATTTCTTTCGTTGCCAGGGGCAACGTTTGCTAGTTCAAACAGCTGTTTACCAGTACAAAACTTATTAAAAACTCATTTATTAATTTATATTGGAAATGTTTTTTTTTTTTTACATTTTCATTGCAAACTTTAAGCTTAAACATTTAAATTGTCTGTTAAGTCAACACAAGGCAATTGTTCTGCGTTTGAATACCGATTAAATAATATTTACATTAAAATTATAACTCATCACATGATTATCTGCGGTTCGGGTACACTGGCCGCAATGCTCTTGTGCGGCAACACTTGCCCACCATTCACATACAGCTCATCCTTGACAATCACATCCTCGCCCAGCACCGTAATGCCCTCGATACGCACCCAACGTCCCACTATCGAACGCCAGCCGACAATGCAAGAGTCCAGCCAGGAATGTGAACGCACGATGGCACCTTTTAGAATGGTGGAACGCTTAATGCAGACACCATCTTCGATGACCACATCTGGGCCTATGGTAACATTCGGTCCAATGCGACAGCCCTCGCCAATTGTAGCGGTTGGATCTACCAGAACATTGCCCACCACACCGGGACCGGTGTACAATTTGGGTGATTGCTTTTGACGCAGCGAACTGAGATAGAGACACATGCCTAAGGAGAGCAAGAAAATAACAGAAATTAAATTTTAGTCCATAGAATTATTTGAAAACACTCGGAAAAGCCATACGGAATCATAGAGAAGCCGATGGATTCTCTAAGTGTTACTGTTTGCAGTGGATGAGCTTGGTGGCATAATTGGGACATTTTTCTTTGAAGATGATAATTAGGGTCAATGGTGACCAAACTATTATGGCCTCAAATCGAAGCCATTAATATTGACAACTTTTGGTTTCATCAAGATGGCGCCACTTGCCTTAAAATCGATCTCTTTCAACCAAAATTTGCTAACTTTGCTATGAAATATGGAATCGCATCAGCGATTTAACACCGGGGTGTGGTTAAAGACCGATGCTAATCTAAAGATAGTTCCCGATCCAAAGCATAATCGAAGTCATCGAATATCTGATCAACAATTGGGCGGTCAGGATGAAATACTGTAAGGGGGTAGGGAAGCCATTTCAATGAAATAATTATTTATTCTTAAATCGACCTAAAAGTCCCCTGATCAACGAATGCGAAATCAGATTGATCACGTTGTGATCGTCGGAAGGCACACATCGAGTGTACTAGACGTGCGTTCCATTCGAGTAGCCAATATAGACTCGGATCGCTGCCATGTTGCAGCCAAGTTAAAGTGAGATACCGGGAGAAAAGCTTAGAGGCGAAGCGCCTTTTTGAAAGGAATGAGTGAGACTTGAAAATTTGATATTTTTATATATATTAGAATAGACGACTATCTGGTGGTATCACACCCGGAAATGGGAATCTGGATACAGATTATAAGTCAACCTTCGACACACCGATGAGGTCTAGGTTCTTTGAAACCCTGCCAACTTTTGGTAAACCAGAAAAGTACGTTCAACATTGCATGATGACGTTGTGAAACACGCAAAGCTACATCAAAATAGGAAGGAACCTCTCCGAACCATTTAATACCGATAGAGTGTTTAGGCAAAGCGATACCCCATCCAACAGAACGGTCGAATTTTTATACCCGTTACTCGTAGAGTAAAAAGGGTATACTAAAGTCGTGCAAATGTATGTAACAGGCAGAAGGAATCATTTCCGACCATATAAAGTATATATATTCTTGATCAGCATCAACAACCGAGTCGATATAGACATGTCCGTCCGTCCGTCTGTCTGTATGAACACGTAGATCTTAGAGAAGATGGTAAGAGATGGAGGTTTGACATGTATGGGACAAATGCTTCTTTTATCTGCACGCAGATCAAGTTTGTTTTAAATTTAGGCCACGCCCCCTCCCGCCCCCGCAATTTCGAAAAACGTCATATCTCCTACAGTTTTGAAGATAGATGATTCGTACCTTCTAGAGATAGTAATTAGCAAAATGAATCGATTTGCCGAAGAAATGATAAAGATCGGATGAACGGTTCTCAACTTATGAGCAAAAAAGTGAACCAAGCCCCCCCCGCTACCCACCCAAAAAAAATGTTGCATACTTTTTGGATGTTCACCCTAGGGAACGCAGGAACACTGTTAAACATGTTTTTCATGAGTAACGGGTATATCGAAGTCGGTTAGAGCCGACTTTAACTTACGCTCTCGTTTTGTTAAGATCTAATGCTACTTGCATATGCCGATAATATTAACTTTTCGAGAGAAAAATTCTTCGGAGAATTTAAGGACTTTTAAAAGTTGGCGATGACTTCCACCACATTCGATCGAATCGCGAATTGTATGAACTCTATGGGTATACCAGTCTGGTCAGTCTGGAGGGATAAAGAAGCTCCAGCAAAATGAAATACAAGGCGCAGGTGGCTGAATATGGAGAACAAAGTCAATAGGGAACGACCAACACTTAGATGGATGGAGCAAAAACGACTGAAGGGCATTTAGAGTAAAGACCCAGACCGTCAAGAGGTTGTGATGCAAGCATCGGGACAATAGCGAAAAAAAAGTTTTCTTAATAGATTCGTGGTAAGCCCAAATGATTTCAATAAACCATCAGTCTGAAGGACAGTGCTGTTTAGGCTGTACCTTAATGAGTATTTTTAGCTGTACTGAATCCAGTTCTACCCAGAACGCGACAATATAAAAAATGATGTCCAAATCAGGGCTGCAAACCAGTTCGGAGCTGAACCGCTCCGGAGTCGGAGACTCCGGAATTTTAGGAAAGTCCGAACCGAACCTGAACCGGAGCAGAACAAATTTTTTCTTCTCGAACCCGGACCTGAACCGGAGCCGAAAATAGTTGAAAAGGGTTCGGTTCAAAAAATATGTTTTATTGCATATTTCTCAAGCTGCTATAAATGTCATCTTTGTCATTTCCCACAATTTTTAAGCCTTGGAATAAAAACAGCTTGCAAAAAATATTTTAC
The DNA here is from genome assembly GCA_018904275.1 of Lordiphosa clarofinis. Taxonomy (NCBI): domain Eukaryota; kingdom Metazoa; phylum Arthropoda; class Insecta; order Diptera; family Drosophilidae; genus Lordiphosa; species Lordiphosa clarofinis. The sequence continues at coordinate 1,013,176 of JAEIGQ010000068.1, read as the reverse complement.
AATATTAGAAAGGAACTAATTAGTTAAAGCTTTAAGAATGGTAAATAAGACAATTAATGATTCTTTACCATGCTTATCTTCTGATGAAAATGAAAAGCAATCTTTATGCATTTAAGTCTTGGAAGAACTATCATTGTAAGGAAATGTCGCATTTGTTGTATTAGCAGTTTCTGCAAATACAATTAATTGTCTTGCGCACTTTTTCTTCTCAGATATTTGTTTTATACAACGATAGAGTCAGTCATTTTGAAAGATAGCTGGAAAACACACTATTGATTAATTTATACAGTGCTTTAACTGAAGCCCCACTAACACAGAAAGACCGAAAAAGGGCACTCACACACACAACGTCTTCTGTCAATTTGGAGCTGTCTGTTTTGCACTTGTGCTGCCTTTTAAAATTCCCAAACAGTCAGCTCAATGCTGGCATGAGATGGCCTCTGTCAACTTGCAAAAGATAGGCAATGCCTGCTGATAATAAAACCGCGAGTTTCTTTAAACAGCTGTACAGTCGACCATCCTCCTTGTCTTGTTTTAAAAGTCTTAAGCGAACATAAAATTATAATATATAGACCGAACGGTGGCGCAGTCAACTCCGTTTCTCTTACAAATTAGTCAGCTGTATGCTCTCACTTACGCTTCAGAGTGCAAAGTTGGGAATACGTCCGGCTCGCTTTAACCACTGTGTTTCACTGTAATTTCCTATGCGGAATTTCTCTATGGAGAAATCTTAATGGGGACTATCTCTTAACTCTGCTAGAAATTGAGCAGCGTAAATTTGATCTCTAATACTCATTGCTCCATGACTTATCGACCTGGAGTCTATTGTTTGTTTTAATTTACGTATATGTTTTCAGAACAAAATAATTTCTGAACCCCGGTTCGAACCCGAACCTAGGTTCAGCGACCTTCTGAACCCGCTCCGTGAACCCGAACCCAAAAAAATTCGCGGGTTCGAACCCCGGAGTGAACCCCTGTCGATTTGTATAAGGTTTGCAGCCCTGGTCCAAATACCCCATATCCTGCATATGGGCAATTCCATTCTGTCGAACGGTAATATCGAACACATTTAAGTTGCCTTAATAAAAGTCTAAATAAAAGTCTAAATAGTTTAAATTTAGAAATGTTAAGGCTGGAATGACACTTTCAATTTTTAGGGACACTTTTTCATCTAAATTATAACCATAAATATGTTGTTTTAATTGGAAAACGAATTAGCTGTCTCTTGCATATCAGCGGCCTAAAGTGAACAGAGGCAGAAATGCAGCGAGAAGCTGGTCACAGTGGAAGGCTTTTTCCTGGCTGCGCGCGAAACTCTCAAGTACAAGATAATCTGAAACCCCAAGGAAAAGGTTAACTACGAAATGTTGTCCACGCCCTACAACGTGAAGTGCACAATCCATCATATTCGGCATGGCTGGACTTAGATGTGACTATCCCGGCGACCAGCGCAAGTAGAAACGGAATGGTCCAGGCATTGTTGTACTTTCACCATCCGTGATACTGTTCACATCCGCTCTTCGTAACGAGGACGTACTGTTTGCTCTGATATCGCCAGTCGTTGCTGTTGTGGGAGGCGTTAAGGCCGAGGAGGTGATCAAACTAGAGGCCACAATGGAGGCACCGCATCGCAACCTCATCTGCTTATTTTCGACCCTGACACTTCTGTGGGATATGTGAAGGCGGATTGGAGTCAATTAATATTCAAATAAAGTTTCACTTATCATTCATTTACAAAAGACACCAATTTTGAATCTTATTTGTATTTATGGATATAAAACCGCCATTAATAATCAAATCTAAATCGCTTTCATCAATGCCACTAATAAACAGAAAGTGCAGACGCGCTGCCTTCCTACTATTAGTGCGTTTTCAGTCCTGCCGGTGTGACCGTGGCACAAATGCCCAAATTTATAATCAACCAATTGCACACAAACCACCTGGTTGCCAAATCCAGGTGGATTTCGATTTGAACACAATCAAGAAAATGAGAAAACGGTCTGAAGTTAGTGATTTTTCACCAAGACTTGCAATAATTGTACCGAAAATACAGAGAAATACAAGACAGAGTTTCTATGCCCATTTTAAAGGAGCAAAATTATAAACACTCTGTGGATAGCATAAATTGGTAAAATGATATATTTAGCACTGTGCATTTAATGTCCCATAAATTTAAATACGGACATTACACCCATGGGCCTTATGTCCGGTCAAAAGGCCCAGAAAAATTCAAAGTAGTGATTGAAATTTTTCAAATGGTCCCCATTTCCGTGGGCGTTTTGTCATGTCACCCTTTTTGTTATGTTTTAAACTTGAATAGCTTGTCAAAGGGTCTAGCCCGATAAGGGAAGGGGTGCGGCCAAAAGTCTGGGATTTTGAAATTTCGTTTATAATGGGATAGATAACTTCAAACCAAACAGATCTGGCCCAATGTTGGGTCATTTTTCTGCCATGTCCTTGAGATATCGTCAAAAATCCTTTTATTAGCTTTTTTTTAAATAGAAATATCTCGGGAACCAGAGTAGCTAGAGACATGAAATAAATTGCCAGAGGTAGAGAAATTATCAAAGTTTTCGAAAATTTGAAAATTGGTGACATACTCTGAAAACATTTTTTGCTATAATTAAAAGAAAACTTGAATGTGATGGTTTTGGCAGTTCGCGTTGGACCGCCACCTTAAAACTTTTCCTGGAATTTCCCCCAACCTTAAAGCCAATTATCAAAAAGTTTAAAATAAAATCGAAGATACTCTTCCTAATAAAAAATTCAAAAATATATATTCGCTTATTTTTATATCAACGTACATCATATTCGGGACGGAAGAAAACTCATTTATGCAAGCCCTTTACCATTTGTACCACAAATGGCTTCGTTCTTGACATATCCGGTCCGTTTTATGGTGAAGAAAACGATGCTTCGATTATGAAAAAAAATTCTTGCCAACACTTATTTAATGAGGCTTTTGCGAACTTATGACACATTCGTTGTGGATAGGCGTTTTCGCGATGTCGTTGGTGAGACAGAAGGAAAAGGCTTTAGAGTTCTGATGCCAGCATTTAAAGGGAAAAAAGCTCAACTGGACACCGAAGAAGCAAATGAGTCTCGAAAAATCACCAAAATAAGGTGGGTTGTCGAAGCCGTTCATGGATTGCTCAAAAATATAAACTTTTACTTCACAATCTGGACAACAAATATTTCAACAAAGTTGGTGATCTATGCAGAATCGCTGGGTATCTCAACAACAAGTTTGGAAAGAGGTTGAACTCAGATAAAGAATTAGGAAGCAGAATACTTTCTCATTTAAAAATCGTATGATGGCTCCGAATACTTTGTCCGAAGAAGTTGAGCAAGAGCGTTCCAAGACTCACGGAAGACGAGCTAAAGGTATTATATTCAGGATCTTACCAACTGTCGCCAGCAGTCTCATACCTAGCAGAAATTCTGAATGATAACAGGACGATTGATGCTTCATTCGTTGAAATGAGTCCCTCAATAATAAAATTCGAGGTTCGCTCGAGGCATATTAACAGCAAGTCCTACTGTGACTACGTCGATTTTATTCCCAACAATAATAGCATAGATGGCGTACAACGTTATTGCTGTAGTTGTCCCAACGGCTGTTGTTCTCATGCTGCAAGTGTGATTTATTACTTGGCTCATGCAAGATACTTATCACGCATTATCCGTCCAGCAGCAATTTTATCAAGAATTTTTGAGTCGGATAAAGCGAGTGTTGTAATAGACGAAAATAGTGAAGACTACGAGTAAGTAATATAAGCAAATATATATTTTTGAATTTTTCTTTAGGAAGCGTATCTTCGATTTTTTTCAAACTTTTTGATAATTGGCTTTAAGGTTGGGGAATATACCAGGAAAAGTTTTAAGGTGGCGGTCCAACGCGAACTGCCAAAACCATCACATTCAAGTTTTCTTATAATTATATCAAAAAATGTTTTCAGTGTATGTCAAAAATTTTCCAATTTTCGAAAACTTTGATCAATTCTCTTTCACTGGCAGTTTATGTCATGTCTCTAGGTACTCTGGTTCCCGAGATATTTCTATTTAAGGAAAAGCTTATAAAAAAAGAATTTTTGACGATATCTCAAGGACATGGCACAAAAATGACCCAACATTGGGCCAGATCTGTTTGGTTTGAAGCAGAGCTGTAATGTATTCATTACTTCCAGTATTTAATTGCTTTTCATTACTATAAACACAATTTTTTAGGTAATGCAAAAACAATTAATGATTACGATTTTTTTTTAATCGTAATTGTAAGGTGGAATTATGATTATTCAGTGAATATTCCAAAATTTAATTACTTTTACAATTACTTGGATAATTGTAACGGTAAAGGGTGAATATTCCAAAATTTAATTACTTTTACAATTACTTGGATAATTGTAACGGTAAAGAGTGATTATTTAGTAATTATTTAGTAAATGTTGAATTATTTTGTATTTGTAGGTGAAAATGATGATTTTTTTACAAATCAAGTTTGGAAAACACCAAATTTAATGGTTTGATGATCAAGGTAACAAAACCCAAGCTAATAATAGCAATCATATAATTGAATTATGGATATATAGATATTCAAAATTTGGAAGAATACCGCGTTTTGATGACGCCAATAGCAACAATTTTAGACTTTCTTCAGGCCGAAATCAATTTACATTTTCGGCATTGAATACCCTGGCACTAAAGTTGCAGAGAATCTCTAATTCCACTGATATATTAAGCACAAAGAGCGTAACGAAAGGTATTTTGGAAAAAGTCAAGAAGAGCTTTTCAAATATTTTCCAACTTTCGACAAAAGCGAACACTGCGATTGTTGCAACTGATTTAATTGCGAAATTTATATTGTCTCGGAGGAATTGCTTTTCATGGTCGAAAATCTGTTGAAATTCAGCAAATTGTTATAGTGAAATATGATTTGACACATAGAAATACAATGGACTCAAGAAAACATATATCCCCAAACATTAATTCTATGATTTCGATGAAACCAGTAGGGTAACAAAAATCTTTTTGTAATTTCATGACTTCTTGATGCGGTGTACAGTTACCCATATGAGGTGGATTGTTTTGAAAGTTTGATCCACAACTCTTTTTTGTCTATTTTGCCAACCATCAAAATCTTTATAATAATTAACTTTACCTAAATTTTTTACTAAAAAATTTGTCAAATTCGCAATGTTGTGGACTTTACTATCTACGACTCTTATATATTTACCAATGCCTTCGCTTTCGTAAAAATGTAAACGAAATTTGTCAACTTTCGCGCTTTTTGGTCTACACCTCTTAAAGATGCGTCTTCAATTGGCAATTATACAAACTTCATAATAGTCTTGATCATTTGAAAATATTGCGATATTTTCGACCATTGGAACTACACCTTCTACTTACAAACTCTTAAATTGTCATCTTATTATCAAGCGGTTTTATTAATACTCCCACAGTGATTTTGACATTTGTGCGTGATTGAGTTACATACGGGCAAAACATACAACTTACAAACGTCGAGAAATTTCGAGATTTTTAAAAAATATCCAATGTTTAACGTCGTCAGCCTCAGTTGAAAGAATGGTTTTATTTGCTAATATTATTAACGACTCAAGACGCCAGCCATTTCCGATTTTTCGATTCCAAAAGAAGTTGTCATAAAGGCCAACTTGAATTTAATGGGTAATATGAAATAAACTTATTATTTTTACACAAGAACATGTTATATAAACCATGAAATAGATAATTGATCTTAAGTAATTTCATTTGACACCTAAAAATTCATAAATAATTTGACTTTTCAAGCACAATTACTCAATAATCACCCTTTACCGTTACAATTATCCAAGTAATTGTAAAAGTAATTTAATTTTGGAATATTCACTGAATATTCGTAATTCCAAGTTACAATTACGATTATTAAAAAATGGTAATCAGGAATTGTCTTCAATTATGTGAAAAATGGTAATGGTAATGGTAATTCAAGTTTACAGCTCTGGTTTGAAGTCATCTATCCCATTATAAACGAAATTTCAAAATCCCAGACTTTAGGCCGCACCCCTTCCCTTATTGGGCTAGACCTTTATAAAATTTTAAGGGGAAATGCAGGCCAACTACTTAGGTACATGTTCATGTGGCGCAGTAGGCGGTCTCCATTTGCCATATATTCTTTCTATTTTTTTTTTTTCATTTCCATATTTTTTCGTTTATTTTGATTTCAAAGTAGAGCCCTGCACGAGTGCACACTAAACAAAAAATTATTCAATCTCGTTGAAATGAATTGTGTGTTACAGGCAACAGTATCAATGCTCACACTGTCAAAGCGAGACATTTTACTAAACTATCTAGTATCTGATTGGGAGTTGATGATCTACTTCGATTCGTTAACAAAGCCAGTGTGAGTGCTAGCATTAGCAAAGGAACTTAATCTATGTATATGATAGGAAAATCACACTGAGAACACTGTTAAAACTGTTAACACTATGAACATTATTAAAACTAGCAACCAGGGTTCGTTTACAACACTAAATATTTCGTGCACTGATCAATGCATAAGCGCAGTTCACAGCTATGGGATCCCCATGGTATCAAAACCGCTAATTGCTTAAGAAACTGTTTTTTAAGACCAAAATCGACCGCACATAACTACAAAACCATGATTATGAAAATATTGAATTGCAATAAATAGCATGGATAACCAATGGTAAAAATATAGTGAAGGTTATAAAGAATGTTTCAAACCACTTCCGTGACTGACAAATCGTTAAATCGCAGAAAAATACCAAAGAGGTTCAAAAATAATAATAATGCCAAACAAACTTCACACCCAACCAAGAGGAAAATTATGCAAGGATAAATGCAGAGCGGAATTAAAAGCTGAAATAACTCCGTGGTAATAAAACCGCTAAGTGCTTAAGAAACAGACCTGCAAGGCGACAAATGACCACAGATATCTTAATAATCATGTGTATGACAATACTGAACCGCGATAAATACCATGGATAACCAATGTCAAAGAATATAGTCGAGATCATAAAGAATGTCTTAAATCACTTTTCGAGTCTGACTCTTCAGTAAATCCCGAAAAAATACCAAGGAGGATAAAAATAGTAATATTGCAATTTTTATTTATTCGTTTCAGCTATTATTCTTTTTTTTATTTTTCCATATTTATATTTAAAAACATAATTTCATTATTCAAAAGGTGGTTGTTGCAATAAATGTGGGCATATTCTTTAAATGCAGCTATCATGTTTGATCCACGATCTGTAAATATTATCGCATCATCTAACTGCAAGTCGAAAGCCTCTAAACATTCTTTTACTTTATTACAAACAAATAGTCCTGCGAATAAACATGATTAACAAGACCAAAAATGAACACTTAAGTATTATTTAGGCGTACCTGTTGCAGATTCTCCATTCATGCCTATCATTGCTAACAGCCGGTTCTTCATTGTACCTTCACATATATAATGTAAAGTTACACATATATAGGATTTTTGGGAAAAACTATCCGTCCACGCGTCTGACGTGATTGCATATTCATTACCTTTTATTAATGATATTTCCATCATTATTAAAGCGAGTTCTTTTTTATAGAGGTCCGTAACATTTCGTGATACCGTTGTTGGATGAGGAAGCAGTTGGTTGACGTAAACATTAGGTCCAAGGCGACTTCCTATTTCAAGGGCAAGTGATATAAGGTCTTTTATCCCAGAATCGCTTATGACACTGAATGGCCGACAATTTTGAACGACCCACTTCGTCACAGTCCTTGTGAACGATGATTTCGTTTCCGCATCTACGTGTATAGTAGGTTCATTCTCTTTACCAAGCACGTTTATTTTGCAGATCCTGTAGCATTTATGTCGAACTAAATTCGACGTAGAGCCATTATATTTAACAACACTTAAGCATGTTCGGCACTCAACTACATTTGGAATTTCATTTCTTGTCTCCCCAAGTACATGGCCAATCACGTCCCACACCTTGCTTCTACCGTGTTTTCCGCTAAAAGGCCACTACTTATATTGGCCTTTATTTCAGATATTGTTCCAGATGGTGGCGGACTCTATGAAACATATTTATAAAACAAAAAATTTAATAAATGTTCTTGTTTATTATTTTCGCGTACAATTTTAAACCTATATACTTACATAGCGAGAATTGTTCTCCATTTTTTTTTTTAAATAACAAACTGTTAACACTGTTAACACGAACTGAAACTAGTGTGAGACCGAGACATACGAGATGACAAGAATCACATGGCAGGTTTACTTTGACTCAATGAATCTTTGAATTAAAATGAAATTCAATAATTCAATAAGAGCTGTTTCGTTTCGACATATGAATCGGTTTGATAGTGTTCACAGTGTGATTGCCTACTGTTAACAATGATTTAGTGTGAGCTCGTGCAGGGCTCTATTTCAAAGGTAATTTATGGGTTGCTAAGGTTAGTTGCCGCTTTCAGAACATAATGCTAGGGTCGTTCAGAATGATGAGAACTGATAAACGAAGCTTACAAAGAGAAGGTCTTGCTCGAAAAAGTGATAAAGAAAGACCACAATTTGCGCCTAAAGAACAACAACGTCGGCAACAACATATTCTTTAGGTTAACATTAAACGTGCAGCTTTTTTGAAATGAGCCAAACATTCAATACAGCACTATAAATTCTAAATTCAAATTCTATAAATTCCCTGATATTTGCAAATACTTCAAGAATGTCTTAAGAAAGTTTCAACATACTGACAGTCACTGAATGGTTTTTTTTTATGCGGGTCTTTCCCTAGCCCCAATGTGTCTATCAATCTTAATGAGTTTCAGCGAAATCGCTTTGCTCAATCAAACATTTTTCCAAAGTCTTCTAGGAAAAGCACACACACACACAGGCACAACTCAAACAGAGATAAAAGCCACAGCAAAAATGATTTCGATAAGAATTAATGGGCCAGTGGCTAGATAACACCACTCTGATGATTCAATTACCGGTTAGAAAATCTTTGGGTTGTCCAATATCCATCCAGAAGCCCGTCAATTCCATGGCGAATAGCTCCTGTTGTTGGGCCATGGCCGGAAACACTTCCTTCTCAATGGACGTGGGTTTAATCTCAATCCGTTCCAACACCGAGGGATTGAAAATGTAAATTCCGGCATTGATCTTATTGCTGACAAACTCTTGTGGCTTCTCAATGAAATTCTTAATGCAACCCAGTTCATCGTACAGAACCACACCATATTTGGAGGGCTCCTCCACTTTGGTAACCACAATGGTGCCCTCTTTGCCATGATTACGATGAAATTGTACCAATTGTTTGAATGGAAAATCACAAATGACATCCGAATTGAGTACAAAAAAAGGTTCTGTGCTGGCGGTTAGAATGGGCTTGGCCAAAGCCAGAGGACCGGCTGTGCCCAAGGGTTCGGTTTCATGTGAGAAAATCAATTCAACGCCCAATTTATCTGCCTCCACTTTGAGTTCCTGTTCCATTTGTTCGGCTCGATAGCTGACGGCAAGTATAACCTGGATAAATGGATTGAATAAATGGTGACTTGAGTAGGGAAGAGAGTTAGTTACCTGACGGCAGCCCGCATCCACCAAAGCCTCCAGCTGATGCAATAGAATTGGCTTATTGGCAAACTCCACCAAGGGCTTGGGTGTGCTCAGGGTAAGGGGGCGTAGGCGGGTGCCATAGCCACCCACTAATATGAGAGCCCGTGTGCCTGTGGCCACAGCTGTATTTGGAGAGCCGCACATTTTATTTATGACACGTCAGACAGAGATGTTCAAACTAAACTGCAAATGAGTAAGAAATCAGACGGCTGAGTTTAATTAATGTTACTGTTGCTTACATACCTCTTGTTGCTGTTGTTGTTTTTGCTGCTGCTGATAAGAGACACTTTGGCTGCGTTTTTTACCGTTTGTTTTTGTTGGCGCCTTCTTATTGGCCGGGCTGTATTTTTGTTTATAAAGCTTACTTAATGTTGAGTAAGTCAGCCTTTAAATGTTAATAAATAGATTACAATATTTTAAATATTAATCACTTAATATTATTAAGCACTTTTTAACTGTTTTCGGTTGTTAAACAAACTAAATAATAAGGAAATCTAAAGACCAGTATTGGAAAGTGCGTACTTAAAGTCTGGCCCTTAGAGTGACCAGAAGTTGAAGTATTTCTTTTTTAATTTTAAAGCCCATTTATATCTGAGTTTTGAAAAAGAAATGTAGAAATAAGACCCACACTGATAAAACGCTATTAATGAGCATGTTTTACATTCAAATTCCCATATATTAAAGCCTTTTAAGAAAAGAACTCATCATTTTGTAGGTAGTTAAAAGTTTCTTATAAGCGTTTTTGGTTTGCTATTTTCAAGTCTGGCTATTATTTATAATAATATATTGCTAGTCCTTTTGCTCTTAATTTGGATTAAGGTTTTTTTAAATTCTGGTATTTTGTGTAGTTCATCTGCCACCTAATCGCATATTTTCACCATACCCGTTGTTGGTCACACTGTCCACCAAATCAGTGTTGTATAAAATTGAGTGCGTTGCTGTTCGACCAGTCGGAGGTCAGAGTTTTGTTACGTGTAGAACTTGATGAATAAAAAAAGGACTCTGTGTGAAAATTGTGCAAATAAATTGAAAATCTTAACTTAAAGGTAAGTTGTTGTTTGCATATTTCTGTGGCAGATTGAAAATGATATGTTAAGTGTAAGAGGGGCTCCGCTGGTCACTCAAACGAGATACACACAAACACACACTCTCACACACACACACACACATGTTTCGTCAAATAAGCAGCAGCGAGACAGAAAACAAAATGTCGACCATTTGCATTTTTTCTACAATTTATCACTTTTTCTAGATGTATTTATCAGCCATATCGAAAGAAATTCAAGTGGCAAGAATGGAATTAAGTAGGTGTGATAATTTTAGCCTGTTAGTCTAGGGAAATTCTGTGGAAATTGATGAAAAGAAAAAGTGTTTTTGATATTGATTTTTACAATGGCTGCTGCTGCTGCTACTAAGAAAACGATGACGAGGAGTAGCAGAAAATTGGCAAGGAAAATGAAAACTGTATGGTCATTGTGCATATAATATGGCACCCCCCATCTTTCATATCAGTTGACCATATCAATTAACAATATTTGGCCTTACGGCTCAGTTAGATCTAAAAGGTAAATACATATGTGTGTGTGTGTATGTGTACTTAGGTGTAAGGTATATACACATGTTCATTATAGATTTTATTTGATTCTATTTTGAAATTGATATTTTTCTACTTTTTTTTTACTTTCTCTTTCTCTTTGATTTATGCTGCAGCAGCAACAACAACAATAACAGCTTGCAAGTCTCAGCTATGCTTATCTTGCATGTGTGTGTGTGTGTGCGTGAGAGAGATAGCTGAGCACTGACAATCACGTTGAATTCTCATTCTCCCCATCAAAAAGCCACACACTTACGGGGCTACATTTAATTTGTATTTAATTTTTATGTCAGCATGTTTTGGTCTAAATATTGCATTGAGTTTTATTTTTGAAGGCGATCAATTCAATTTTTGTTTTTTTGCAAGTAATGCTTTTAGCAACAACAACAATGAAAAATTAGCTGAGAACTCGCACACATAATAAGCAATGACCGCTGATAGATTTTTGTATGCTTTTTGTGATTTTTGTTTTCGTGTATTTGTGAAATAAGCTTAAACCTAGATGTGACGTCATTGTATATTGTTCAACAGCTGGTTGCCAACACAAATGGGCAGCACTGGCTTGAGCAATTTCATAAACCCAAGCTTATATAAAGTTCTAGAATATTTTCAATAAGTTAATGGTTTTGCATTGAAAACAGCTGACAAAGCAGCCGCAGCTTTGAATTTCTTCTCTCTCTCTCTCTCTCTTCTCTGTTTCCTATGTATGTTGCTCTCTGTTAGAGATGGACAGGATGACACGATAGTGGTACAAACTAGAAATAAGCGCATGTCGTGATTTTTCTTATGCATGATTTCGTATAGAAACTTGATATGAAATCTCTGTACATAATTTCATCGATTGCAAGCTCATCTCAAATTGGATGACGCCCATCTCTAGTTTGTTTTCTGAAATGCTGCAATTGTTGCTACAATAACTTTAGGTGATTTGCAAGCGGAGATAAACCCATCTTGCAAAAAAGATCCAATAGGATTTAGATATTAAAAGTGAATTAAAAGTTTTAAGGTCCATCGTGACCTTTATTTGAAATATTTCAATAAGTTGCTCCTATAGGCAAAAAGGTGCTCCATGGTCACGGCTATGGAAGGGGCTGAACTGGCTGTTTGGGCCATGGCTTCTCGTTCTTAATGCATTAGCCTTAGATCAGTGTCCGGCACCGCTCAGTATTCTGTGTATACAAGTAGCGACGTCCATCCTCTGTAGCAGCGGCGTCGATACACAGACCCTATAGGAGCCATGGTGTAATTATAAGGTGACACCGTCAGCATCTGTTGAGGGCTAGTGTCAAAAAGAAAGGGATAGCAGATGGCTTGCTTTGTTTTGTGTTTGTTATCTTAAGGAAGTTAGGGAGCTGTCATTTAGTCAACAATTTTCAGGAAGACTAACTCAAATTTTAAAAATACAAATGCCCAAAGACTCTTCCAGAATGGATTTTCTTCCCACGTCTTTTGGAAACCGTATGAGCTTTACGTTTCTTCGCCCAAACGATTTGCGGCAAATTACAAAGTAACTTGACATTTGACACTAAGACCAGCAAATAAACAAAAACAAGACACATACTTACAAAAACATAGAAAAATTTTTCCGCACCTAACCTGTCGCTTCAAGCATTCAGTACGAACTGACTCACTGGCCCTACAAGCAGAGAGACCGTTCACTCGCTCGGTGTCACCTCATATTATTCCACCATGATACGAGCGTACACTGCTCTCTTTTGCAATAACAAACATGTGCTAACTGAGAGCGCTCTCGCGTGTCTGAACGCACACATGCAAAGGCAAAATAAGCATGTGTGTTTTGCCGGACACTGGCTTAGATTAAGCTCTGACTACACGATCTGGTCACTCAGCTGAGTTTTCGTTTTAGACGGGATTTACACGGTGAAGCAAACTTCATGAAGTTTTTGAAAAAGCTTTCGTTTGTAGGAAAGAGTTGTACACCTACACCTCATTCCTACAAGCCAGAGCTTTTTGGAAAACTTCATGAAGTTTGCTTCACTGTGTAAAAAATCCCGTCTTAGTTGCTGTTCTATTTGACTCGGCTGATTAATACAGTGTGTACAGTAATTACAGTGTGACCTAATTGCAATGTGCTGGCGTTGCCACTTTCTGGCTGACGATATATATGTGTTATCGAAATTTAAATTAAAATTTTTGAAAAATTTACGAATCCTTGTATTGCAGTTCACATTACACAAGCTGGTCCACATTTGGTCTTCTACTCGCTGCAAAGCCAGTCACGGCTTCACATTGTTCGCTTTGTACACATTCTTTTTCAGCTTCCATAGTTTTTTCATTTCCTTTCCTAGGACGGACACTATAATTTTTAACGCTTATTTATTCTTGTTTTCCTTCTTTTATGTTAACCAAGCAACGTCACAATGTTCATATGAATCAGATGATTCCGAAACTGGCTCATCTGAGCTTTTCAGCCATGTGTGAAAGCGAGATAGTGTGATCTTTTTCTTCTAGCTCATTTAGTGCTGGGCCAAAAAGTAGAGGTGCGCGCGTGAGCGAATTTTCACTCACGTCAGGAAAGATTCACTAAATATAAATCTCCATACCCACGATTAACGCACATAAGTTTTTGAGCGTTTCTAGGCACGATCTGAGAAGGCGTCCCGTGATCACTCACAATTAAAATGCATCTACTTTTTAATCTAAAATATGAGCTTTTTGCTAAAATACGGAAGTTCCAGATTAAACTTTTACTTCATGTACATTTGAATTCTATCAATTCATTATCTTCAAAAATATACTTCTTGAGTGTTTGGGTTCTTGAGTGATGAATCTAAAAACTAAGTAAATCGTGCATAACTGCTCTTAGAAGAGTTCAAGCTCTATATTATCGTTTTGCACAATAATCGCAAATTTCTACACATTTCTTTTACCTTAAGCTAAATGTCGTTTTGATTTTTTCAAGAAGTAATTCAACGTTATTTGAATTGTGAATCTTAAAACAAGTATGTAGTGCAAGGAATGTGACTAACTGAATCTTAAGTTAAGATTCTTAACTGATATTTTTGTCAGTTTATCAATAGATTTATTTATCAAATGATATGGAAAGCAACATAAAATTAAAAGAATTCCAAATTCCAGAAAATTTTTTATAGGTAAATTAACAGCTGTGCTCCGGCTTTCACTTACTTTTGCGATTTGCGATATTAACAAATTCGTACGAAGTCAAATTCGCAACTTTTTGTTATCGATTCTGTTTCATTCCCAATTCGTTCTGCAACACTTCCTGTGGCAGAAGCAGCAGTATCGACGAACTTATCGGTTATCGCCCCAGCCAAGTCGCAATTTGTTGTTGTCAAAAGCTGTTTTACTGCTTGCGCAAATTGGGGAGGGTTAGAAAAAAAAATTATTTAATACAAATTGTAAATGAGAGTCCACGAAATCAATTTCAAATAGCACAGAATATTAAAAAAATTATGTCATAGGAAGGCAGTTCTTCTCTCTAGTGACATTTCCCATTTACTTTTCATTTCACGGACTCATACGTCGCCGATTTTAAATCGACGTAAATTTGGGAATTTCGGAGCACCTACTTTTGTTTCAGAAATTTCGTGGGTATATTTTCATTTATTCACCATGTACGACACGAAAGACGCACGGACCACGGATAATTACGCACGGAACACACAGCGTGACGCGTTCAAATTCACGTGACGAGTACACCTCTAATTTAAAGCGCTTCTCCTCAGAAGCGTATCATCCACTCCTGGCGCACTAATGAAGCCCAATGCGCTTTGAAATGATGTCATGGAAAAGCAATTAATTATGAATAACATAATTAAAATCTATAATTAATTTAACTTCCAAACTTCCCCTAACGCATTTCGTTATTTTCACTTTTTTTTAAGGTCTTCACTAGGGCTGCAAACCTCCTAAAATGGGCAGGGTTTTACTCCGGGTTTCGAACCCGAAAATATTTTTGAGTACGGGTTCTCGGAGCGGGTTCAGAAGGTCGCTAAGTCAGGTTCTGGTTCGAAATAATTTTGTTTTTCGCTAATTCAAAACTCACTAATGAAAAGTGGAACCAACTTCTACATTATGTTCCTTAATTGATGATTAGGAGTCACATAATGGGCGTATTCAGCAGATAATTCCGATTAGAGATTACCGATTTACGATTTGCGATTGCTGATGAGTCTCTGCTGAATGGAATTGATGGCAGACTGTAAGATAATCCGTGGGTTTGGTACTTTTAAAAATTAGAAAATATCTACACAAAATCCTTTATATTTATAGATTTATTAATTAGAAAATTTTATATGAATGTCTGCACTAAGGTAGGCTGACCAAGCAATCGTTACGCAATCATACGTTTTGTTCGATTTCTATTCAGTAAACATGATTGTCAAATTCTCCAATCCCAATCCCAATCGGCAATCTCTGTATTCAGCAGGTTAAATCGGCAATCATAAATCACAAATCGTAAATCGGAATTACCTGCTGAATACGCCCAATAATTTCTATAATATATTCAAGCTAAGTTTAAGCTAATCATTAGTAAATATTCCATTGAATTTTCAATAATATTGGCTCTTTGAAAGGTTAAAACCAGGGAATCAAACCGGAACCGTATACCGAAAAGAACCGATTGAAACTCAGAACCGGTACCAGAACCGGAACCGATATTCTTAATTTTTTGTATACCGGTATCCGAGAACCGATATTTTTAGAACCGAAAAGAACCTAAACGTTGTACCGGTACGGTTTCGGTTCTGAGTGCAACCACTAGACAGCGAAAGGAGCAGTTAGATTTGGCGGATTTTTACTCAATTTGGCTGAATTGTTATTTTCAAATAAAAAAGATTCTGGCTTGGCAAAACTTTTGGTCAGTGGAATACAAAATCGCGAGACCAGTCCCTTTGAAAATAATGCATTCCTATGTGGTATTTTCTTAGACCCTTATTATAATGTTAGGCTAACCTCTAAACAGAAAAAAGTACATGTGTAACTGATTCGATTGATATGTATATTTTCAAGAATTTAATCCACTTCTGTTTAATTGAAACTAAATGAGGAAAGCAGCTCTGACCCAACTAATTTGTCTGAAAGTGGAGATGAAGTCGGTTTATATATGAATTTCTAAGAAAAGAACGTATGATGCCTGATCAAGGTTTTCCTGAGCTTAAAACGTTTACAAAATAAAGATAATGTACTTAAATGGTGGTCAGAAAATTCGACAATGTTTCCGGAACTGTACTAACTATCAAAAGTTATTCTTGCTGCGTAGAACATTTATTTTCCGGTTTATTATAACTCCGCTAGAAATCAGATGGACGGAAATACATTGACCGCTATCATGCTTCTAAGAAATAATCATTAATTTACCTTCTTTGTATCTAATTTTAAAGAAGTTTAAAGTAAATTGATAATTTATGTGTACATCAGTGCTGCCAGATTCTTCGAAGCAAAAATTGCTAGATTTGCAAAAAAAAGTTGCTAAAAATTGCTAAAAATTATGTGAAAATGGCCAAAAAAATTGCTAAAATATTAAAATTTTCGTTTTCAACAAATATACCTATTTATGTATTGGGAATAAAATTTAAAATACTCAAATTAAAAGGGAACATAATTTTGTTTTTTTTTTAAACAATTATATCATTTGTATGTATTTTAAGAATTTTATACTATTATCTACAAAAAGCTTACTCAGAATTTTTGTAAAGCTAATGTCAGTGGACTTATCCAACAGAAGGCTAAAAGCGACCTTTGCAACATCGATGCGTAAGAAGTCCATGAAATGCATTGCAAGTACAGTTTTACAGTTATCTATTTTATGTATTTTTGATGTAGGTTCACTTCGTTCTGCTTAATTTAATATTTGTAGCAGCTTTGCAAGCTGAAATCTGCTCCACACACAACTTAGACAAATGATCATTTGTCGCTATCTCCTTGTGTTTGACAATGCGTAGGCATAGTTACGCTTCTTGTTCCTATGTTTTTGTTGACTTTGGAACGAAGGGTTATCATCAAAGGATACAAAAAAGATGTGTGACCATTGGCGGATTTTCAATACGCACAAGATGCTCTCGTTGGACTCGTGCAATCCCTACGAATCCATTGTCTTAACTCCTCATCTCGTTGCCAGGCATCACGAAAATGTAGCTTAAAAACTTTTGGCTTCTTAACCCAATCACAAAACACAGCAAAAGAGTGAGCAAACCGTTTCAAGTTCTTCATATAATCGAACCACTACAAGTTCCTATATCCTTGGGAACGTAATTTGTGAGGTCGATTGCAAAAACGGCAAAAATGCTAAAGAAACATAAAATATTGCTAGTCTTATAACAAAGTTGCTAAAATTGCTAAAGAAAAATTAAAAATTGCCAGATTAGTGGCTAATAGCATTTCTAAAAAAAAAGTTGCAAATTTTTTGAAAAGTTGCTAGATCTAGCAACTAAATTGCTAAAGTGGCAGCACTGGTGTACATACATGTGTACTGTTGCTTACCCACTTTGATTAAACTTAAGTTTTAAAATTTCTGTTAGTTTTACCGGTCCATACCGGTACGTACCGGTACGATACCGAAATAAAAGGGTACCGGAACCGAATACCGAAACAGTAGCAGAACCAAAACAGAACCGTTTACCGAAACGTTAGTTTCGATACGTACGAACGAACCGGAACCAGAACCGAAAATCGTTTCGGTTTGATTCCCTGGTTAAAACAAATTTAAGAGGCCCCGAGAACAGAAATGCGACATTAAAAGTTATTTACCATGAAAGGTTTTCCAAAACTTCAATCAATATCTAGTCCGTTCATTGTAAATTTTAGCATTGGAATAGAAAAATAAGAAATCTAAACCCGCACCTAAAAGCCTGTAAAACTGTACATATGTATTTCATTTGAGGGGGATTATTTTGAGAGGTAAAAAAAAGTGATTAATGTTTGAAATGGTGTTTTTCTCAGGTTTTTATTACACGTGTTTCTATACACACACAGTTTATTATTAACATTATCAAAACGGGTTTATTCTGTTCATTATATTTACAACGTCTGTCTCTTTGCTACTGCGTGATTCATCCAGTGTGACCATCGTCTCTGTATTAAAAGACCGAGATCATTTCGCTATTTACACTACTACGAGCCTACCTAGGCTTGTACCAAGAGGGTCAGTGGTCGATGAAGTAGGTCACAGCTGGTTAGCGGCGCCTTTATGTTAATACATCACTTTTTTTTACAAACCCTGATCTAGAGCCGATAATTTTATCTCGAATTTAAAAAAATAAAAGTTATTTTCCAAGAAATTGTTTTTCAACGAAACATTTTTGTGAAAAAAATCAAGAGAACTTCAAAGAAACCCTCAAACAAACTGTTTCCCCTAGAGTTTTGAGTAAACTTTAAACTTGCAGGGTATACAAACATTCGCATGCCGGAAAAACTTTATACCCCAAACTTGCTTACTCTTTCATGTACCCCTTTGCTTTGGTCGTTAGAATCTAGGGATGAGCGGTATAAAGCGGCAGAGTCTATGCACTACACAGGTCTGTTGGCATTGTTGGTTCTGAGAGAGAGAGTTCAATGTACAAAGGCAGCGCACACACACACACACACACATAAACTCTCAGAAAGAGTCAGTCAGGCGAAGGGCAAACAAAGCGCAGAGCAAGTTCCGAGTTGTGTTTTGGCTTTTTCAAAAGAGGAGGCGGGGGACGACGAGAATCAGTAAGCAAAGAATAAACGAAACGTACACACACATACTCCATACACTCCACTCCAGGTCTTGCATACAAAAAGTCATCATGAAGCGAGTAAAGCAGAGCAGACGACCAGACAGACACAACAGGATTTTAAAAAAAGGGGCGGGTCGGAGGACGAAGCAGAGCCAAAGACAGCAACGGAAATCAAATTATGTGGCCAGGCCGTAGGCGTCGAGTGTAGGGAGACTTCTTAGGGGTCAAAATATTTGCAGTTCAATCAACTTTCAAGGTTGACTTTCAGTCAGTCTCTCTCTCTCTCTCTCTCTGAGAGTCTAGCCTAGAGAAGTAGTAACTGTAAAATGCAGCAAGTTTTATCTCTCTTTTGTTTCTGTTCTCTTTTCTGATTTGCTCCTCTGCAGGAGAGAGATCATGAAGTTCCGCGCCCTCATGCAGGATCCGCTTTATATGCGCGAATTTCAAAATATCATTGCCACCTTGGCCAAACTATCCAAGGACTGTGTGATGATACTTGAGGATCAACAGATGCATTTCATTGTCAATGAGGAGCACAGCTCGACAGCCTCTCCCCTGGTGTGGGCCTCCATAGCGGCGCAAGACTACTTTCCGGAATACAAAATGGAACCGGCCCGTGCGGATCACGAGCATATTGTGCTGCAGATGTCGGCGGCGAATCTAAGTCGAGCCCTGGCCGTACTCCGCACGGGTAGCGTCAACAGTTGTAAACTCAAATTGCAGCGGATTCAGTTCCCTTGCATTTCCGTCATTGCTTCGGTGGTCTCTGCCACCTCCGCTGAGCCACGTGAGGTGGTTCACGATGTGCCCACCACCATTATACCCTCCTGCGATTGGTCAGCCTATGCCCTGCCACGTCTACCCATCTCGTCTCAGCTAGTGCTCAGTCTGCCCTCGTTGCGCCTGCTGCGAAGTCACATCGATACGCTGAAGAATATGTCACCCAGCCTGGTGTTCCATGCCAGTTCCGTGGGTGAACTCAATCTGGTGGCCGAATCCGAAATGGCCACCATTACCACTCGCATTAAGCGCCTGCTCCAAAGCATTATAGTGGATGACAATGGGCCACGTGAGGCATCCTGCTCGGTGGACTCGCGCAAAGCTTCGGCCTTCTTTGGGGCCCTGCAATTACCCAACGAGGAGCTGACCATTGGCATTGAACGTGATCATTGCATACACCTGCAGTTGGATGTGCGCCAGAATGTGGTGTTGCATTCGATTTTACCAGCTGTTTGTGTTTAGAGCGGAAATAAAATCATTTTGCAAAAACTGTAACTCACTCTCGACTTGATTCTCTTTCTCTTGATTAGGGATGGGAGCGTGACGGAAAATTGCACGCAGGGAAAATACGACGCAAAAAGTTTGTTAAGGTTTACAGACCATTTTCAAGCATTAAAACAATTCTCCTATTGGTCAAGGATCGTTTTTCTATTATTTCGGGATCATGAATTTAAAAAAAAATTCATCACAGTCTACCAAAGTCGCAACTTTTAAGGCCACGATACTGAAAACAAAAAAGAACCTCCGTTTTTGTAGGGTTTTTATTTTAGTTGTATTTTTTCCATTTGTTTTTATGAACAGAGCGACCTATCTTTATTATTTGGTGTTTTTTTAGCCGGCTCAAGGTCAATATTTAAACAAAATAAAATATATATATAAAAGTATCTGTTAAGAAATGTAAACATTTTCAAATCAATTGAGCAGACTAGTTAAAAAAACTGTTGCGAAAATATGGAGGAGAAAGATTTCTCGTCTCCAAAAATTAATTGAGCATCACTGGCCTGTGTTTTCATTTTAGAATTCTGCAGTCGTCAAACCGGAAAGCTCTTTAAAATATCTTATTCGAAACGCGTCCTTCCCAAATGATTATTCTAACAAAATGAAAGGGAAATATCTAACAAACCCGGTTAAAATAGCTACTATCTTATCCCAGTACTCCAATTTTGTCTGTGTATGTGAGATAGTGAACCCATGTTCAGAGATGAACACAACAAAAGAGACATTGATAGATAAGCAAATAACAATAAGAAATTAAAAGTGTGAAAAATGGATACAAAAAAAAAAAGCCAAACATATTTAACGGTTCTTTAGATTTGGTTCTTGAAATTCGAGAAGCACGGAAGTCATTATACAATCTCCACAAGGTAGCGCAACCGGAAATGCTGGAAATGCGTATTTTTTGACAACTTTGAGTTATTGAAACCAGCACAGAAATCATATTAAAACAAAGAAATTTATTAAACGGAAGAATTCTTGAAATAAGTTTTGGAACCTTTGAAAGTTTTGTAATCTAGCTAAGCTTTTATAGACACATAAGATTGTTGATTTTTTAGCTGTTTTCGAATTTGACTAAAAAACAAATTCATAAAATTCTGAAAAATTAATGAAATAGTTATTTAAGTCGATAGAACGACGTATATAATTTAATTTTTAATGATTATTTCATGTAAATGTTGACCGAGGCTGCGCCTTAAATGGTGGAATAAATTCTTCAATATTGGCTTTAAGTGCGTCAACAGCCGCAGGGTTCTCGCAATTAACATGAGTCTTAACATAGCACAAAAATATGACTTAAGGCCTTAAATCTTACGATCTAGGGCGCCAATTGGACGGCCCCAAACGTGAAATTCATCGAACCCTCCTCTCAATTAGGTCATTGTTTCGCGTGCTGAGTGGCATGTGGCACCGTCCTGTTGAAAACACATCTCAGCCAAGACCAGCTCTTTCATTTTGTGCAAAAAAAAGTTTGTAATCATCCCATCCATTCACAGTAACGTAGGAACGCCTTGGTCATTTTGAAAAAAGGTGCTGTGATTCCACCATCCCATAATCCACACCAAACAGTGCATTTTTCGGGATGCATTGGTAGTTCTTGCGATGCTTCTGGCTGCATTTTCTTAACCGAGCATTAATTTTGATAATAAAGTTCAATAATCTGCAAGCTTTGTTCATTTGTAAGTCGATTCATGGTTAAATTATAGACCAAACTGAACATGTTTGACAGTTGCATGTGACACGAAAACAGCCGATCGTCCAAAAACAGTGTTGGGAAAAAGAAAGATGATAAAAAATCACGTTTTAGAATAAATTTTCCACTTTATGTTTTTTAGTAAGCAAAATCTGTCAGTCTTTATGGCTTGTAAACAGATGACAAAAATTTAGTTTAGCATAGTACTTCACATGGATAGAAACACCTTTCGCCGGTTTTGAAATCTGAATGATATTGAACAGAAGAATTATTTATACGATGTATTGGCCCAACTAAATTTTTATACCATCTAAGTACAGGCAGTTAATGTTAAAAAAAAACTTTACTATCTCTTCCGAAATATAAAGTCTAGTTT
Source organism: Lordiphosa clarofinis (assembly GCA_018904275.1). Lineage (NCBI taxonomy): Eukaryota > Metazoa > Arthropoda > Insecta > Diptera > Drosophilidae > Lordiphosa > Lordiphosa clarofinis. The sequence continues at coordinate 990,934 of JAEIGQ010000068.1, read as the reverse complement.
CAGAATACTAAAACTTTAAGTTATCCTATTCGCCTTTTTTCAAAATTTAAAAAATAATGACACATCAATGTTTTTAAAATCAATACATCAAATATTGATATTGAACATTTTAATTTTTGATATTATAGATACTGATATTTTAAGATATATCGACAACCCTAGTTCAAAAACGGTTCCAAAATATTTTCGTATCGGAAAGTTTAAAAGAAACATTTGAAAACTATTTGGATATAAAAGATTTTACGATTCTCATGTAGGAAAAGTAAAATTTTTTTTTTTTAGTTTAAAAAATAAGCATCGATTTTCATTATCTTACAGAAAAGTAAGGATCCCTTCTCTTAATGAATAATATTTGGTACTAAACATTGAATCACGTTGCTTCGATGCACGAGCAAAGAGCTGCTCATCTCTAATTTCAATCGATATCAAGCCTCAAACAACGTTAAATTCAAAATTTCATATTTGCCATCGAAATGCAAATGAACTTATCGATAAGCGAAAGTTTACTGTATTTTTGGGTAGCTTTTGTTGTTGTTTTTTTGTTGTTGCTTGACCCAATTTGACAGCCCGTGGCCTCTTTATTTGTGAGTTGCTGCTGCATCAGAGAGAGAGAGTGTATTTGTGTGTGTGCATGAATATTTATTATTTGTTGCTGTAATTGTTGTTGTTGTTACTGGTTTTCAACATCCAAATGTTTGCTCACAAATGCAATTGACTTGCATTTTCTTTACTGTTGTTGTTGTCTGTTGTAACAACATCAACAGCGGGACAGGTGAGCCAGACTTTGCTCTCTCAGCGCGCTGATTTGTGCTGCTTTCAACTAGGCCAGCAGCGACGCAGGCAGAGGCTCCTCTCTCTCTCTGCGTGGGCAGTTAAAATTTATGTTTAATGATAAAAATTATATACAAATTAACCACAAATATTAACTAATCAGTAAAAAAGTGGTTCTACCACTTTATCGTTGTATAAATATAAATGGCGACCATTTTTTATCAGTCAATTGGCAGCCCTTGTGGGTATGTACATATAAACGTGTCTGTTTGTGGTTTTTTGTTTTGTAATTCGTATGAAAGAGAGAGGTCAGCTGAGTACAAACGACCCCATAAGGCTTACACACACCAATACAATGCACGATCAGCTGATCACATTGCTTTTCAACAGGAGGGGGGGCTCTAGAAATGTACTCAAAACTCTCTCGCAGCCATTTTGAGTTGAAATATAACAGGAATTTCCACTTTGTTTAAATTAAATATATTTGTTTAACACAAATGACACATTTTAACACTTCACACACACACACATGTACCTAAGATGACCAGTTTTAAATAGGAGGTTGGTTTGTTGACCTCATTCTCTGGGGGTTGAGTGACCTGCTTTAATGAAAATATCAATTTTGTGTGCTTTAAATACCCCATTCTCACTCAAAACAAAATACTCACTACTCGCTCTGCGTGCCATTGACGTTTCGTTTCGTTGGCTTTCAGTCGTGAGTTGATTTTGAGTGCGTGCACACACACACAGCTGAGAAAGATAGGAAAAGGGAAGGAAAAAAGCAGAATGTATACCTGAGGAGAAAAAAAAGGTGGTGACTTGTTTATATAATTTAACAAAAGTACATAAAATTCTAAATTGTGGCGAATTAAGTTTTTCTTAATCATTTTTCATTTGCTACGCTTTTATAATCACCTTGTCTCTGTGTGTGTGTATGTTTGCTGTAACGTCGTCATGCGCTGGCCCTCGTGCGTTCTCTTTCGGGCACACATACACACCCAGGCATTGCAGCGCACTCCTCTGTTCCCTTTTTTTCTGTGACATTGACAAAATTAAAGTTTACTTAAATAAAATAATTAACCAGTTTATACTGCATTTGTTTGCTTGCTCAAGCTACATGCAAACATATGTGGGTACATAGGTAAATAAAATCGTGTGTATAACTGTATATAAGGAGTGTCTCTGCTTGGCGTGTGTGTGTATGTGTTGTGTAAATGGCTGCCCCTCTGAGTATGAATGTACATAGTCTTATACACAATTATTAACTTGCCACAAGTTTTGGTATATTTGCATTTTTTTTTTTGTAAATAAACTTTTGACTTATTGCAGGGTTGCCAAGCCAAACTGCGTTTTACCGTTCGAAAGTTTCACTCTCTCCCTTGGCCAGTTTTAAGTGCGTAGGCAGTTTGCTCATGCTCCACTGACTTTTAGACAAAAAAAAAATAAATTAATATTCAAATACGTGAATTATGCTAGCGCAGGGTTGCTAAGAACATGTACAAACAGTAATTGCAATTCATTTTCGAGGCCCTTCACAATTTCAATTGCTGATAAAGATAAAATAAATAACACACCGCCATATGTTGGAGTTGCCACACGCAAAGCAAAAATACTTCACACAAACATACACACACATACATATGCGTGTTTGAAGGCGCTGCCATTTGGTGGCCTCGTCGTCGACATCGTCTATGCTTTTTGGTGTGAAAAACTTGTGGCATATTATAAACTAGAGGAAGCCTATCATAGTGATGACACTTACACCACCCACTCACGATATAATCATTGGAAAGCTTAGGGAACAGAAACCATAGATGTACTCTTATTATATTTAGGAATAGCAAATGACAAACATTGTTTTGTTATTATTCTTCATGAAAATACATAGATGCACTCGGATTTAGGTACCTCCGAAAAATGGTGTTTAAACGCATTAACAGCTATTTATATTACGTACGGCGTAGAAAAACGTTCATCACGCAGTTTATTTTTGATGTTTGGGAATAAAACGAAATCACTTGGGTGCTAAATCTGGGCTGTACGGCGGATGTCCCAGCAAAATGATGTTTGGACCCTCAAAAAGTTGCTTGTGTGATGTGCAGTGTGGCCAAATCAGCTTTTTTCGCCGTCATTTCTAGCCTTTTCTTACAAGCTGTATTGAGGGGGTAACGACATAGCTCCGACGACTTATCTCTCCGCGTTTCAAACGACATATCTCCGAAGCGTCATATGCTTTTAAACGACATAACTCCGCGCGGAGATATGACGCATCAACAGCCGAGTTGATTTAGCAATGTCTGTCCGTCTGTCTGTAGGAACGCGTCGATCTCAGAGACTACAAGAGATAGAGGTACAAATTTTTGCATGTACATAGGTGTACGCAGATCAAATTTGTTTCCGATTTGCAAAAGTTCCGCCCCCTCCCTCCTTAAACCGCAAAAAACTGCCAGAGCCACAATGTTAAAGTTACAACATCGTCGCTTAATATATATTATTATCTTAGGCCCTTAATCTATCTATTCTGAAACGCACAATGCAACTTGCTCGAAACCATTAAATCGCAGAAGTTGTTCGTGGTAACTTCCTCACCTGCAATGTCCCCACCAGCCTTTGCTCTTCAAAGCGGCCACAATCTAGCAGGACGTGTTGTGCATCCTCGGGGGTACCTTCTCTACACCAAGTGCACTCGGGGCTGCTGTCGTGCCCGAAGCGATGGAGGCAGCTTCTAAAGCAGCGATGGCCAGCGAGAGCGAGGCCAAAAAGTGAGAGTGTATTAGTTTGAGAAAACAAAGCTCCGTGAATTTGCTTCGACCTAATCGCTTCGAACTCTTTCTTGCTCCCTCGATGTCAGCTTCGGCAAGCGTTCGGCTCATGTATGTGTGAATAGCGAAATGTTGTCGCCCCCGGGATGGAACCGAGGGCCAACGCTGTTCTAAAGCATCCGTGCCCGCTATGAATTCCGTCCGTCAAAATAGACGCGCGATTGCAAGAAAACCATCCCCATATTTGACCAGCACTCCAATGTGCTCTTGGCTACAAGATCTTACCAGCTTTTTCAGTTGCAAAGGATTACACTTTCTCAAAGGTGTTATACAGCGTTATAGATCAACTTGACACAAACCTGTGTAATGAATGGGTTACATGTCCGAACGAAACATGGAGAAATCATCCTAGCACTTGCTCGTTTTGGCAGGAATATGACACTGGGTTTCAAGACCTTCGAGATTAATGGACACTTCTAATCTCACCTCAGAGGCTGGTCTGCCAAATGTCTTGGCATTTTCAATGCCTTATATAGGCCAGTCAAGGTGGCTTTCTCTCGCTCTTTGGGAGTTATAAAGTGTTGGGAGTAGGATCCAACACCGGTAGTCGTGATCTCTCGCTTATTGGAATCCAACTTCTCTTTAAATCTGTCCAAGACCAGTAACAACGAGAAAGGCAAGGCTAACTTCGTCCGTGCCGAAGTTTTTATACACTTGAAATCGCTTGTCTCAACGGTTAGCGGCTTCGACCAAACTTCGCAGATCAGCTTAAAAACATTTAATATGGCCCATGACCGTGATTGAGAGCGGTAATATTGAGAAAAAACCAGTTTTTCTCATTAAAATCCATTTTTCGACCGATCATTTGTATGGCAGCTACAAGAAGTAGCCATCCGATCCGGTCGGTTCCGACATATTAGCTGCGTGCAGACAAAAGAAGACTCTGTGCAAAATTTCAGCTCGCTAGCTTCAAAACTGAGGGACTAGTTCGCGTAGAAACAGACAGACGGACAGACGGACGGACAAAGCTTAATCGACTCAGCTCGTCACGCTGATCAAGAATATATATACTTTATGTGGTCGGAGATGATTCCTTCTATGCGTTGCAAACTTCTGGGCAAAATTATAATACACTTTTCAAGTGTATAAAAAGATCCGATTGAAAATCAGAACCGAAACCGATATTCTTAATTTTATTGTATACCGGTATCCGAGAACCGATCAGAAATTTGATTGGGCTTACTACTGTGAGCAAAGAGTAGTCGGAATTTGTCTATAAATCCAAAAATCTTAATTTATTCTTCCAAAACAATTTCATCGCCTTCAAAGTAAGCCCCTCCCGATACAATGCACTTATGCCAACGTTTTTCCAGTCCTCGATGCATGCCAAAGTCACTTTCAAGTATGGCCTTCAGAGCGCGTACCGATTCACGTTTAATCTCTTCAATCGACTCGAAACTGTGTCCTTGGAGTGTTCTTTTGAGTTTGGAGAATAGCCAGAAGTCACACGGAGCTTAATCAGGCGAATACGGTGGTTGCGGAACGACAATGGTATGGTTTTTGGCAAAATGCACGCGAATAACGTGCGCAGTGTGAGATGGCGCATTATCGTGGTGCAAAAGTCAAGAGTTGTCGGCCTCTTTTTGCGAATAGCTTCACGCAAACGACGCATAACACTTAAATATTATTCCTTGTTGACAGTTTGGCCCGGCGCACACTGGGCCAGCAGCCCGAGATTTTGGCCAAAAGTCCCAATTTTTTTTTTTTGGAAATTGGACAAAACGAAGATCGGCAATGGTTTTAAATAAATATAGTTATTTTATGGCAAAATTTGGAACCTTTTCTCGAAATGGTTTTTGCGAGACAGCCGTTCAAAGTTAATTTTTCTTAAAATCGATGCAAAAAATAATTAATTATTATTGGAAAAATGGAATGCAACAGCTGAAGCAGTTTGATTTTTTATTTTCGACTACGGACCAGATATCAATTAAAAAATATACAGAAGCTTTTATTCGTAAGCGTTTACATAAAAACTGGAAAAAATCCTAAATATATTGGGGTTTTTTTACTTTTGGCTACTTTCAGTTGAGAGTACCCCTTAGTACCCTTCGCGATTCCCTTGCAACATGGCAAAATATTTTCTTTGAATATTGCACTATAGCTGTAGGTATGCGCTTTTGCGCGGTTTTGCTTTGAATTTTTATAAAATTGCATTTAAAATTATATTCCCATTTGAAATCAATCTTGTTCTGTTATACAGCCACCCTAGATGTATGGTTTTTTTTTCAACTTCGGAATATAACAGACGCATTCTGTTATAAAATGCTTTGAAACAAAGCCAATTTGAATGTGTCAAAGTGTGTAGCATACTCTTAGACGCACTGAAGGTAAAGTGTAATATATTAAATAAATTAGATTTTTAATTAATTAAATTTTTATTTTAATTTAGTTGTTTTAAGTATTGAATTTAAAGAGGAGGTAAAATAGATCGAAAAAACGGTTACAGTAGTCGTATTGACTGAAAATCCTCGACAGGGTGGGCAGTCAAAGTCAAAAACTTCTTGGGTCAATATCTCACAAATCATTAAAGATATCAAGACACATTAATTTTTTTTAGTTATGTGGTACTTATATATACTTCTATGCAAGAATTGGGTTAAATCCAATTACAATTTTTTTTTTCTATAATTTTTTAACGAAAAAGTTGAAATATTTTCCGACTTTGATTTGGATTATGAATATCATATAACATTTTTTTGTTGCTTTTTAAATAATGTGACTTAAGTTCAATCTTTTAAGATCATTTTGCCGAAAATCGCAGCTTTCTAGCTAGCCTGGTGTAGAAATGACAGAGTTTTGGCCAAATAATGAGATTTCTGGCCCACAGTGCGGCGGAAGGAATTCATAATGCACGACACCACGATAATCGAAGAAAACAGTCAGCATGACCTTGATTTTTGAGCGACTTTGGCGTGATTTTTTCGGTCTTGTTTTCGGCCTTCTTTAAGCCATTTGTACCAGTCAAATGTTGATTTTGGCAGAGCTTGGTCGCCGTAAGCCTTCTGCAACATTCTCAACGTTTCCGCAGCGGTAATTCCATTCAGGAAGCAAAATTTAATCGCACTTCTTTGTTGAATAATTTACGACATTTCGTAAATCGCCGAAACCACTTTTTGAGTGTCACAAAACCAAGCGTAACTCAAACAATAATGAAAACTTTGACATGAAATATACAAAATTTGTTGATTGATTTACATCGACAAATTCCGACCACTTTTTGCCCACAGTAGTAAGTTTTAAAAATTTCTGTTAGCTTTATCGGTCCATTCCGGTACGTACCGGAACCGAATACCGAAACAGTAGCAGAACCAAAACAGAACCTTTTACCGAAACTTTAGTTTCGGTACGTACCTAACCCGGAACCGTAATTCGTTTCGGTTTGATTCCCTGGATTAAAGTAATAAATCGTGAGCTTCAAAAGTTGTACTTGAATGCCAACGAATTGAACAGTTACCTTCTTCCACCCGGTAATGTCCTTAATGGGGGGCCAAACCGCATTTAACTTGGAGGTCAACGAGTCCCATCTGTCTTCTGCATTGACGCGATCTCCCTTGACAAATCCTTTTGCCTGGTCTACAGTGTTGGGCTTGAAAGTGGGTGTTATAGAATCTTCTTCCAAGCTCAGATTCTTTGCCCTGTGTTTTAGAAATGTAAATGATCATATCGAAATATCTATTAATTTAAATTCAACTTAAATTCCGCTGTTAACAAATTTGATTTTCCACAAACCTATGATCGTCGCCCAAATTGCATCTTCTGAGTTGCCAGCACTTTCAAATTATTGTTCAAAGGAGAAAAAACTCAATTTTTTCCAATTTAATAATTTTTTCTGTCTGTTGGCAACCCTTAAATTAACGATTTGGCGACTATCGATAGCCAAAATGTTAATCGAACTAGTCAGAACTTTCGAAATGTGAAACTCAACACGAATTTTTCATGTTTTACTTTTCGCTTTTGCTAGTTTCAAAGAAATCGAAAGTGTTCGTAAATGTTATTATTATTTACAAATAAAATAAAGTCCGTCTATAATATTTTAGGATACCAAAACATCTTATATTGACCAAAGAATTGCACTTTCGAAAAGCTTTTGTGGAAGTGGAATTGAGAACAAGGCTGATAACTAAGGATTACGATTATTAATCATTATTTAATTACAAGTAATTAGTCTTGTTTATTGCCATGGATCTTGAATGCGTTTTCAAAAAGTTATGAAGATTCAATAAAATCAAAATATTGAAATTTAGACTTAAATTACATTACAGAACTTGATCCATCATATACATATTTTGAACAATAACGAAGAACGATTCAGCCGATGTTGACAAAGAAAGTCAGTAAAATTGTTAAAACTATCAAAAACTACCAAGAATTTCTAGTTTCTGTTGTTGAAATGTTAGTCCTGTGACATGCATAGATAAACCGATTTCCGATGAAATTTAATTTGTCAAAAATGTCGTGTCACGCGCCACATTCAAATCTTTTGTTACATCTCTAATTGAAACTGAGACAGTTAGTCAGATAAATTTGGAAAACCAAATACAAGTAATTTTCATTTAGCGTTGACGACGTCATTGGTGGTTTGCTGGTTTCATTTTGATGGCCTTGAACTGAATTATTTTTTTTCTTTCTGTTTTGTTGTTTTTGCAGCTTTTGGCAAAATGTTTGATTGTCGTGTGGTTATGGCATGGTAGGAGGGGAGGGTCTGTCAGATTTGAGTAGAGCTTGTCAAATGTTACAATGCCAACAACGTGTGTATACATAAAAGGGCAGACAGGTCTCCAAACACGACAGAAACTACGCATTTTTTTTTTGTTTTAGAAAATTGTATCTGTAGCAATGGCTGTGTGTGATACATTATGTACGTGGTTAAACATTGACTGCGCTGTTGGCGTTGGCGTCAGCAAAGGGCCCCAACACGTTTTGGTTTTGCTTCACATCTTTTTGTTCTCGCAGCAACGAAACAAGCATGGCAACTCATATACACACACACACAGCAAGTACACACAGCTAGCAGCAGAGAACTCGTTTCTCCCTCGCACATCATATGTACATACGAAAAGCAAAATATAAACAAAACGGCCAAAAACAGCTGATTCATACGTCTCAGCTGGGTAAGAGTATGAGTGAGTTTTTCCCACTCAAAACGTGCTCACTAACTCTCCCTCTCTCTCTTGGGCGCACACTCTCTCTTTGTTAGATGCACGTGTCAGTGGCTGCTGCTGGCAAAACAGCTGTTAACTTATTTACAGTTTTCATATGTTGACAAACTGCGTGTTTGAATGTGTATGTGTGTGTGTGTGTGTGTGTTTTGGTGGTGTTTTTTTTTTCTTTTGTACCTGTCCGCTGTGTGTGGAAAAGGGGCAGTAAAGCAAAATCCTGCTCTATGCATTTCCTTTTTAGCAATTATCGTTCTACCCTCAATTGTGTGTGTGTGTGTGAGTGAGTGTTGAGCCGGTTTTTCACAATCATTGAACTATGAATACAACTCGAACCTACTTGCTCTTCTTATCGCACACCCCAATATATGCATTTATATGTATGTATGTATATATGTACAAAAATAAAAGCAATACCCACACCTTGGTGCGTTGAGTGCGTTGTGAGCATTTCCTGCCTGTGTCAGTTTCGCCCTCGTCGCGTATACATCTCTCCTGTATCTTTGTTTTCTGATTTAAAATCTGTTTTCCAAGTCTTTAATATTCAGAATTAAATGTAATAAAATAAACATGAAAAGTTACAAACCGTGAAACTTTTTGGTATGGTAAAAAGTATGTTAATTGGAAAATCCTTAAACATTTAAATTTATAAATTCAAGTTTAGAGTCTTGATATTTTCTTCTCCTCTCAAACAAAACATACAGAATTAAACGAAAAATCATTTGGATTTCAGCCTACCCAAAATACTGAGACTTAAACTTAAAGCTAATCAAAAGATATCAAAAACTGTTGGTGATATTTCTCTCAGTAGATACTAACAGCGCTGTCAGTAGCTAACACAAAGTTAACAATGTTAAATATTTTCATGTGTTTCAAAAATAGATTTCAACCCAAAGAATGAGGAATGATACCTTGATCAACATAAATAAGGCACAGACGAGACGGTAGATCACAAAGGTCGAGAATCAGAAACTGCTTCTAAACTGATACAATCTGATCCTGGTAGGTCAGATTAAGCGGAGACCAGAGGCGTTTAAAATATTGTATATTTTTGTTTGCACCAGTGAAGAATAAAGAAGTTTATTAGTGTGTGAATAGTTAGACTCTTTGAAACAAAGACACCCTTTGCCTCGATGCAAATCACAAAAATTTGTCTGTTAAAGTTTTAATTAAGTTGAAATAATATACCCAAGTATTAATGGTGTATTCGTAGAGATATGGCTTGGTTCTTACATTTGTCATCAAGCTGTCACAGATTTTAAGTAGAAGTGGAGAAACTGGATCCTAAAATTAGGCACATAACTTGAGGTCATTTGAATGGGAAAGGTGGGCAGCTTCATAGCCCTTCTTACCCTCGCAACCCGGTTATTAAGCGTTCTTTCTGCTACGAGCTGTTTATCTATACTAGCTCTTAGATTAGAAAGTGTTGAAAAATACCCTTTAAACTGATACCGGAGTTTCTGAAACAGCATTGAAACCACGCCAACTACATATAAGGTTGTCAAAAAAGTCTTGCGGCATTTTTATTGAATTTTCAATTGTTCATAAAATTGGTTATAATAATGCGATTTAAGTCAAATATGCGCCGTTTTGTTCGATGACGAGTTCCCAACGAGATGCCAACTTCATAATGCCCCTCTGATAGAAGCTCGCTTCCCTATTGGCAAAAAACTCGGAGAGCCAATTTTCACAGGACTCTCTTGTGGCCAACTTCCGACTACCAAACTCGTTCGCCATGGACAGAAATAGATGGTAATCACTTGGTGCCAGATCCGGACTGGGTGATGGAAATTAGACCGCGTGAATTTAGACCGCCGTCGGCGGTCTAGTTTCATTTTGCAAAATGAATTTAGACCGCCATGACAAAATGAAATTAGCCCGCGCGGCCTTATTTCATTTTGCAAAATGAAATTAGACCGCCATCACAAAATGAAATTAGACCGCGCGGCCCTATTTCATTTTTCAAAATGAATTTAGACCGCCATTACAAAATGAAATAAGGCCGCGCGGTCTAATTTCATTCTGCAGAATGAAATTTGACCGCCATTACAAATAAAATGTATTTTTGGATTTCTAGTAAAAGAAATTATCTAAATATAACTATAAGAAATAATAAAAATTTGATACAAAAAATCGCGCGATTTTTTTGTATCAAATTTTTTCCTGCGGCGCTAACATTAAGTTAAAAACCATATAAGTATTAAAAATAAATAATGAAAATTAGATACAACAAAATCGCGCGATTTTTTTGTGTCAAATTTTCGCCTGCGGCGCTAACATCGATTCAATTTTTTAAATAAAATAATGAAAATTTTGCACAATGCAAATCACTTAATTTATCAACATACTTTTGCACATCTGTACAAAAGTCAAATACTTAGTCTAAGATCAAGCCCGCGGTCTAATTTCATTTTGTGATCGCGGCCTAAATTCATTTTGAAAAATGAAATAAGGCCGCGCGGGCTAGCTTCATTTTGTGATGGCGGTCTAAATTCATTTTGCAAAATGAAATAAGGCCGCGCGGCCTAATTTCATTTTGTCATGGCGGTCTAAATTCATTTTGAAAAATGAAATAAGGCCGCGCGGGCTAATTTCATTTTGTCATGGCGGTCTAAATTCATTTTGAAAAATGAAATTAGGCCGCGCGGGCTAATTTCATTTTGAGCTGGCGGTCTAAATTCATTTTGCAGAATGAAATTAGGCCGCCATACAAAAGGCACCGCGGTCTAAATTCACGCGGTCTAATTTCACAGAGCCGTGGCCTGGCGTTGTCCTGATGGAAGACAATTCGGCCTCTGTTGATCAAAGATGGCCTCTTCTGCATGAGTGCTGCATTCAAGCGGTCCAGTTGTGGGCAGTACAGGTCCGAATAGAGCGTTTGGCCATAGGGGAGCAGCTCATAGTGGATGATTCCCTGCCAATCCCGCCAAACACACAGAAGAACCTTCCTGGCCGTCAATCCAGGCTTGGCCACCGTCTGGGCAGCTTCACCGCTATTCGACCATGACTGTTTGCGCTTCACGTTGTCGTAAGTGACCCACTTTTCATCGTCAGTCACCATCCGCTTTAAAAACGGGTCGATTTTGATGCGATTCAGAAGCGATTCGCATGCATCCATACGGGCAAAAAAGCTTTTTTGCGTCAAGTCGTGTGGCACCCATAAATCGAGCTTCTTTTTGAATCCAAGCTTTTTCAAATGGCTTATAACGGTTTGATGACTCATGCCCAGCTCTTAGCCGATGCTACGGCTGCTACTATGCCGGTCTCTTTCAATCAATTCAGCGATTTTATCGCAATTTTCTACGACAGGCCTCCCGGACCGTGGCGCATCTTCGATCACCTCTGCACCAGAACGAAAACGTTGAAACCATCGACGAATACAACTAGAACTACGCGCTTGCAAAGACAAGATTGCGGAAATACCGCAAGACTTTTTTGACAACCTTTTATTTCGTTTAATACACAGATTTGGTTTATTGAGAGTGGGCGTGCTGCCGGAAAGAATGAATGTGACACATTGGCAATGAGATGAGTGTGTGTGTGAATTAGAGATGTACATAAAAATGTGCAAGTATGGAGCATTGATAACACTAGTTTACAAAAAAAAAAAGAAAATGACCCATTTCAGCTGAAAAGTTTTCTTAGTATAGTTTGGAATGGTGATCTAAAAAATCGATTTTAAAAATTTTTTCATGGCTCCGTTTTTGAAATATTAATTTTTAAAATGTTTTTGGTAGGTTCTCTTACATTTTAAGCCATATCTCAGTTCATAATTGTCAGATAGAGTCAAGTAAGAAATAAATCGAATGGTAATGGAGCTGCCAATAATTGCGTGGAGCATTGTTTTGTAATCGGTTCAGTAGCAGTAGTAGTAGTAGAAAAAATATAAAAAAAATACAAAAAAATTATTTTTATTTTTTCTACTTAAGAATCGCACTTTTACGAAGAAAATAAGGTATTGGTGAGGAAAATCGTGTAACACGTACCATTGATGGATCAAATTGAGTAAAGCAACTAACAGTCAAATTTGAGTATATTGTGTGCTATCAAAAATTAACATTGTACTTTTCTTCGTTTTTTGGTCATATTATGAAGTGAAAGAAAAGCCAGAACAAAAATAAAAATTGAAAACGGAACAAAAGTCGAAGCAAACGAAAATTTATTTTAAAATATTCAGGAAAATATCACATTTTTTGCACTAAATTGCTTACAGCTCCTGTGTTTGTTCACAGATTTTGATCATCGATATCTGTTTTTCTTCGTAGAATTGCGATTCTTTTGTAGAAAAAATAAAAATAATTTTTTTGGATTTTTTTATATTTTTTCTTGGCGACCAAAAATGAATTTTCGAGCAAAAAATCGATTTTTTCGAAATTTTTTTTGGATATTGTAGTCAAACTAATGAACCGATTTAAAAACAATGTTCTACTCGATTACCGGCAGGGATATAACCTTTCTTATCTTGCTTGACTCTATCTGACAATTATAAAGTGAGATATGGCTTAAAATGTAAGTGCCCCTACCAAAAAATTAAAAAAAAATTATATTTCAAAAAGGAAGCCATGAAAAAATTTTTGAAATTGATTTTTGAGATCACCATTCCAAACTACACTAAAAAAAATTTTCAGTAGAAATGGGTCTTTTTGGCTGTAAACTAGTGTAATTGTCAGTAATGTGTGAACTAGAAAGTGGAACTGGATCCGTGATTGGAGCTGGATGAACTGGGACCACCACAAATCTATAACATCATTTACCGAATTGATATTTATTGAGGCCTGTTCCCGTTTTCGATTTCGATTAAATCATGTGGAATCGGAATTGATAGCTGTTACCGTTTCCGAAAAACGATGAAATTATTCGGTTTAAAAAGTTTTGCCTTTGAGTGAGTGAAATTAAAAGTAATTGACAATTTTCATGTCAACGGTTATATTTTTTATCTATCCAATATTTTTATATTAATGAGTCATATATTGAGAAGATTTTTAAGTAACCATAGAAATATTGGGCATTCAATTTGATTTAAAATTAGTTTTTTCAAAGTTGTTCCCCAGAAATTGCATGTAGACGTAAGCAAAAACGATCGAAATGAAACCGAGCTGTTCGCAATTCCGTATCAGCGCATGCGCAGTGCTGATCAAAATTGTTTATGTTACCATTGCTGAATTGTAGTTCGCAAACGTTTCGAAATTTCATTCGAAAAGTAAATCGATTTCTATTTCACTCGGAAACGGGAACATAAAATGAAAACGATTCGGAAATACAATCGTTTTACTTTTTAAATCCACTCGGAAATGGGAACAGACCTGAATATTTGATTATTGCTTTCTATTGCTTTTAAAAACATAATTTCTTCGCAATCAGAAGTTTATTCATTTAAAGGTGAATTCTTAAAACTCTTATTAAGGATTTCTTTCGGCAGCTTTAGCATTGTCTGTAATGTGCTGCTTTGTCTTCATAATTGCATTCCTTTTATACTCTGCAGTTGTCCTGCTCGGTCCACACTCGCTCCATTATCGACTGTGATAGTAGAAAGCTATCAGCTAGAGAAATGTCGTAGGATTGGAGAACTTTTGAATGATACAAGTCAGATTACAAGGAATTTCTATATTGTGTGTATTGTTAAAAAAACTACTTAATTTGTTGAACCGAAGCTAATTTTTCGAAAAAGTGGTCCGGTTCGGGTTCAGGTTCAAGAAGTCAAAAATATTATGGGTTCGGTTCGTCAGACCCCAAAAACCCTAAGGGGTTCGGTTCAGGACCGGCTTGCAGCCTTGATTACAACAACCACGCGCTAATCGAAAGCAAATGCCGAAAGAAAAAGCATGTTGTGGTAGACGATATTGAAAAAGTATCATTTCGATATAAATATTTTGAGAGAGAATGGGAATGCCAAAAAGCTGGCATACTGAGAGAATGAAAGATTTGGTGCAGAAAAGTCTGCTTTCTAAAAGCAAAAGCGAGATGAGGCGAACCCGACGATAAAGATGTGAAGGGATCTGTCATTTCCATATTAATCAAAAGAGTAGAGTGATAGGAGTCTTCTAGTGCAGATAATGAAACCGTTCTTCTGACTGTTAAGAAGGATGTGAATCAGATGTAAAAACCAGATCTAAAATTTAGTATTAGCAGTTTACGACGGAAATGAATCTGACCACATAATAAATCAGACATGCAGTCCACGAACTCGACATTTTCCAAAAAGCACAGAATAATTGAATCATCAGAAAAGGTTGAAAGGTTCTATATAAATTGTAAAGCTGTCAGTGTTCACTATTACAAATATCGGAGCTAACGCCTACAATAACACACTTTTAGGGCGCACACACACATGCGGATAAAAGATGAACTGACGCGTCAGAAAATACATCCAGTGGAGATATCATTGTAAATCTTTTTTTTTTTTATAATTCTATAATATTATAACGATTAATAAAATGTGCCTAAGTCTCTGCAAATCACAACAAACGAAAAAAAAAAAAGAAGAACGGAAAAAAACGAGGCCGTTTTGATACATATATCACAGCAATCTGCAAAAATCCGCAGCTGAAAGTTAAATCATATCATCTGTAAATATTGACGATTATTTTAAAATAAATTTTATCGTTAGCTTCGATTAGCTTCACAACTAAAAGCTTAAATGAAATTATACTTGCATTTTAATAGCTAGACATATTATGAGTTAGTGTTGACACACTTCAAGCCAAAATGTTGACTTTGATTTTTTTTAAAGGTTGAAATAAACAAACATGCTTGAAAGTTTAGCTTGAACTGAATTTTAAAGAACAAACCGTACATAAGCATACACGAAGCTTGGTTATTTGTTAAGATCTGCTGTCAGTTCATCTTTCGGTCGCATGTGTGCGCGCACCCTTAGTATGTAGCGACGACTGAAAGATAGAATTACATGAATTAAAAAACATTTCTTTGTACTTAAATTTTTAATAATTATTTTACAACTTTTTTTTCTTGCAGCACAACACAAACTCTCCTCAAAGTCGAACACGCGCAGCAGCACCCACAAATGGAAACTGTTTTTAAAGTGAACAAAAAGTGAACCGTGTCCGTGTGTGTTGTATTCAATTAAGCAACTATTGACTGAACAATATTTATATTTTATTTTTTATGCCTAAAACGATTTTCGTAAATCAATATACTGGATAGTTGGCATGTTAAGTGTGTTCGATGCCGTTGCGGTTAAGTGTCGTCTATGGCCGAATCCGTTAAAAGTCAATCGCTCTCTGCATTGACGGAGGGGCAGCACGACGACGGTACAACAACAACAACAACCACATCCAGGCGTGGCAACCAGCACCACCACCACAACAACAACAACTATAACAAAAGCCACAGCAGTAAACACAAGAAGCGCAATCCAACCACAACAACAACAGCCACTCCTGCTGCTGCTGTAAGCTCCTCCTCCGTCATAGCGGAAGTTGCTGCCGCCGTCGTCGCCTCCACACGTCGCTCGCGTAGCCAAGGACGCAATTCGTCCAACTCTGCCACCAGCAAGGAAACGCAAAACTCTCGACGTGCATTTCGTGTGACCAAGTCACGCTCACCTGTCGCCTCTAACCACAACACGTCTAGTGACTCCATATCGCCCAGTCAGCAGAGAAAACGTCAACACCAGCACAACAACAACAACAACAACAATCGTCACAGCAGCCAATGTAAGTATAAAAATTAATTCTTTTTAATTGGTTTGTCCAAATGGAGAGGACAAACAAACAGCAGGGCTGCCCAGAATTAGCAACAACAAAACTTTAGCTCGCAAAGAAAGAGAGCAGAGCGCGCATATAAATTTTTTGTTGTTGCTTTACAGGGTTTGTCCTGAAAGTAATAAGACTCAGTCGATTTAAATATATTTATTGAGTCAATCGTTCAATTCTTCAAAAGCTTTCCACAAAAAGCTCCTTTTGCGTCGATGCAGAGCTGCCAGAGTGATTTCCAAGCACTAAAGGCGTCCGGTGCATGTTGCTTGGATCCCCTCTGTCCCCTCAAAATGCTTGCCTTTTATCGGCATTTTCAAAACCGGCGGGCCACATCTGGGCTGTAGGGCGGCTGCGGAAGCGTTGGGATGACAATTCCATTCGCCGCAATTTCTGCTAGTCAGGAATTGTCCCCAATTCGCTCATCAGCAGTCTTTGTTGCTTTTCACACTTCACTTAACTTTTCCGAATAAAGACTAGGCCATTACCTTGAATGAATTGAATTGAAGGACACCTAGTATTTTGAATATATTTTTCAAGAGATACATATTAGACTATTGCATAAACCCGTTCTAAAAACGTTCTGCAGTATTCATTCTGAAGCTCCACCAAAATTTCTCTTCGCAAAAAAAAGGGGCTCCTTGCTCAACTTACACCAAAACACGTAAAAAGAAAAAATTACCACCTTGTTGCTGCTCTGGAGTATGCTTTAAAAATCGCACTTAAAAGCAGGGCTGCAAACCTCCTAAAAATCGGTAGGGCTTTACTCCGGGGTTCGAACCCGCGAAACTTTTTGGGTTCGGGTTCAAGGAGCAGGTTCAGAAGGTCGCTGAACCTAGGTTCTGGTTCGAACCGGGGTTTAGGAATATAATTTTGATAGCTGCTATGTGTCAGATCAGCTCACAATTTACTCTGCTCTTTGCAAGGTTATGCGACATATGGCTCTATGAGAGACATTAAATGAGAAATCGGCCCTTAAACATTTTATTCATAGGTGGATGTTTAGAGGCTTGATAATATCATGTTCGAGCTTGGATCTGGTGTCGACTGCACAACCGGTTAATCTATATCAGGCCTGTTCCCGTTTTTGAATCCGATTAATCGGAATTGATAAATGTTGTGATTTCTAAAAATCTTTCAAAGAACTCGTATAAGTTGGCTATCAAGATGATCGAATGATGGTAAGTGGGATTTTTAAGTAAAAAGCCCAATAGCACTGCCGGTGTTTGGAAGTGGGAACATTTATTAATTCCCATTCTGCATGATTTGATCGAAATCGAAAACGGGATCAGGCCTGTATATTTATGTTTGATTATAACTTTTAAAACGAGACACACACCAAGAAGGATGGTCGACTGTACAGGTGCTTTAAGAACCTCCCGGTTTTATTTAAAGCAGGATTTGCTTATCTTCTGCAAATCGGGAGAGCCAATTGAAAAACTGTTTTGGAATCGCAAAGGTTAAAAAATTGTAAGAAGTGACAACAACAAACAACGCCAAATTGACAGAATTAGTATTTTCGTATGTGTGTGCCCCCATTTCGGCCCTTCTGTATTAGTGGAGCCCCTCTCTGGATAAAACAAATATAGTGTTGGAAAAGTGCGATAGACTAATACTTGTGATGCTGACAGCTGATACAACAAATGCGACATCTTTAAGTTATTTACACTGATAGTTTTTCCAAAACACACAATTAAATTATAATTGAACATGTGTTTTGAACCGAACCCTTTTATGCTTTCTTTTTTGCTCCGGTTCAGGTTCGGGTTCGGGAAGAAAAAAATTGTTCTGCTCCGGTTCAGGTTCGGTTCGACTACCCAAAAATTCCGGAGTCTCCGACTTCAGAGCGGTTCGACTCCGAACCGGTTTGCAGCCCTGCTTAAAAGTGTAAAATAGTAAATATGTGAAGTGTTTTAAAATTATTCAAAGTTACGAATGAGAACAAAAAACACTAGCTATTTTGACATTTTCGTCTTCAAAATATGCGGTCACACTAACAAAAATTTAAATCAAATGTCAGTTTAGCTCAGCGGTTGCCACTAAGAGCTCCGAACCCTTAGTCTGTCACCATTCGAGCCGACATCACCTACTCCACACATAGTTGCATTTTTCTATATTGATGCAGCTTCTCCGATCTACCTTTAACTCAAGTTCCATTTGGATCTTGCGAACTCATTGAGCGATAATTATAATAAACATTGATATACATTGCGCTGCCTCTCAATTTTTCTGATTTTAAACGATAGCGCCCAAAAAGATACTTTATGGTGCCAATAGGAAATCGCTTTGGAAACAGCAAAATCAGCTAATTTACCATAACAATTACCATGGTCCGCTTACTAACTTATGTCTGAAAAAATTTACCATTTAGGTTTCTACGATGGCTGGTGAACACCCTCATTAAAAATACGGGTTGTCTGTTTGTAAAATATCTACAACGTCTTCTTGGTCGTCGACATAGCTCCGACGTCATATCTCCGCAGCGTTTCAAACGACATATCTTCGCGCGGAGATATGACGCTTTAAAACGACATAACTCCGCGCGGAGATATGACGCTTTAAAACGACATAACTCCGCGCGGAGATATGACGCTTTAACACGACATAACTTCGCGGGGAGATATGACGCTTCAAAACGACATAACTCCGCGCGGAGATATGTCGTTTGTAACGCGGCGGAGTTATGTCGTTTTCAACATGGCGGAGATATATCGTTTGTAACACGGCGTTCTAAAACGTCATATCTACGCTATTGATCACAGCGGAGGTAAGTCTTTTTAAAACGGCATATCTCCGCCAGAAAAATGCGACATATCTCCGCCTGCAAAATGTACTGGGCGGAGATATGTCGTCGGAGATATGTCGCTATGCAGTTTTCTTTGCTCTTTCAGACTGCCTGCTATACACCTATAATCTATCTACTAACGCCTTTTGCCTGCTCGGTTGTCATTTATATACAGTGTGACCATAGCACTAAAATATTTATCGATATCGATAAACAATTGGCGGCTATTTTCAAATCTCCAAAGACTACAAATTATTTATTAATCCTTCCTTTCGTGAGAAATGGATTTTCCCAAATTGGAGAATCGTTTCCCATCCCTTTAACCAAAGACCAATATAATCCCAAGATGCCGAACGGCCATACATTGGTTTTGCACTATGCAGCTATTTTTTTGGTTGCGAAGAAAATCGAGCTCTCTCCGCTCACACAAGAGAAAAATGCACTAGCTCGTGTGAGTAATGCTTGAGAATACGTGTGCACACTTACAATCGTCGGCTGTTGCTGTATGCGTACAAAAAAGCGGCTGGCTCTAGAGCGCTCTCACTCTCTCTGAATTTTGAAGAGAGCGAAAAGCCAGTTTGAAAAGCCAGGTCCAAAAAATCGTGTGCAAAAAAATCGTAAATTTTAATGTCTTTGCTTTAACCCATGTTTAAAACTTACAAAATTTTCCAACCAAAGGCGTTAAAGTGTTCTCAATCCAACACTTTCCATTCACTCATCACGAAGTGTGTTTGAAGTCAAGATATTCTACATCTCTAAACAAACAGATGAAAATAATAGTGTATTTCGGTCTTTCTTCCCAGAATTTGTGTAATATTTATTCGTTGTTCTAAATTAAAACTATCCACTAAACCAAACCAAAACCCACTGCCACATCCCATCATCACCAAAAACTCTTCAGTAAAGATAACGTTTCGGTCTGTTCTCATGTCATTTACAGCGGCGCCTGGTGGGGATCAGCTGGTTGAGTTAGGCTCGCCGCTCAAGAAACGCCGCCTTCAACCGACGACGACGTCGGCTGCGGAGCTTGAACAGCAAACACCGCGCCAGCAGACAGTTTCTTCATCTTCTTCTTCTGGTGGGGATTGTGTGGCTCAACGCACACGTTCGAAGACTGTCTCGCCCGAAGAGCTGCCCAGCACCAGCAGCGCTGCAGCGGCTGCCAGACAACAAAAAGCAGAAGTAGCTGTTGGTTTCCCAGTGAAACGCAAGGCCGGATTTGGAGTTGGTGGGCACGAGGCCACGCCACATCGTGGAGCAGCTGCCGCTCGTGGAGTAGCAGGAGGACGCAGCAGTAATCTGTTGAATTATTATCGCAAGACGCGCAAGGTCAGTCATAGCAGATCCAAACAGCAGCTTCAACAACAACAACAGCAGCACCAGGAGCTGTTGGCGGAGGCCAAGTCGAGTGAGGCCCGTCTCCAGGCCAGCACTTCGGCGGTGATAGCAGCCGCAGCGGCCATTGACGCCGCCGCTGCAGCCGCTTCCACCTCCTCCTCCTCCTCACAGAAATCTAGTAAATATCGCAAGAATCTGCGCAATTATCAGCAACCCGCAGCAGCTGAGACCGAAGAGGAAGGTGAACAACATAATCAGGAGTATAATCTAACGGCTCCAACAACCGTTGAACTCAATCACAACTTCGAAGCGGAGGCCAACTCGGAGGATCAAGACGACGACGACGAGGAAGACGAAGAAGAAGAAGCTGAAGCAGAGGAGGTGGGCTTCTACGAAATTGTCAACTCGGCCGATTCGTCATACGAGGAGGACGCACAAATTGTAGCCGAAGAGGACGAAATAACCGAAGAGGAGGACGTTGACGACGACGACGACGAGGAGGACGATATTGAAGAGGACGAAGATATTGAAGAAGATCTGTCCGAGGGTGAATTTGCTCAGCAATTAATTGGTGAACTTGGTGGTGAGTTTTCTTTTGTTTTTGGTAGTTAACTATATTTATATGTATATATGGTTTTGTGTGTGTGTGTGAGTGAGTGTGTGTGTATGAACATATTTTGTAGCTTATTGTTGTGTTCCCTTTAACATTATTCTATTTGTTGTACACTCTACCTTTTCATCATCAGACCAATCCCCAAACCACCTTCCCCAATCGCTTGCATCTTATTTGTAGTTACCCAACTAAAACTACCCCTAAAAACAAGTGAACGAAATCATTTCTAAGAGACCACAACTTGAGGATATAAAATAAAAGATTACATGGCTTTTCATCAGAATTACAAAAGAGACCTTGTAGAGAGAGACCTTGTACCCTACCTAGGTCAAAATATTTATAAAGTAAAACCCCAACGGTTCTTGATAAGACTGGCTGGGCAGCTGAGCTAATTTAATCATTCTTCCAATTAAGTTTGTCTGTTCCTAGAACAGATTCAATTCCTACTAAGCTCTGTGTTTGGGGGTTTTATTATCACCTCTCTTTAATTTTATAAACGTGAGTTTGCTATTCCAAGCTTCAACAGCATTCTCGTTGTGTGTAGAGCTATTTCAATTGGTTGAAACGTAGGGATGTTGAAAATATTACCCATATATATATATATAAACTAGGAATATAATTATCGCATATTTTTCCAAGGTGATATATAGGATATATAAAACTTTTTTATTTTAGTGGTAAAATTTATTTGACGTCGTACTGCGTTATTTCTTTGTTCTTTCGGTGGCTCGGCCACAAAGACGGTTGGTGAGTGATGGCAGGGGGAGGATTGGTGCTGGGGGGCGGAGGTGCGAGAAGAGTTTAAGATCACATACCCACACTAACTTTCATTTACAGTTCTTTGCCTATGGCTCAGCCAAAAATCAAAACAGAGAAACTACCACAACAACAACAACGAGAGAACAATATAGAGCGTACTCCCACAACTTTGCTGTAAACACTGAGGGAGAGTGAGTGCTACTAAGTACTGAAAAGACAGGGCTGGAGCGCTCAAACAGTTTAGTTGTATCGGTTTTCTTCTCGATAAACTTCTGATTTGTATCCGGTGAGCTTCTTTTGATGAGAAACATCTTTAATTTCGGTCGGACGATTTTAGCAGGGTAATTGATTCAGTCGTGCTGCGTTCTATTTTGTGTTGTTGTTGTGGGGTTTCCGACAAACACACACAGACACAAAAAGAAGGATGGGCAGATGGGGGAGTCAGAGGTAGAAAAATGCTGAAGGGGCACTGTGGGTTCGGGGATCTGGTGGGTCTGGTGGATCTAAGGATCTGGGTGGGTCTGGGTGGGTGGTGGGTGGTGGCTGGGCTTGGGATCCGGCTCTTGGGTCGGGCTGGTTGGGTCCGCGGTCTGGTTGTGGGGTGGGATCTGTGTGGGCTGGGTGGTTTGTCTAAGATCCGGCGGGATCAGGTGGGATCGGGGTGGGATCTGGTGGGATCTGGATGGAATGGGAGGGATGTGTGTGGGATCTGGCGGGATCTTGTTGGATCGGGTTGACCTTGTGTGATCTAGTGGATTCGGGGGAATCGGTAGCATCTGGTGGATTGTGTGAGTCTAGGTGAGCTGGAGGCAAGTGGGAACGTGATCTCACCTTGGGGTATCTGGAGGGTAAAACATAATCATTTTTCTATGGATCCAATAAACTCCTGAAAATGAAGAGCACTACTCCCGTTAATTTTCTTCTGAAGGTGTCCTTCTGATTTTATCCATTATGAGCTTGTGATTTGAAAATAAGCTCAAGCGTACACAAGACTCGTGAGTGCTCGACCTTTTTTTTTTATATTTTTGCTTTGGACTTCCGTCCTACTTTAGCCAATAACGGTTTCTTTTGCTGTGGACATGTAAAGCAATATGTTAAAGTTATTTTATTGAAGTTAATACACAGAACCCGCAGTGCAAACTGTGCAATAAAGTAGTAAAAACCAGTGGCAACTCAACAAATATAAAATATGTCGCAATTCATAGAAATGCTGGTCTGAAATGCAGCTTTTTTTTAAAAACTATAAATTTATAACAGAAGCCACACGGCTCGTATCGAAACGTAGCGATTTTACGTATAAATTAAGTGCGATTTGAAGGAAGAATACGACTACCGTCAAACAGTGGCAGTCGCCTTAAAAGACAAGTAAGCGACATCTGAAGACATAATTATAAAGGGATCGTCGTTCTACGTTGATCACAATGTTGCCTCAACAATCTTTAGAACTGGGAATTTGAGTTTACCGTTGTTTATCCTGTATCGGAACACCATTAAGGAAGGGAAAAAGCCAGTGCTTTCTGACTTGACATTGTGTTTCTGACACCAGAAGCCGAATGACCAATGATTACATAGCTCAACGCGTCTTCCTAAAATCTCTGGCTGCACTAAGGATCGTTTTTCATGATCCTCAGGATGTTATCGGTATCCATTTTGACTGGATAGTTAACTATCCTTTTTCTGGGGTCCATTCATTGGATATTTTCGAAGTCAATTTATTTTCGCTTAAAACGGATATATCGGAAAAAATATTCCATTGATCTCTTTTCTTCATCCAAAGAAGCTGAAAAATGTGAAATGGATATTTAAAAAATGGATCCTTAAGTGGATAATTAAATATCTTTTTTTTTCTGTGTAGCGATTATTGTTAAAATCAGAAGTTTTTACGTTATTTAGATTTACCTGAATAAGTTTTTCTTTTGCTTTGTAGTTCGTATGCTCTCTATATTGAAAAAACAAGTTTGCAGAACTTCCTGATATATGTATATGAAAGAAAAAAAATATCTTTTGTTATTTTAATAAATATACATTAAATCTATATTTTTTAAGCGCAGTCAGAATGCGGTTCTTATAACGCGTCGAATGAGGTCTCAATTACCTGAACAGATCTCTTCTTAATTAAGATCCTGATTTTTATTCAAAAATATCGAAAATGTCTAAAATATCGGTAATATCCAGAGACCGAAATTGATAGTTAGTTTATTGTTTTTTTTTTTTTGTTTAATGATAGTTTTTGGCAATATTTGGTACATAGAACTTAATCTATTTACAAATAGTTAACAAAAAGGGCTTAAATATACAGGGCTAAGACAGTGCGGCAAACGCCTGGGATAAAAATTAGCACGCAGCACAGGTCCTGGGGGTGAGCTGTCTTCTTGCTGGGGAACCAGAAGCGTGCATTAAGATAGGGAACCCCCAGGTCCAGAAGGGAATGATAATAGCCTTGTACACAAAGATTTTGCACCGCAACGAAAGTCCGCTACGAGGCTTGAGAAACCAATCGAAGTCCTTGGCCTTAGTGGCAACTGTAGCAAGAAAAGTGGTATCGTCAGCAGATCCGAGGTGAATAGAGAGTACAGTACCGGTCCGAGATCACTTCCCTGAGGTACCCCCGCAAGAATGGGACGGATGCTGCGCCGCCCCTCAGCTAACGAAACGAGCGGATGGATATTGTTCTGCCGGGAGGAGGGATTTAAGCTTAAAAAGCAGGCCCTCGTGCCAAACTCGATCGAACGCCTGCTTTATATTCAGAAAGACGGCAGAGCAGTATTGGAGGTTCTCAAAAGCTTTTAACATGTGTCCTCTGCGGAAGCCAAATTGATGGTCTGGTATAGCCTCTTCAACCGCTCTAACTGCCAACATTCTTCCAAGAAATATTCTTTTAAATATTTTGGAGAAAGTTTACAGTAGACTAATTGGCCGGTAAGAGTTGGGTTTAGAGAGATCCTTGCCCTTCTTGGGGATCATCACGATTACCGCAGACTCCCAGGAGGTCGGAAAGTATTGGAATCGTATCATTGAGCTAAACATCATCAGCAGAAACAAAACACCCACTTCGGGAAGGGACTTTACTGTTCTGCCGTCAAAGTAGTCGGATCTGAAGACGCACTTCATCCAGCGAAATTGGTTCTGATGGGAGATAATGGGCCACTTTCGGTTAAGAGACCAGCTTGAGTGGTGGCGACATCCTCCGCGGAAGCCAGACTGAAGGGGGTGAATCGTCCCTCTAAGTTGTTGGCGAACTCCTCGACTATCTCCAAGTCAGACCTAGCCCATGACCCGTCCTCCCTTCGGATTACGAACCTTTGTATGGGTTGTCACTTGATGTGTCGGGTGTATTTCCAAAGGGAGAAACCTCGGTCCTGCGAAGGATCAATGTTGCGAAGCTTTTCCTCCAGGTAGTCAGCCTTATCTAATGCGTTGCGAGAGACCATCCATCTGCGACGAAGCGCTCTCTTGCGTCTCACAACGGCGATTACCTCAGGTTTTAAAAGTGCCCGAGTTAATTGTTATTTTAAAATTTGTATTATTAAATAACTATTAATTTCGGTCCCTGGTAATATCGGTTTTTGGACATCAAAATATTTATATCGAAATTATACTTTTTCAATATCGTAAAAATATCGGTATAGATAATTTTGAAATATTCTACAACCCTATTAAATAGTTGTCTGCCGATTGTTAATTTTTCGCTAACGTAAAACTGGACTTCTGTTTATTTCTTATTGTTATTAAATTTGGGTTGAAATGTTTAAAAAAAAAAACGTAGGATGTTTCTGTAGAATTTTGCGGTTCTGTGGTTTATGGTTTGGTCTATTAAATGAGTTTTGAAGGAAACTACACCTCGTTTTCGGCTTCGTTCACTAGTTAACTATCAATTTTCGCTCCTAATACTTTCCAATCAGAGAACGGCTTCGTTCGATCATGTTCGTCTTCAGATCGAGTCCCCTCGTATGAATAAACTTTTGCAAAGACGCATAGGCGCTGCCGTGGTGGAACTAACTCAACCATCAGCGCTTCCAAGATATACCTAACAAGGTAGCAATTGAAAGTGTAAATCAAGCAATAAGCATACAAAAATTGCTTAAAATTACAAAGTATCGTCTGTCTTCACACCTACAGTAAATAAATAAAGAGTTTTGACACACGAAGTTCTGTTTAAATTTTTCGCTTATTTTGCAAGAAATGGCCAAATTTTTTTGATTTATTCGGGTTTCTGTATGTGGTTCTATAATGCAAAAGAAAGTATAGAAATCATCGAGTTCAGGGCCGGCCAAATGGAGAGGACAGAATAATATGACTGTTGCATGAGAATTGCCGAATAACTTTGGCCCCCAACATTTTTAAAAATGGAAGTTAAACCTGAAACCGGATCTAGAATGAGCATAAAATGGATTTATTTTTGGCTGGAAAATGTGAAATTTGTCTGTGTCAAAACACTTTTATGACTTACTGTATTTTACTGTGGCCTTATCAAAGTTTTGGTTTAATCAAAAATTGTCTGCCTTCTAACATAAGTAAAAGCAATGGTCTTTATAAGTGATTTCTACTGTACATTGTACTCTTAGTTTTATTTGCCTTTGCCCCACACTCCCCCCTCCCTTAGATTTTATTAAAATATAACGATTAACATTTTGACAATTTTTTATTTTTTTTTTTGCTGGGCTACAAACAAAATGAATTGCAGTTAATTTTTGGTTTTTGTTTCTCAGAAATGTTCTTATCAGTAGAGCATTATTTCTTGTTGTGTTCTCTCTCTCTCTCTTTGTCGCTCTCTGCTCTCTTTCTATATGTATTATTATATTGATAAAAGTAATTTTTGTTGTTCATAAAGCCAATGTACTCGAGAGCAACGCAGTTTTAAGTCGTACGTTGAGCCATTTAGAACGTAGAAAAAATTTCATAAATATTTTGATAATTAGTTATTAATAATATATAAAATTGTGAACAATTCTGGCGAAATTATTTTGCATGTGTGTAGGTAAAACAGGAAATTGTGCTGTCACCTGTGGCCCCTTCTTACCCCACTTAAAGCCCTCATTTACACTGACCACCATTTCATCCTACCAAAAAATCAACAAAACGCCCACATTTCTTTATATTTTCTAATTTGCACAAATTATTTTTTTTATATTTATTTTTTTGTAAGTTTTTAAGTGTATGCGTAAAACGTGACGAGGATTCTTTTGTGTATTAAGTTAAGCTCACAATTAAGATAATAAAATGAATAGATGAAACATTTAAACTGATTTTATAGCTACTGAATTTTGTGGCCCAGCGGTTGTACAGTTTGCATTTAGAGTCGAGATATGTGAATCAAAAAAATAGAATCACTAACACTTCTTCTCTAAATGGAAGCTGGCAGCCTAGTCTGCATTTCCTGTCCCGATTTTTGAGTTAAAGTTTAAAGTAATCCCGAATAAATACTAATTTTTTTTAAAACTTCCGGTTAATTTTCGCAAAGCGAAAAAAATCTATTTTCAAATTTACAAACAATTACAAGTAAAGTAACTTGAATGGGCTGAATCACAACTTCCCGCCTTTCCTTTTCCCGATGTTGGAAGAATACTATTTATTAGGCTTACAAACAGAATTTTATATAGATCGGCACGAAAATAATATTTGGTCTTCAACTTTCGACTTTGCCAATAGGTTTTCCAAAATTTGAGAATATTCGTTCCCACTTATGTGCCCAAAACAGATTGCAAACTAACTGATTATCATTCAGATTGGTTCCCCGCGCCCCATTTTCCCCATTTTTTGGGTAGACTTTTCAAAGTTTGAGAATTGAGAATAAAGTTTACCAACCAAATTTCATACGAATTTTAAAACATTAAAAATAACGTTTCACCTGAAACCCACACCCACAACTCATTATCCGCGTTTCACTATGGATTCGTATATAAACATGTTAAATTATTCCTCCTTGTATAAAAACAAATTTTCCAGGAGTTTTGCCACCACCGAGGGCGAATTCTCCAACATCAGAAATTCACAGCACAAATTATGTCACAAACTGTACTTATAAGTCCGGCACGTTCCTATGTGCTGTGTATACAAAAGCAGAAGCGACGTCAACACATCGACAGTACAAGAGCTCAATTTGGTTTTTGTTTCTCAAAGAAAATATGGGCCCCCTGTTTCGAATTCCGAAGCGATTTTTGTGTAAACAATTGAATTTCGAGCCAAGTTTTCTTTCGATTTGAATTCATTTGGGATTGAGCAATCGGTTTCAGCTGATCCCACAATTTGTTCTATACAACGTTTTCAAATTTGACTGCAAAATACTAAAGTTTACACGAAAATCGAGTCGAAATTCGGAGTAGGGCCGAATGATTTTTCCACCCTAGTGGAGGATTCGCTTGATCAAGTCAGTCGAATGAAAAATACATTGAAGAAAATCACAAATTTATCGCATACTATCTTTACAAACCGGTGGCCGGTATGTAGCTCCGCGTTTGGTGTGCTGGCCTGCTGTGCGGTAGGTCGTGGGTTCAATCCCGTTTCGAAACATCTAATAAAAAAGTTTTTTCTTTCCTTAGAAATAAGCTTTAACACATTCGGTCACCTTCACCAGCTATTGCCGTTCGGATTCGGCGTTAAACTGTAGGTCCCTTTCTCTTGTGCGAAAGAGAAGTTGAGAAGCCAATCGCAAAATCGGTAAAAAAAAACGACCGATTTCGCGCGACCACATTGAATAGAGTAACCGAAACAACCTTCAACTACGCTTTCTGCCCATCTTTGATTCTGAGAGGCGATAAACTGTATGCCGTCCCTCGGTTTCTCTCACGCTGAATGGCTCTCTGTACCTTTTCAACTAACATTTTTTAAGTTCGGTCTCCGACAAGACAGCATTTTATGAGCGATTGACTGACTTGGGCCTGGTATGGGGTTGCTCTCAGACCGATCAAATACCGCCACCGAGCACTGGGTGAGAAGAAAGCCCGAACGCGTTTTGTTTTTGCTTTGTTTGTTTTGGTCAGTGACATGAGCAGAGCAAACTGAACATCATCTCTCCTAGCTTATATTCAAGAATCTAGTACGTGTTCCAAATTTCGCTTGCACGTGCGCGTCGAACCATCTTAGCAGTTTCTGATTATGATTCTTTACCATGTTTATCTTCTGATGAAGATGAAAAGCAATCGTTAAGCTTACAAGTCTTGGAAAAACTATCATTCTAGAGAACTTTTTGTGTAGCGCAGTTTTTGTACTCATATATCTATATGAAGATGAATAACGCCATACGATTTTTTCGTGCTGGCTCCAGGCTCTCTTGAAATTTTGTTCAAAAGCTAGAGAGCCGCTTTTTTGTACGCATACAGCGACAGCCAACGACTGTATTTTAGAATATCTAGACTGAACGGTTGCGCATTTGATTCCGTTTCTGTCGGAAGTTAGTCAGCTGTTTTATCTCACTTTCGCTCTCTGAGTGCCGTCTCGCTCTAACCACTGTCGTTGATCCAAACTTTGATTATTATATTATCAAGCCTCTGAACTTAAGTTTATATCAATTTACGTTCTCCGGTTCGAACCCAAACCCTGGTGTGACTTTGCTTACAAATCAAGTTCAAAGTCGATTGAAAAATAAATTTTTCCCCCATACAAACTTCTTTGACGTTTTAGGCCCCTTGGGGTTGGAATTTTTGAAAAACCCCGGCTGTACGTGGATTTCCAATGAATCACTGAATTAGGAAATGCTTTTTAAGAGCCCAAAATAAGAATGTTTACTTAGAAATTGACTTGAAATTCGGAACAGAGAGGCTGCAAATGTTGTGAAGAGAAATTATCTTATTTTTTCACTTGTTCCTTTTTGGGTAAGATTTACTCAAAACTGTTGAAGGATACAAATAACCTCTTTAATTTTGTAAAATGTTTTTATCTATGAATTTTATTATCAAACTGCAAAACTGTGTGGTAAAGCCGAGTTCCTTTATTCTTTTAAATATTATTTTGCACGTTGATGT
Organism: Lordiphosa clarofinis; assembly: GCA_018904275.1. NCBI lineage: Eukaryota > Metazoa > Arthropoda > Insecta > Diptera > Drosophilidae > Lordiphosa > Lordiphosa clarofinis. The sequence goes on along the minus strand of JAEIGQ010000068.1, from coordinate 961,017 downwards.
TGTTGTTGTTGTGACAAATGTAGCATTTATATAAAACCTTAAATAAATTTCAATTTATAAAATTTTTAAAGAAGATGAAGAAACAACTTAATTTTAATGCTGATGCTTGTGTTGTTGATGATGATGATGATGTTGTTGTTTTTATGTGCAAGGGCGAGTGTAAGCAAAAAGGGCAAGTTAATAAAAGAGAGAGGGAGAACGATGACAACTTCAACTATTAGCAGCAGCAACAACAACATGCAGCATAAATGTACACTTTCACACAAACACACACACACACAGAGTGAGGGTCCAATACAGTTTTAGGCGGGGGGGTTGTCGGTGCGTTTGTTCGTTTCCCCAAGAGTTTAGTGCGAGAACCACAACAGCAACAAACAGCAGCAGCAGCAGCAGCAACATCATCATTGTCAGAGACTACCAAAAAAAATATAATAAAAATTTAGTTCACTTGCATTTGTAAACAACAACAACAACTAACTAAAAAAGTAGTCTGTAGCTGCCATAACAAAATACAAAATACAAAAAAAAAATCAAAATCAAAGCTGTTTAACTGTTGTCTCCTCCCACTACTCCTACTCTCTACTCCATCCCCCATCTCCAACAAATCAAAAATATCAACAACAAACAAACACCTCCAAAAGGAGCTAACAACAACAACAACAACAACACCAGAAAGAAATCAACCAGAACGTCCACCACAACAGCAACAACGTCGTCATCATCGGGCTATCAGCCACGTGCCGCCCCCCCAGGACAACAACAGGGGGTTGCGGCAGCGTCGGCATCGACTGGAGCAGCAAATGGAAGGGCCACACGCAGCCAGGCCATTGTTGATTACAGTCTCCTGGCCACACCGCCGCCAACTTTGCCCTATGCCCAGCAGCAGCAGCAGCCACAGCCACAAGTGTTGCCACCACCCACACATCATCAATATACACATTTGTCTTCCTTTGGAGCAGGCGGCACACATTATACACCTGCAGCTGCTGCTGCTTACTTTGCACAGCAACAACAACAACAACACCATCAGCAACAACAGCAACAAGCGCATTATTATCATAGTTCTGTGGCTGTATTGCATCATCATCAACAACAACAACAACAACCACCTCCAACACATCATTATACATCCACAGGGGCAGGAGGACCAACTGCAGCCGCAGCAGCAGCCTTGTATCAGCAACAACAATTGGCACGTTTCGGTACCGCAGCAACAGCTACAGCCACATTTGTGCCGCCACCTCAGCAACAGCTGCAACAACAACAACAGCAGCAACACTCCTCACTGCGTCGCAGTTCACGTGGCAAGACGGGTTCTTGTGTGAGTTCAGCCGCAGCAGCAGCCCAACAGCAGCATCAACAACATCAACAACAAGCTGCTGCTGCTGTACAACAACAGCAACTGTTGCCCCCACCTGGCACTTATCAATATCAACAAGTGGGCGGCAATACAGTTGTTGTGGCAGTAAGGCATCAGCAGCAGTTGCAACAACAACAGCAACAGCAGCAGCAGCAGTTGGCCTTGCAACATCAACGTGCCACCATAGTGCAACCGGGCTTTCTGTTCAGCTATCGCAGCAATCATCCCCAACAACAACAACAACCCCCTCCACCACAACAACAACTACAGCAGGTGCCGCCAGCTCCGCCCAAAGTGTCACATGGCAGTGGTAAGAGATGAAGAAAGCAAGTGGAGGATGTAACGGAAACCGCAAGCAAACACACACATACACACTCAAACCCCACACACTCTCACACACAGACAGAGAACAGTTGAAGCTAGGAGCCAGGTTTACGCACACACACACTTTTTGAACTTGTAGGATCTGTGGTCCGCTGTGTATTATATTAATTAATTAATTTACGTTTTTGGTGCTGGGAATTGCACAACAACTCTGGGTCTCTCTCTCTCTCTCTCGCTCGCTTTGCTCGCGGTGTCTGCCCAACCACCTCCCACCTGAAAAAAAAAACAATTAAACTAAAAACCAAACACTAAAAAATTCTACTCTCCATTTTCTCTCTCTTTCGCTCGCTCGCCCGCCCGCTCTTGTCATCGATATTCTTATTCAGCAGCTTCGGATGCTTTAACATATAGTTTGATGGCACAACAACCGCCAAATGGACCGCCGCATGCAGGTGGACAGCAAATGACGACAGGTAACAAATAATGAAATCATTATGACCTCCATAAACCCCCACCCCACCCCCCCCCCATCCCCATTGCACACAAATTGCTTTTGATTTGCCCTCAGGTGACAGCACACTTGAATTTTTATGTTTATTTATTTATTACCCTCCCATTTTTGTCCATACTAACATTTGAATTGTACTGTAACATTTTGTTTTTTTTTGTTGATTAACATTTGGTTTTGTTTTTTGTTATATTTTAGTTTAGTAATCAAAATTACCTTTGCATATTTTTGGTTAATTAAAAATTTATTTATTGGCAATTAAAAATAGTTGAAGCCATTACCGATGCCATTTGTGGTTCATCCTAAATCTAAAATATATAATTTTACGAAGGCCCGTTATCGTTTTCAAGTTCGGTAAATTTGGAAATTGAATTCCTAGAAAATATTTGATTATCTTTAAAATCCTTTTGTAAGTGCTCCTTACAAACGCTAATAATCGTACAGGAAATAGGATACTTTCACAAATCAATTGGAAGAAATTTAGTCTTCAAACTGCTAAACTAGCTAAAGATTAATTTGGTCTATAAGTAGTCTCAGCAAAACTTAGTTTAACCTAAGGTTGCGCCAACACATGCGGCTGAAAGATGAACTGACGGCAGAACTTAAGTCTAATCTTGACAAATAGCCATGCAAATAATCCATGCATGCGCAATAAGTAGTGGTTTGATCTTTAGAACTCGGTTGTAAGATCAGCACTACGGAATCAATTAAACATGATTGTTTATTTCGCCATCTATTTAGGGAACCGATTAAAATTCCGAAATTTAGAAGGATCATTGTCCATAAGCGCTAAAAGCGGTAAAACACGTCAATGATCTGTACCGAGCTCTGTTTTCCTTATGGTTTTCGGTTCGTCGATTTTGAAAGAACGGCGGTTCCGTAGTGCCGTATAAAGTGAATGCTCAACGAGGTCAATCGTATGCGATTGGTCCTTCCTTGGTACATGACGAAAACTTAAAGAACTATTAAGTCATCCTATGAGGTTGTTCACGTAATAAAAACTATGTCCCAGTTTCGTACACTTCCTTTCGCCCGCGGATATCCCCATTGGACTATATAAAGGCTTGCTTAATGAGATCATATGAACAATATTAAAAGCTGAAAGATGCAGTGGAATGACATAAATTTTACAAGCGTTGAAGAATGGATTTTACTGTATTGGTATCTGAAAATTTGAGAACTTGTAGAGCAAAACAATTGGGTATGAATTCTTTTTTGGTAATAACATATATATGTACATATATGGTATATGGGCATTTCCATTCTGTCGAACCGTGACCGTCGTACACATTGATAATGAAAAAAAGTCAAAATAATTCGAATTTGTAATTCGTTTTTTACTGTATAATAAAGCTCTTAGCAAGCACTTTAATGAGTGTGAAAGTGTATAGCAAGTGAAATGCGGTTTTCAAAATAATGGCAAAATAGGAAGCCATTCGAACATGACAAAAACAGAAGTGGTTTTTGGGAGCAGCTATATAAAGACATCGCTTAGCAAAACCTAACACAATAACTAAGCCCAAATAGTTTTAATATCTTATGAACAAATAGTTCTTTGAAGTGTATATTCTTCTTCTTCTTCTTTATTGGCCCGATGCTTGCATCACAACCGTTTGACGGTCTCGGCCGCTGCAACTAATGTCCGCCAGTCGCTTCTGCTCCGTGCGAGCTGGCACCAGTTTTTCACGCCAAGCTTAGAAATGTCTTTCCGCACCTGGTCGTCCCACCTTAGAGGTGGTCGTCCCACCTTGCCTTGTCCCAGTTCTTTCGCATTCCTCTTGTAGACCATTTTTGCTGGAGCTTGATCATCCATACGGGTAACATGTCCCAGCCAGCGCAGCCGCTGTTGCTTTATGCGCTTGACCAGACTAGTATCCCCATAGAGCTTATACAGTTCGTCATTCCTTCGGATGCGAAAGTCCTCGCCAACTTTCAAAGGTCCATAAATCCTGCGAAGAATCTTTCGCTCGAAAACGCCAATCGCCGCCTCATCCGCTGATGATATTGCCCATGCTTCTGCGCCGTATTGCAGGACTGGGATGATAAGCGACTTATATAGCGTTGAAGTGTATATTATTTGATTTAAAAATCTTGAGTAAATTTTTTTGTAAAAAAATATTTATCTCTGTCGATACGTAACATGTCGAACGTGACATTTTTTCCATCATCAAATTTATGTGGTTTCTGCTTTAATGCAAAGCAAAAACAGTTAATTGCATTGGCATAGTTTCTCATGGTCTCTTATGCGTTCTTATATAGCCCTTGTTACCATCAAAAAGATTTTAGATAGCGAAAGTACAAGTAATTTATAGTCACTTTTTTTGCAAAAAATTAAGCAAATTTAATGTCAAAATGAGAAAAATCGCGCTGACACGGCCGTGAAACCGAATATATCCAATCTGGTTATCAGTAAATATATGATTAACTTACATTAGTTTTATTTGATTGCTTCCCTATGAAAATTCGATCAAATATAGTGTTTTTGAGTACTTTAATTTTTTTGACCCAGGTGTACCTTTTTTTTTGGAATTGCCCATATATATTTTGCTGATATTGGCGGCCAAGCTGGTAATCGCTTCTTGTAAAGCGACAGGACATTTTTGTCCTGTTTTCGCAATACTTGTCTCGTTCTTGGTCATATAGGCATTTGGCGAAACCATTAACTTGTCTTAGTCTGGCGTCCGCAGTTTAAAAAAACTGGCTCATGCCCAGGGTTCACTTTGCCAGACGCACAAGCAGACGGCGCAACAAGTTCAGTTTGCGCTACCAAAACTCCCTGATAAAAAGTTATTTTTCTTTTGTTGTAAGACTGCTGGAGTTGAAATGTTGAAAGTGCCCTAAGGCTGAACGAGAACTATTCTTAAAAAGTTCAGATGGGTTAATACCAAAATCATGGGTGCCACATAATCATCTTCCAACCAAACTCCCACCGAACTCCAATTCTTAAGTGCCACAGAAATTTCTTTTGGTCGGTAGAGATTTAGCAATATTCACCACCTAAAAAATTTTGACAAGCAAAATTAATTTTGAAAAGTTAAAGAACATTATTTTTCTGTATAGATGGAATCGAATAAATAAATAATTTAATTTGTTTAAACATTAAAATTTGCGGTTAAATGCGGTTTGTTAAACAAAACCCAAAACCTCAGTGGCTCCCTTTATCAATGTTGTCACCGTTTCAGTCACAGCCAGCTGGCAATTTATATATTTATATTTATCTCTCGAAGTTCTGTGGCACCGACGAATTTTATGAGAGATTAACAAACCAACCGCCGCTTTTTTTTCTGCTCCGAATAGCAAGTTTTGAACTCGCAAAAAGAAAATCAGTCCAAAAAAATCGCGAAAATTTGCAAAACTAGTCTTAGATTTTCATCAAAATTTCATATAGGGTGTTCACCAACCCGCGTAAAGCAAAAAGCGTAAACTCCAAAAGTTTACGCCACAACAACAAAACACCAAACAAAAAAATTACGCACTTTTTGCTGCCCTGGGGTAAATCAGCGTAAAAGTGTAAAAATTATTCAAAGTATCAACAAAAAATACTCGGTATCGTGTCATTTCGAGATTTTTGTCTTCGAAATATGCGGTCGCACTTGCAATAATTAACATTTTTGACAAACTGAACTGGCAAGTTTAACTGTGCTACCAGCATGTAATTCCAGCAAGATCCTTTATAAGGTCTAACTCTTTATCGACAGCATTTTGGTCCATATCTCATTCAAAAAAGTCTTGCGGTATTTTTTATTGAATTTTCAATTGTTCATAAAATTGGTTATAATAATGCGATTTAAGTCAAATATGCGCCGTTTTGTTCGATGACGAGTTCCCAACGAGATGCCAACTTCATAATGCCCCTCTTATAGAAGCTAGCTTCCTTATTGGCAAAAAACTCGGAGAGCCAATTTTCACAGGACTCTCTTGTGGCCAACTTCCGACTACCAAGCTCGTTCGCCATGGACAGAAATAGGTGGTAATCACTTGGTGCGAGATCCGGACTATACGGTGGACAATAAATCAAACACGTTTTAGCGCGTGAAAAGAGCTTTCAAAAAAGCTCTAGTGTGAACCGATGCGACGAATACAACTAGAACTACGCGCTTTCAAAGACAAGCTTGCGGAAATACCGCAAGACTTTTTTGACAACCTTATATTTCTTCATGCTCCTATTTAGCTTGGTTTGTACACCTATTAATACGTATTAAGCTTTGACACACAGAAGTGACAGAAATACTCACAGCCTTTGAAAAAACAGCTGATTTACGCCAAAAGTTACAAGGGTAAACCTTCTAGGAGTGCTTAATAGCTGCGTCGCGTAAATTTACACAATTACGTTTGAACGCAAGCTGGGGAACACGCTAATTGTCAACAATTGTTGAACAATCTTAAAAAACAGAATGAATGCTTAGAAACAATTTGTAAAACAAGTTTAGATCTGTGGTGCACAAAATGCCAAAAGCCTCTCCCATTTGATAGGAACTCATTGTTCTGCCGGCGTAGCAGACGACTCACGCAGAGAAAGAGAAAATACGTGTATTCTAAAATAGTACGCGTGCTTTCGTATTTTTCTTCTCACGAGGCATTTGTTCGTTTGCTTGTTGCTCATGAGGTTAGATTGCCATGAAGTCGGGTAAATAGGAGTACATAAAAACGTTCAAAAAATCTCCAAACTTTCAAAATTCATATATGCGCGCATAGATTGTCATAAAGACGGTTAAATAGACGTGTAAGTGAGAAATGTAAATCAAACGTTCAAAGAAACCGTGAAAGTTGTAAAAATTTTATAAGAGTTTTGATATTAAGAAAGTTTAAAAAATGTCGAAAATTACTCAATTTTATTATGAGTTTAGATTATTATAAACACGGGCGAATATAGATGGATGGTGAAGATCAAAAGGTCGCAAAATTTGCTGAATTTTAATTTGAGCCTAGATTATCACGAAGATTTGATTGGCGGCAAATGTTGAGTAAAATTTACTTCTTCATTTCTCTTTATAATTTTTGTGATAGTTGTTTGACATTTTAAAATATTTGCCTTTAGTTTTATTGAAATACAATTTTTGAATTGTCAGTAGGCCTTTTGCTATCCTTCTCTGTCACACACACACACACTCTCCTATCCTCTCTCTGTTGTTTGCATTTTCACTGTAGATTTTGTACAAAATGTCGAACTTTAACAATGAAATTAACGAATTCCTTTCTTATGCTGCTGCATTAGGTGCCAACTCAGCCAATCTCAGCATAGTAGCAGCCGCTTTAAGTGCCGCCCGTGACTCTAGTGGTACAGGAGGAGGAGGAGGAGCAGGAGCAACAGCAGCTGGTGTGGTAGTACCAGGCGCAGTAGCAACAGCAGCAACTATAACAGCAACAGCCACTGCAACCGGAGGTGGTGGTAATAACATCGGCAGCGCAGTGGGCAATCAATCAAGTGGCGGCGCCGCCTCAGCCAGCGGTAGCAACAATGTAGCAGCCACAACAGCAGCAGCAGCAGGAGGAGGCGGAGCAGGAGGAGCTGCCGCTGCAGCTGCCGCCGCCGCCGACTCGGAGAGTGATGATAGCGAGGTGGGCCGTTTGCAGGCATTGCTGGAGGCACGTGGTCTGCCACCGCATCTATTTGGGGCCTTGGGACCACGCATGACCCATATCTTACATCGCACCATAGGCAACAATAGCAGCTCCAAGGCCAATCAATTACTGCAGGGACTCCAATCACATGATGAATCCCAACAATTGCAGGCCGCCATTGAAATGTGTCAAATGTTGGTGATGGGCAATGAGGATACTTTGGCTGGTTTCCCCATTAAGCAGGTGGTTCCCGCTTTAATACAATTACTGCGCATGGAGCATAACTTTGACATAATGAACAATGCCTGTCGTGCCCTGGCCTATATGCTGGAGGCATTGCCACGCTCCTCGGGCACAGTGGTGGAGGCGGTGCCAGTGTTTCTGGAGAAACTGCAGGTGATACAGTGCATGGATGTGGCCGAACAGAGTTTGACGGCGCTGGAGATACTCTCGCGTAGGCATAACAAGGCCATACTCCAAGCCAATGGGATATCGGCTTGCCTCACCTATTTGGATTTCTTTTCCATAGTGGCCCAACGTGCAGCCCTGGCCATAACAGCCAACTGTTGCCTCAACATGCACACGGAGGAGTTTCATTTTGTGTCGGAAAGTCTACCCTTGTTGGCACGTCTACTCTCCCAGCAGGACAAGAAGTGTGTGGAGAGCGTGTGCTCGGCTTTCTGTCGTCTGGTGGAGAGTTTCCAGCATGATGGCAAGCGTCTGCAGCAGATTGCCAGTGCGGATTTATTAAAGAACTGCCAGCAATTGCTGCTGGTCACCCCGGCCATACTCAATACGGGCACCTTTACGGCTGTGGTAAGAATGCTGAGCCTCATGTGCGGCAGCTGCCCGGATTTGGCCATTTCACTGCTGCGCAACGATATAGCGGCCACTCTGCTGTATCTATTGACGGGCAATGCGGAGCCCCCGCCAGCCAGTGCCAGTCATGTGGAACTGATCTCACGTTCACCCTCGGAATTGTATGAACTGACCTGCTTGATAGGTGAACTAATGCCACGTTTGCCCTTGGATGGCATCTTTTCGGTGGATTCTTTGCTGGATAGACCCACCTTGAATACCCAGGATCAAGTGCAATGGCAATGGCGTGACGATCGTGGGGCCTGGCATAATTATTCAACCATCGATTCGCGTTTGATTGAGGTGGCTCACCAGAATAGCGATGATGAGATTAGCTTGAGCACCTTGGGACGCACTTATACGGTAGACTTCCATGCCATGCAGCAGATTAATGAGGATACGGGCACCACCAGGCCAGTGCAACGTAAACTTAATCCCAATTATGTGGCTCCAGCCACAGCTGGACAGGACTTAAGCACAGCTTCAACTTCAGCAGCGGCAGCAGCCGCTTTGGCAGCCAATAACAATAACAACAGTCCGCCTAACAACACCTCCACCACAGTGGCTTCTATAACCACCACCAAACGTCGTCCCTCGCTGGATGCACGCATAGCCTGCCTCAAGGAGGAACGCGGCCTGGCTGCCGACTTTATTAAGCACATTTTCAATGTCCTGTACGAGGTGTACAGCTCCTCGGCGGGTCCCAATGTGCGTTACAAATGTTTGCGTGCTCTCCTACGCATGGTCTACTATGCCACACCCGAGCTACTGCGTCAGGTTTTGAAATACCAAACCTTTTCCAGTCACATTGCCGGCATGTTGGGCAGCAATGATTTGCGCATTGTGGTGGGTGCCCTGCAAATGGCTGAGATTTTAATGCGTCAGCTGCCAGATGTCTTTGGCACACATTTCCGCCGTGAGGGTGTCATCTATCAGTTTACCCAACTGACTGATGTGAACAATCCCATCTGTTCGAATCCCTCACCCAAGCCTTTGAGTGCCACAGCCACCCCGACGGCCCACAGTTCAGCAGGTGGCTCACAATCTGCTCCAGCCTCGGCAAACAGTCTGCAAGTGAATCCCTTCTTTATGGACAGTGCGACCTCGGTTAGTGCCACAACCACACCCAGCAGTTCCAAGCATCAGTCGTATACGGTGAAGAGTTTCTCGCATGCCATGAATGCTTTAACAGCCAGTGCCAAGGCCACACCTTTGGATAACAGCACGGCGGGCTACAACTACAGCAGCTCGGCGCCTACCTCAACTGGTGGAGTGGGAGTGGGAGTGGCGCCCGCCTTTTTCCAAAATGATCCTCGCCAGCAGCAGTATGTGCACTTCCAGCAGCCTGCTTTACCCGCACCAGCACAGCCCACGGCTCAGCTAGTAGAGCAGCAGCAGCAGCCGTCGCAGGTTCTCTACCAGCCACAGCCAGCGTCCACTCATCTGGTGGTGGCCTCTACTAGCAGTGCAGCCGCCGCTTCTACTTCATCCTCTTCGTCCAGCTCTTCGGCCTTGCAGCACAAAATGACGGACATGCTGAAACGCAAGGCTCCACCCAAACGCAAGTCACAGAGTAGCGGTCGTGCCAAATCACGTCAAGACGAGGCCGCCGCCGCCGCCGCAAATGCATCAGCACCCTCTTCGGCCATGCATGAACTCTTAAGTCGAGCTACCAGTAAGTACCCATATAATCCTCCTCTCCCTCTATAGAACGCCCATTTAATTGTATTTCATCTTAGGCCTGGGCAACAGTTCGGGAGGACGCAGCACACCCAGCTCTGGAGCCGGCTCTGGCAGTTCCAAATCACGTTTTAATACGGGAAACACCAACAGTGCTGGCTCCACTAAATCCTCTTTTCTGGCCTCACTTAATCCCGCTCGCTGGGGTCGCCAAGCGGCTCATCATCATCACCACCATCATCAGCAACAGCAGCAACAGCAGCAACAACAGCAGCAACATCAACCGCAGCAGCAGCAGAAAGATTCCACTGGATCTAGTTTGGCTTATGCCAGCAGCAATACCTCTGCCAGTGGCATGAATCCAGCCGCTGTGGCCGCCAGCATCAGTAAAAGCCTCTCACATGCCAATCTATTGGCTGCCGCCAATCGTGAACGTGCCCGTCAATGGGTACGCGAACAGGCAGTGGACTTTGTTAAACGCTACACCGAGCAGGAGGCACGACGCAGCAGCAACGACGAAGGCAGCAATACTTGTCCCTCCTCCCAGACGGCTGCCACTCCACTCTCTGATGCCGGCAGCACAAATGTATTGGAGCGCTTGTCGAGCATTTTGCTCAAATTAAATGGCAGCTATCACGATTGTCTGGATGCTTTGCTCGAGTTGAAGACCATCCTGCTGGAGAGTGACATTTCACCGTTTGAGGTTAATCATTCGGGACTTATCAAGGCCATGTTGAACTATATGACCAGCGAGTCGGGGCTGGTGGAGCGTGATGCACGTTTGCGTAGTTTTATGCATGTCTTTGCGGGATTACCCCTGGAACCGTTGCTACAGAATGTGGGACAATTGCCCAGCATAGAGCCATTGGCTTTTGGTGCTTTTGTGGCCAAGCTAAATGGTTGTGTCACCCAATTGGAACAATTTCCGGTCAAGGTACATGATTTTCCCGCCGGCCCCGGTGGACGTTCCAATCAGAGTGCTCTGCGTTTCTTCAATACACATCAATTGAAGGTGAGTGATTTATGATAATATTTTTAGCTTATTCTCACCAAAAAGTTTGGGAAATTATTCCGAAATTCTTGAATTTCAAAGCTTCGGTTCCTTTTCTCATTTCATTTTTTTGGATTGATACCAGAAGACCTAGTTTAATCTTAGTGTCTCAGAATTAGAATTTTGGGCCAATGGGCCAAAAAAAAAAAATTTGATTTCAGCGTCACGTGACGCTGTTGTCGTTCATATTTCGTGTTGTTGTTTTGTACAAACAAACACACACACAGTAGAGGATGGGCAGAGGGGGAAGCGAAGAGGTAGGAAAAATGCTGAATAGGGGCAACTGTGTGTGTTTTGGCAAAGATCGGGGCGGGATCTAAATGGGATCTAGCTAGGTTGGATCTAGGTGGGATCTGGGTAGTATCTGGGCGGGATCCAACTGTGACCTGGGTGAAATTTGGTTGAGACTTAAGAGAGAACTGGATAGGATCAGGATGGAGGCTAGGCGGGATCTGAGAGGGATTAAAGTGGGATCTAAGTAGGTTCTGAGTAGGATCTAAGTGAGATTTGGGTAGGATCTGATATATCTGGGATATAGGCGGGATCTGGGGTGGTTCTTGCTTGGATCTGGGTATGACCTAAGTGGGATCTAGATAGATCTGGGAATAGATGTGTGGAAGGGATCTGAATAGGATCTGGGTGGAGTTTTGGTGGGATTTGTGTGTTAGCTTTTTATTCACAGTTCTCAAAACTTTGTTTTCAGATTACGTATACGCAGAGTTGCCATATAAGGGCGGTTGGGGTAGGCGTGATCAAATTAACTTAACATTTTGTTTTCATATTATAGGTGTTATATCTATTAAAAGCAGGGCTGCAAACCTGTTCGGAGCTGAACCGCTCCGGAGTCGGAGACTCCGGAATTTTTCGGAAGTCCGAAACAAACCTGAACCGGAGCAGAAAAATTTTGTTCTTCCCAAACCTAAACCGGAGCAAAAAATATTTAAACAGGGTTCGGTTCAAAAAAGATGTTATATGTCGTTTCAGTAAAACGGTTTCACACAATTTTTAAGCGTTGGAAAAAATACAGCTTGCAAAGAAACATTTTATAATAAATATTAAAAAGAAATTAATAAGTGAAAGCTTTAAGAGTGGAAAATAAAACAATTAAGGAATCTTTATCTTGTTTAGCTTCTGATGAAGATGATAAGCAATCTTTACGCATTAAACTTTTGAAAAACCTATCATTGTAAAGAACTTAACAATGTCGCATATGCTGTTTTAGCAGTTTCTGCCACACGAGCAAGAGTCTAGCGCACTTTTTCTACTCATACATTTGTTTTATACAGCGACAGAGTCAGTAATATGGAAACATTGTTAAAACTAATGATTTCACAGTGCCTTTACCAAGGGGAGAAAAATTGCCCCACTAATACAGAAAGCCGAAATGGGGTACCCACGTACACAACGTCTTTTGTCAATTCAAAGCTGTCTGCTTAGCATTTACGCTGCCTTTGAGACAGCCTCGGAGGCACGAACTTACTTGCCGAAGTCATATTTTATTATTTGTTAGAGAGAGACACAGTCACGTTTTAGCGCTCTCTTCTTGGGGAACCCTGATATAGACTGAACGGTTGCGCATTCAACTCCGTTTCTGTTAGAAATTAGTCATCTGTTTGCTCTTACTTACGCTCTCTAAGTGCATTAGGAAATCTGAACGGCTCGCTCTAACTAATGTGACTTTGATCTCTAACACTCATTGTTCCATGACTTATTGACCTGGAGCCTGCTAAAACATTCGATGATTTGAGCTCAAATTGTATATAATGAAGCCTATAATTTTTTGTTTGTTTTAATCTACGTACATGTATTCTGAACAAAGTTATTTCTGAACCCCGGTTCGAACCCGAACCTAGGTTCAGCGACCTTCTGAACCCGCTCCGCGAACCCGAACCCAAAAAGTCTCGCAGGTTCAAACCCCGGAGTGAACCCCAGTCGATTTTTATGAGGTTTGCAGCCCTGATTAAAAGTACCAAGTTTCAACTCGATATCACACGACTTTATGCCAATTATTTGGGAATTCGACCCACTGTGCGCTGGCCAAGGCCTGCGCCATGAGAGCAATCAGCTTTTCACAAGCCTTATCCGTTCCTGCCTGTATACGGTTTTTGCTGTGCACGGTTTTTTTTACATGCGGATTTCAGCATAATAATAACCACTTACATCTCACAGCATTTCACTATACCTTAGTTTATCTATATAATATACTGGATTATTTGAAGCTGAGTTTACTTATTGAAGCATCAAATATCAAAAAGATATTAGATTGTCAATGTGTACTGAGAAATACGCGAATAACTTTGTCACCGCTCAACGAAGAATTAATAGGCTTTTATAATAAACTTATTGAAAAAATAGCATAGAATAAAATTGTTTAAAGCTGTGATGGCCAAAGTACTTAAAAATTTGTAAAAAAAAAAAAAAAAAAAAAAAATGGCAAATCTGTATGCCGCATTCTTCACCCATCACGTTAAATTTGTCAAACGATTGATTATAATGTACTAGATTCCTCTGGTCGCTATCAGAATAGATAACGTTATGAAAGAGTTATATCAATTGGACCATAACTCCAAATTTTAGGGTTGTTAGGAAACACCAAGTATGAGGAAATGCTATATAATGGGTCTCGGAAAAATAATCAGGCCGGTTCCCGTTTCCTAAACCGATTAATCGGAATTGGTACGACTTGTGATTTCTAAGAAACGATCAAAGAATTCGGCCGAATCTTTTCACCATCTTGAGGATCGATTGAAGGTAATAGGGATTTTAAAGATAAAAGTCGAATAACTCAATCGGTTTTTGAAAGCAAGAGCATTTAACAATTCCGATTCCGCATGATTTAATCGAAAACGGGAACAGGCCTGAATGTGTCGGTTTTTTAGTAACACTCTTTAATCCGTCAGGCAGCAGATTTTAAATATATTTTAATACTACTTTTAGCAAATATAAAAATTAAAAGTAATAGAATAATCTTCAACGCAATCTTCCTCGACATCAGAATTAGCTGCCCAGAACTTACTTATGGGATGGTAGAACATATGATATTCCTTGGAAATAGCTCTTATGGGAAATCGTATGCCAGATTATTTTATAGAGTTTGTAGAGGTAGAGTGCTTTTGAGGATTTCAAGGGTGATGGTCTTGAGTTATTTATGAGTTTATGAGTTATTTTATGAAAAACAACTTTGGTCAAATGACCCCCACGGCTGACTTGGCAGTAGCCCATTGGATCCACCCAATTTTGGAGAACATTTTCAATTATTTTAGTATTTTTTTCTTCATTTGTGCGTTCAGTGTGTGTGTTCGTTGTAGAATCTATTGCGTTGTGTGTTCAGAGAGATAAAGGTTCGGCTCATTTCGTTAAATTCATTTAAACGGGAAGTATAATTTCCGAATTTTTTGGTGAGAAAGGGCTTTTAACAGACACTTACCTGACATTTAAATTTCAACAATTTTTTTCCCTCCCCACAGTGCAACTTGCAGCGTCATCCGCAATGCAACAATCTGCGTCAATGGAAGGGAGGCACTGTCAAAATCGATCCTCTGGCCATGGTTCAGGCCATTGAACGCTATCTGGTTGTGCGTGGTTATGGCGGCATACGTGCCGATTCGGATGACGACAGCGAGGAGGATATGGATGATAATGTGGCCGCTGGAGTAATGACCCAAACGGGTTTCAAGCACAAATTGCAATTCCTCATAGGGGAACATGTTCTGCCCTATAACATGACCGTGTATCAGGCGGTGAAGCAGTTCTCTCCATTGGTCAATGAGCAGCCCGAGATAGACAATGAGTCGGAGACATTGCTGGGCAATGCCAGCATTTGGGTGCAACAGCATACCATTTACTATCGTCCAGTGGATGAGGAGATAGTGGTTGCCGCCTCCAGCAGCAGCAGCAGCAGCGGTGTCCAACAGCAGCAGCAGAAACAAGCCAACAACTGTGGAAACTCTTTGAATGTGGCTACCTCCTCGTGCTCCGCCGCCGCCTCGTCCAGTTCCGCTTCCTCCAAAAAGTCACATAAATCGAGCAGCAAATTTATGCGCAAGAAAACTGAACTCTGGCATGAGGGCATTGCACCCAGTGTGATGTCTGCTCTAAAGCCCTTCCTGAGCAGCACTCTGCCGGGGGATGTGGTGACCGTGCAGGATGCCTCATTAGATGCCTTGTGTATGCTGCGTGTCATCTATGCTTTGAATCGTCACTGGGAGCATTTGTATGGCTGCGTGGTGAGGCAGAATATCATTGCCCAGTCGGAGTTTGTGCATCCCAAGATCACGGCCAAGGCAAACCGTCAGCTGCAGGATCCACTGGTGATTATGACTGGAAATCTGCCACAATGGTTACCCCAGATTGGCATGGCCTGCCCCTTCCTCTTTCCCTTTGAGACGCGTCATTTGCTGTTCTATGCCACCAGTTTTGATCGGGATCGTGCACTGCAGCGTCTGTTGGATACCACACCAGATCTTAATGCGGCCGAATCCTCGGAACGTGTGGCTCCACGCTTGGATCGCCGAAAGCGCGCCATCTCCCGTGCTGAGATCCTAAAACAGGCCGAGCATATACTCCAAGATTTTGGCCACTCAAAGGCATTGCTAGAGATTCAATATGACAATGAGGTGGGCACTGGCCTGGGACCCACTCTGGAGTTTTATGCTCTGGTATCGGCGGAATTGCAACGCACCGACTTGGGCCTGTGGAATGGCAGTGATAGCTATCGTCAGAATTCAGTGACCATAGTGGATGTGGTCAAGTCCAGCAGTGCGGTGCTGCACATTGAAGACGCCCTAGAGGCAACCACCATGGAGCAAACTCCGCCAGCGGAAGCCACAGTGGTGACCAGTACCACAACCACCCGCTCCAGCAGTCGATCTCAGGTCCTACGTCAACAGCTGCTGCCGCCTCCAGAGCACAGCTCTTCCAGTACTGCTCCTGCATCAAATGAAAACGCTTTAAACATGATTATCGCACAGCAATTTAATGATATGGAACCACCAGCAATCCCAACCGAACCCAATCCCAGCAGCACAACGACCAATGTAGAACAGTCCACCACCCCCACCACCACAACCACCACAACCACGACAACCACTAACTATGTTCACGCGGCGCATGGCCTGTTCCCCCTGCCATTGGGTAAATCCTCCAAATTGCCACAAATGACCAAGGCCAAGTCTAAATTCAAATTTTTGGGTAAATTTATGGCCAAGGCAGTTATGGACAGTCGTATGGTGAGTTCAAACTCAAGCTCTTATCCCACCACACACAAACTCTAACCTCTCCTTTTCACCACAGTTGGATTTGCCCTTCTCGTTGCCCTTCTATCGCTGGCTGGTCAGCGAAGAGCATTCAATTGGCCTGGCCGATTTGTCGCGTGTGGCGCCCGAGGTTCAAAACACATTGGTGCGCCTGCAGGATGTGGTACGTCAACGGGAATATGTTATGGCCGATCCCAATATAGATGCCATGGAGAAAACGGAGAAGGTAAGCAAACGCGAGTTAAGACTAGGAGAACTTGAATTGATTTTGTTACCTACCCACCACAACAGATTGAGCAACTGGATTTGGATGGCTGCCCCATAGCGGATTTGGGCTTGGACTTTGTACTGCCTGGCCATGCAAACATTGAGCTATGTCGTGGTGGACGCGATACACCAGTCACTGTACACAATTTACATCAGTATATCTCATTGGTTACCTATTGGTTCCTCATCGAAGGCGTCCAGAAACAGTTTGAGGCGCTGCGTGAAGGTAAGTTTTTGTTATGACTGACCAACTGACTGACTGATTGGCATTCTACGCACGGTCTAAACGTTAACTGAATGTCGAGATGGCGCCATTTCTACTACATTCTTCTACATTTCTACCGTTTAAGCCATTTCATAATGTAAATCCTCATGAGGAACGCCATATTTTAAGTACCAGCTCTTTCAAATTGGGATTTCAGTAACAGCACTTCCAAATCAGGGCTGATTCCGTTTTGATACAGTTCTGAGCCTGTACTCAAGGGTTAGTACTCAAACTAGCTACTCCCTTGCTAGTAATCCCGTTGATAGTTGTGTCAAATCCTCATTGGTATTGAAATGACAAACTGTGACCGTCCTGAAAGCTGTTATGGTTGTTGTAGCGGCGAAAGAAAAAGAAAAGAACGTTTCGTTTTCGTGCACAGCCATGATGGTGTTTTCCTCCAGGTTGGTGTGGGCCTCATTCTTGGCGTCTCTGCATTTTTCGTGTGACATGGGATCAAAATCGAGAAAACGCTTAATGTCGTGTCGGACTGGACTGTCCGTACTGGCAGTTGATTAAAAATTTCTCGGTCAGTAGATCCGTATGCTGCCCAACAGGGAGTGTTTCGGTTTCCTGGTGTAAATGGTCCTGGTGGGTCATCAAGGGCAGCATATTGCATAGTTTGAAGATTCCTCAAATTCCTGACCAAATAGGGACTGCTCTGATTGTAACGGCTTTCGATTTTTCGGGTTGTACATACAACTAGAAGAGAAAAATGAAAGTTAAATTTAATATAAATGGGAAATGATGGATTCTGTACTTATATTTGAAAGGAAATTTCACTATTATTTGGATGTGAGTTCCAAACGCATTTGTAACGCATAGAAGAAAGCATCTCCGTCCTTATATACATCTATACTTATACATCTGTAGGCCCAACTGACTGACATATATTCAATCCACAGCCAAAACTGCTTATTCTAGAGATCTAAGATTTGGCATAGACCTTCGTTTAGTAATGCAGGCGCGGACTAAGAAAGATGATGGAAGACGAAAAAGTGAAGAGCGCAGGAAGAGCGAGGGGACGAGGGGAGAGAGTCTAGATCAGCCTTGGCTCAGCGAGAGCGAGACCAAAGAGTGAGAGAGTAGTGGTGTGCGAAGATAAAGCGCCGAGAATTCGCTTCGAACTCTGGCGAGCGAATGACGGCTTTTTGCTCTTTTGGTTTCAGCTTGCGTTCGGGTCGTGTACGTGGGAATAACGAAATGTTTTCGCCCCCTGGGGGGAATCAGAAGCCTCTCGTGGTCTAGAGCTGTGAAGGAGGGGATGGGGAATAAGGTATCCCCCTTCTTGATATGGCCTTTAAGTACCCGCTCTCATCTCTCTCTGTCATCTGGCGAGCCGTGTTCTCTGCGTGCGACTTACGGTGGACGGAATTGTTAAAAGAATTAATTACAACCTTGATTGGGTGACCGCCCAAGGGATCTCTTGTCAGTGAATCTTTAAAGAGCGTATAATTTGATTCCTCTGATGTTTGTAGGGAGGGGCACTAACAACTAAGAACCCTTTCTTTTTCTATTTTTTTCGTTTTGTTACTTATCCTTTTCCCTTCCATTCTATTTTCAGGCTTTGACTCTGTGTTTCCCATACAACGTTTGCGCATGTTCTATCCCGAGGAGCTGGAATGTGTCTTTTGTGGTTCGGGCAGCGAACAGCAACAGCGCTGGGATCTCAGGATGCTGCAGGACAGCTGCCGTACCGATCACGGCTTTCATCAGGAATCTCAGGCCATACAATATCTCTATGATATACTCTCCTCGTATAATCGTGATGAGCAGCGTGCGTTCTTGCAATTTGTGACGGGATCGCCGCGTTTGCCAACGGGAGGATTCAAGGCTCTGACACCGCCGTTAACCATTGTGCGCAAGACCTTGGATGGCAATCAGAATCCCAATGATTATCTACCATCTGTGATGACCTGTGTCAACTATCTGAAGTTGCCAGAATATTCGAGTCGTGATGTGATGCGGCAGAAACTGAAAGTGGCTGCCAATGAGGGCAGCATGTCCTTCCATCTGTCTTAAACAAATTGAAGCAACAAGCAAAAATCGTACTTTATATATAGATTTATATATATAGCCAACAACAAGCGGGAGACAGCAGAAGCCAAGCAAAATTTTTACATGTTGTGTTATCATTGCGAAAACTTTACTTTTCCTTTTTGCGCTCGCGCGCCCACTCCACTGTCAAAATTAGGATCTTAAGATATATTTTTCATCAACTAAATTTCACACACCCAACAAGAAGCACACACAACAAGCAAAAGGCCACCGTTTCCAAAATGTTAACTTAAATTAAATAGTAGTTTAACCGAAAACCGAAACCATTTGTGTCCACCTTCTTTTAAAAACATGTAACTTTCGTTTGCTTTCGATAGTTCAATTTGAATTAATTCACTTATTAAGTTTTTTGTTATGTTAAAACATTATTTTGCTGGCGTTTTAAATATGAGTTTAATTATTTCTAAGCAGACACAAAGAATGTGCATAAGAAACGCTTACCCGAGGAGAAGAGGAGTACCAACAACAACAACAAAGAATTCAGTTAAAAAAAAGAACGCCCACCCTTGAAATTTATATATAAATATATTTAACAGAAGAAAAACAAAACAACAAGTACATACATACTATATTAAACATACAAAAT
Organism: Lordiphosa clarofinis; assembly: GCA_018904275.1. NCBI lineage: Eukaryota > Metazoa > Arthropoda > Insecta > Diptera > Drosophilidae > Lordiphosa > Lordiphosa clarofinis. The sequence goes on along the minus strand of JAEIGQ010000068.1, from coordinate 941,246 downwards.
ATATATTATACCATATAATGAAATGATTTATTCTTATTCAAATCCATCGTCAGAGTTGGCCTAGGAAGCAAAAACAACAGCGTAAATTGAAGTTTAGTAATTAGTCTATTTAGTAAACACACACAAACACACACACACACTTGCATAACTACATACATACATATAAACAAATCCATATATATATATATAAAACTAATTGGTATCATTGTATTTGAAGCATATTTACATAATTTGTGTTTTGTTTAACTGAAGAAAGCTAATAAACCTACAACTTTAACTGAAAGAAAATGAAAAACCTTTTGCAGTACTGATTACTGATGTGTGTGGTATATACATATAAACATATATATATATAGTATATATATACGCGTTTACATTTAATACACTTAAATTAATAATGAAGAAACAACAAACATTAAGCATCCCAGCGATGTTGTCACATCAAGTTATAACAAAATGCTAGCATTAAATTATCAAATAACATTTAATATTACATACAAAATACATAATACTTATGTGCAAAAAAACAAACCACACAAGAATCATTGCTCTATAATATTAACAAAAGAATCCAACAACAACAACAACAAAGAAGCAAATAAAACGAAAAATTATATGACAATTTGAATGCAGTTTGTGCCTTTTTTCATTTTTAGCCATTTTCGAATTGATAGAACCACCAAGAATGGTACCCTAAAAAGAAATGTTGCCAATAGCTCAGCCCAGAGAGGAAGATATGACTCGAAGCACTCGAAAACGTAAAGTGGAGACAGATTCGTACAGATTTTGTTAGCGTCAGCAATCTACACTCGGGCTCGACAATATCTCTGAAATCTTAAAGAAGGGATTCGTTGCACTCTTCTTATGTAAGCAGGCGATAAGCTGTAAATGGGGTTTTTCCTAAGCAGTTGCTTATTGGATGTACACAGTGAATAGTACATTCCTTGCATCACTTTAGGAGCAACTGAGTTGGAAATGGTTAAATCCAGTATCTGGGAATTTGATAGATTAAACAAGCTCTTAATGACGGAACCAAATCTGGGATATGGGATGGTACACTGCTCAACAACAGGTGCGAAAACAAGTCAAATAGGGGTGTCAGAGATATCGTCAGCTCGATGAGAGATGTTAAGAATACTTGCCGTATCTGCAAATAAGAAATCTGCTATCTAAACACATTGCGTCCTACTGTCACGTCTAACATGTCTTCTGAAACTCATCTTTGCGATGCTATCAAGGCTCTCAAGTGTACCTGGATTACTCTGCTGGGCAAAAAAATATACTACCAAGTGTGAAATATAGAATATTTGAAGACACTGCTAGGTCAATCATGGGGTTTACATTAAGGCCCTCTTCTGGTCTAGAGGGCTAAAATATACATGTTTTTTTTTTTTAAATTCGTGGAAAGAAATCATCGGGAAGAGATTTGTAATTCTGTTTTTTGTATTTGTTTGTACAATTAATTATAAAAAATACAAAATTAAAAAACTGGTGAATGCGAGGGCTGTTCAAAAAGTTTTTGGGATCCAAAGTGGGCTCTTCCAAAAAAAGATGTGTCGATGTTAAACACGTTTCCGGGAGTTACAACTATCAGAAAGCAAAACGGAAGATGGGAAGTTGGTTTTTATACACTTGAAAAGTGTATTATAATTTTGCCCAGAAGTTTGCAACGCATGGAAGGAATCATCTCCGACCACATAAAGTATATATATTCTTGATCAGCATGACGAGCTGAGTCGATTAAGCTTTGTCCGTCCGTCTGTCTGTTTCTACGCGAACTAGTCCCTCAGTTTTAAAGCTATCGAGCTGAAATTTTGCACAGAGTCTTCTTTTGTCCGCACGCTGCTAATATGTCGGAACCGTACGGATCGGATGACTACTTCTTGTAGCTGCCATACAAATGATCGGTCGAAAAATGGGTTTTAACGAGAAAAACTGGTTTTTTCTCAATATTACCGCTCTCAATCACGGTCATGGGTAATATTAAATGTTTTTAAGCTGATCTGCGAAGTTTGGTCGAAGTCGCTAACCGTTGAGACAAGCGTTTTCAAGTGTATAAAAACTTCGGCACGGACGAAGTTAGCCTTGCCTTTCTCGTTATAAATGCCTTTATCGTCCGTACACAGAAAAAAAAAGATCCCCGTAGAAAGGATATTCGAAATATCCCCTCTAAGATCCAGTTTTTTAAATATCCCTTTCACATTTTTCAGCTCCTTTGGATGAAGAATAAAGATCAATAAACTATCCATTTTTTGACATATCCTGTTTAAGCTAAAACGATCCAAAGGAGCTTAAAATAGGGTGAACGGGATCTTATATTGGTTGAAGTATCGAATTTTGTTATCGACAGGCGATAGCCCGATAGCAAGCAAGTCGAGTATGCCCGTTGGTGCGAAAGAGAAAGACATATTGCTTTCAATGTCGTGGTAGCTACGTCATTCGAAGTAAAGAAATCGCAGAGAGCACACGCAGAATTGGGAAAATAAAATTGAATTTGAAACAATAGCGGCCTTTGCTTTTTTCTCAAAGATTAAGGTAGGGACGATAGCCACATAAATTCATCATCAAAATCGGTTTGGTAGAACTTGGGACAACGTGGGCACCATTTTGAACAACGTGGTTTCAAGATAAATGCGTTTAAAGTTATTGGAAAATTGCTTGGTCGACAAAAAAGGCTATGTCTTATAAAACATTTCGAATTTTGAAAAATCCTTTTGGCATAATAATTTTGAATATATAAGCTAAAAAATAAAAAAATCTGGAACAAAATTTTCTAGACCAGAAGAGGGCCTTAACCCATTTTACGCCGCTGTTCGACTAGTCGAACAGCAAAGTTGCTTTCTTTTAAAAAATGTTCTGTAGGATCTAGTAAAACCAATTGCTTACGTAATTACATTATACTATAGTAAATTTCATTGGCTTTCAGATAAAAATTATTGCTCCCCACCTTGCAGGTGGGGTCTAGGTGGTGGTTGAAAAAAACCTTACAAAAAGATGAATTTTCAACAAAAAAATAAAAAAATTAAAACGCGTAACCATAAATATTTTACTCCGAAAGTTATGTAAAATTGTAAGAAAAGGTCGAAAATAGTCCGTAAGAATAAAACCCGTAGAAAAAGTAGTACCAGGTGACTTTAATACACCTGTGAATGTGACTTTTCGAGTAATTAAACCACCTCACCTGGCGAAACTATCATAGGTAAAATTTTTTTACTTCGGATTCGTGTTTACTGGGTCCTAATTACCCAATAAAAGTAGCTTTCACCTCTAAATAAAAAACTTCGTATAGCGAGGCGTAAAATGGGTTAAATACGACAAAGTGGAGAAGCTTTTCAATTTTATCCAAATATAATATTAATTATTATTATTATTAATATTAATAATTATACAGAAAAAAGCTCCTTTGGATGAAGAAAAAAGATCAATGAAATATTTTTTCTCTGATATATCCTTTTTAAGCGAAAATAAATCTATTTCGTTAACTATTCAGTCCAAATGGATACCGAAAATATCCTGAAAATATCCTATCCTAATAACAGCAAAATTGCTGCTAGAAATTGTCGATAAAACAAGCAAGTGTCATTCCAGCCTGATTGAACCTTGATTCACTTATATATAAAAGAATAGTTTCAATTTAAAAATATAAGAGGTTCGGTTCAGCTGCAGCCTTGCTTAATTCTAGTAATATCTATATTTTCATCTTTTATTGGTTTGCGTGGTTAAAGCCTATAACTTTTAGGTTGAATATCTACATTTTTCATTGAAGTTATCTGTCAGTTGGCTTAGTTAGTCTGCCATTAATTCTTTATTGGCTTTGTGGTGTAAATCGGAGGCTGTTTGTAATCTCGTTATCGTGGGTGCCACAGAAACCTTTTTTGGTGAGAGATTCAGGCCTGTTTTCAGAGTTGCAACTTTAATTGGAACATCTGGAGTTCTAACGATATTTTCTGATAAGCAAATATAGTCTCTAGTAATACAAACCAACCGTCGGCAAAATTTCCAGAGATTTCACTTTGACACGGCGACATCAGACCTCACTAGGGCTCCATAGAAAATTATTGCCTAAAATATCGATCTAAACAAGTATAACTATGGATAACCGTGAGTTTCTATTGATGAAAGGATATAGATTTCTAGTAAGAGAGTTGATTATATCAATGATATACCCTACATGGCTCTTAAAGTTTACTTTTGGGTCTAGGATGACTCGTAGGTAGCAAACCTTTTTATCCCAGGGGATGTCGGTACCATCCATATCTAAGCGGCTACATATCTAGGTAATTTTTTTCTTGGAGAAGTATATGGCTTGGATTGTTTTCGGTGTTAAACAGAATTTTTCAAAAAGATTGGAGAGAGTCAAAGGCTTCTTGTAAGTTGAGTGTAATATCTACTGGTAATAGTCCTGAGTTATTATTGTGTTGATAGCAAATATAGAGGCAAGTATTGAAAGTCCGAAGTATAAATGTTTAAAGGAAGGGGAGAGAGGCAGGAATTCGGATATAAAATAAGTGTATTCGCGTAAAATGGTTGCCCTATTTGAATGTATAAAAAATGGTTTCGTTTAATATTTAATATATAATATTGAATTTTTACAAGTGGGCGGAGTATGCAAGGGGGGTCTAACAAACATTTATATCTTCAAATAAATCTTTCTTTGCGCAAATTTAGAGTTTTAAAACAGATCAAGTTGCTTTAATTCCAAGTAGAATTCAAGAAAAATTTAATCGAAATATTATAAATAGGATTACCAATTGATTCTGTACGTAGTAACCCGCCACCAATAAGTTGGGTTTTTCCACACAGTAGTCTGCCTGTATCCAAGAGGTCGTATCAACAAAACGTTGTCTTGGTCACCCTTAAATAACACCAAGCTCCGGCTCCCACAGCCTAACCAGGTTGCCATTGAAACGAATCAAACAGTGACAGTAAAACTTGACTACGAATATGTATTAATTTGTATAAATATTGAATCTTAGACGTAACACAATTCCAATTCAAACACAATGAACCGCACGGATGATATGAAGACGGCTGTGGGGACCGCCTCCCTCAACGATTTTAAGAAGGAGGCCATGGTCAGTATGGGCTGGAGCTTGGATGCTGATATACCCATGGCGAATGCCGAAAATCTGGCCATACTCCAAGAGATGGTGGCGATGAGGGCCACGAAATTTACATTGCAGCAACAGATCAATTCGCTGGATGAGCGTGAGAAGGCGGTGGAGCGACATAAAAAGAACATCGAGGCAACAGTCCAGCAGAATATAGTAAGTGGGTTTGCAACTAAATAAGACATTTGAGATTGAATTTTTTCTTTGCAAGACGTTTTACAACTCGATGAAGAATGACGTTTTAAAGGAGGCGCATAAGGTACAACTGGCGATACTAGAGCATAATAAGCTAAAGGAGGATTTACGCAAAAATCAAAAGGAACTGGAGGAACATACCGAACATGCCGAGTTTACTGAGCGTAGGTATTTAGTGAAGGGGGTGCTCAATGAGCAATGAAACGAGAAAAACTATTCGTAAATATTTGACAATGAAATAGCTGTATAACCGGCAAAATGGTTAAATTTATTTTGAAGCAGTTTTGAATTGGAACTCCGTATTCCCTACCAGTTCATGCAGTTCATAGTGGTTTTCACTAAATATCTAAATTCATACTACCAACAAAAAATCAAAAAATTTTCAGCTTGTAGGTTAGATATAATTTTTGTTTTACTATGCTTAAAAGGGAGACAAACATGCGTATAGGATTTGCTCAGCGATATTATTAAATAGATTAATTGTTAGTCAAAATATATTGCAACTAAATTTGTTAGTTGTCAAATAAAAATTTGCTCCAAAAAGTAGGCAACAAATACTGCGAATTATTTTAAATTCATTCAGTGCTTAAAATTCCTTCCTGGTTCTAACACTTTGCTTATAGAGTGCGGGCAGATTTTTGACCTACGGTACTATCATCTTGGTCTTTGCTTAATGCGTCATATAACGCAACGCGTACACTCAGAAAAAAACCACCGGGATAGTTCTAGACCAATCAGGATAGAATTTATACCGTTTTGTACTTGAAAATTTAAGTAGGTTTTGTTCTTGAATGTACTAAAATTAAGTACGAAATATACTAGAATAGAAAAACGACTGTTAAAATAATTCAAATGAGAACAAACGTTCTTGAATCAAGCACATTTCGTACTTACAGTTCGACTAAAAATTTAAGAAAAGATCGTACTTAGTTCAAGTACAAAATTCCTTGGATTAAGTACAGAATAGACTTACTTGCGAGCTCAAAAAAAGTGTGCTACGAAAGCTGCGAACTATTTTACGTTGATTCTGTTCTTGAAACTTCCTCCTGGTTCTAACACTTTGGTAATGGAGTGTGGGTAAATTTCCGAGGTACAGTACAAACATCTTGGTCTTTGGTTAATTCATTTCCTTTGTATTTTGATATTATATAGACCAAGAACATTTTGTACTTATTTTTCGAAGTATTTTTTTGCTTCCAACATGGATTGGGGTTGACTTTTGAATTATTAGACTTCGATGAAGATCTTTTTTGCATTTATTTTGAGAGTATATCGGGCTGCATTTAAGACCTTAACAAATTAATTATATGACCAAAAAGATATTATAATAGTTCGAAATGAACTTAAAAAATCCCGAAACAGTCTTCAAACAAGTATTTTGGGATTGAAAAATCGTACTTGAAATAAGGATTTTGTACTTGAATCAAGTACTTTCGTACTTACCGTACTATTGACACTGTTCGTACTTGAATCAAGTACAAAGCTCTTGGTTTTTTCCGAGTGTATTTTTTTTTTTTTTTTTTTTAAATTGGAACTAAAAGCATAATACATACAAATCTCGAATCTCTTGAAAAATATTGTTTTGTTTACTTAATTGCCTTTTTTTTTGGTGAAAAAATACAAATATCAATTATATCAAATATAAGGTTGTCAAAAAAGTCTTGCGGTATTTTCAATTGTTCATAAAATTGGTTATAATAATGCGATTTAAGTCAAATATGCGCCGTTTTGTTCGATTACGAGTTCCCAACGAGATGCCAACTTCATAATGCCCCTCTTATAGAAGCTCGCTTCCCTATTGGCAAAAAACTCGGAGAGCTAATTTTCACAGGTCTCTCTTGTGTCCAACTTCCGACTACAAAGCTCGTTCGCCATGGACAGAAATAGATGGTAATCACTTGGTGCGAGATGCGGACTATACGGTGGATGCAAAAGAACCTCCCATCCGAGCTCCCGGAGCTTCTGGCGCGTCACCAAAGATGTGTGTGGCCTGGCGTTGTCCTGATGGAAGACAATTCGGCCTCCACTGATCAAAGATGGCCTCTTCTGCATGAGTGCTGCATTCAAGCGGTCCAGTTGTTGGCAGTACAGGTCCGAATTGACCGTTTGGCCATAGGGGAGCAGCTCATAGTGGATGATTCCCTGCCAATCCCACCAAACACACAGAAGTACCTTCCTGGCCGTCAATCCAGGATTGGCCACCGTCTGGGCAGCTTCACCGCTTTTCGACCACGTCCGTTTGCTTTTCACGTTGTCGTAAGTGGCCCACTTTTCATCGCCAGTCACCATCCGCTTCAAAAACGGGTCGATTTTGATGCGATTCAGAAGCGATTCGCATGCATCCATACGGGCAAAAAAGCTTTTTTGCGTCAAGTCGTGTGGCACCCATACATCGAGCTTCTTTTTGAATCCAAGCTTCTTCAAATGGTTTATAACGGTCGGATGACTCATGCCCAGCTCTTGGCCGATGCTACGGCTGCTACTATGCCGGTCTCTTTCGATCAAATCAGCGATTTTATCGCAATTTTCGACGACAGGCCTTCCGGACCGCGGCGCATTTTCGATCACCTCTGCACCAGAACGAAAACGTTGAAACCATCGTTGTGCGGTGGAAATGGAAACTGTATCGGGTCCATAAACTGCACAAATTTTATTGGCAGCATGAGATGCATTTTTGCCTTTATCGTAGTAGTACTGTAAAATATGCCGTATTTTCTCTTTATTTTGCTCCATGTTTGCGACGCTTTAACTCACGAACGACTAAAAACAAACAACAATACATCAAACACGTGTTAGCGCGTGAAAAGAGCTTTCCAAAAAGCTCTAGCGTGAGCCGATGCGACGAATACAACTAGAACTACGCGCTTGCAAAGACAAGCTTGCGAAAATACCGCAAGACTTTTTTGACAACCTTATATATACGACGATATTCCGAGGAAACGAGTATCTTGAAACCAACAATTTAATTTTTTTTTCAAATTTAAGGAAAGATGAGGAAGGTAAAGAATTTGGTTTTAGCTGTATTGAAGCTTTCTTACCACTCTCTGCAATATCCTTCTTTATTTCTCGGTACTCTTAACCGGGTTTAATAACATATATAATAGGGTTAAAATTATAAGAAAATTTGGGCATCCCTCACTGATGGTCATATATACTATATATCGAAATAGATGTAATCCCTAGACTAATCCGTCTTATAGGTAAAATCTGTCAAAATAGGCGGGAAATTGATGAGCTTACCTCGCGCATTAAATCGGCCAAGACTACCCTACTGGAATGGTCCGAGGCCATGGAGGATGGCAACAAGGGTTATCAGTTGATCGAGAAATATTATCTGGATGATCAGCAAAGAGCCAGGGAATTAAATACGCGACGTCAACAGCTACAGACGGAAATAGACAAACGTCGCAAATTGGTTGTCCTGTTGTACGACGAACAGCAGACACTAGAGAAAAATCTGGAGAGAACCGCCTGCCTGTACAGGTCCGCCCATATGGAACGTCGTCAAATGGTGGACACCTGGAAGCAGGCGGTTAATCAAATGACCCAACGTGAGCATGATATACAAACCAGTGAAGATGCCTGCCTGGATCTGGTCAGTCAGGCGGCAGCCATGGCCACGCAATATAAATCCTTTGACAATCAACTGAACGAGGTGATAGAGAACAATCGTCAGGTGGAGTTGGCCATTGAGGCATTGAATACGGAGACCTCATCGCTTAAGAATGAAATACAACAAATGGTGGATGCTTCGCTGCTTAAAGATCGCGAAATCGATGGTCTGCGCAAGGAGCTGGAGAATCTGACCAACTCTGTGCATCTGCAGCGCATGGAGAATCGCAGACTGGTGACCCAAAAGGAAGCCAAAACGCAGGAAATTGCAAGTGTTCAGCAAATCATTGAACAGGCGCAGCAGAGATTGAAATCCATGGAGAGCAAGGCCTTAAATGCCGACCAGCGTCTCCAAATACTCGACGACATGATGGAGAACGAGGAGAGTATGCTGAAGAATCTGTCCAAGGAACAGGAGCGCATCAATGATCTACTCTTTCGAACTCAGCGCCAGGTGATCGAGCTGCAGGACGAGGAGAAGACCATGAACGTGCAGAGTGAAGCCCTCAAAAGCACCCTGGCCGCTGTGAAGCGCAATCATCGACAACTGCAGGAGGATATTCGCCGCCAGACTGAGGTGCATTACAATCTGTCCTTCAAGTATCTAGAGGCCGAGCGACGCTTGGGTCAAATGCGAGGTCATCAGGTGGATCCCGAGGTGGAGGAGCGCAACATCAAAACTTTGGCCGAACTGGAACAGTCCTTTGAGAAGCTGCAACGTTACATCGCCGCCACCGAATCCCAGAACAAAAAACTAAACTACAGCATGAACAACATGGTGATCCAGTATAGCAACGATGCCAAGGAGCTGGAAGTCATCAAGTTTAAGATCAAAGAGGCTCAGGTCTACTGCGAGGGTACGGTGAAAAGGCTGCGCATAAATCGCTACGAGAATTCTGAACTAATTGTGGACCTGAGCATGGTCAAGATGCGTTGCAATGACATGGAGATTGGCATAGGAGGCTGTGAGAAGGGCACCTATGATCTGGAGCAACATCGATTGACCTTTCAGCGGGCCATTAAGGATCGATTTGTGGAGTTGCGCAGCCAGGAGGATATTTTGCAATTGAAGCGGAAACATCTGGCGGATGAGCTGAGCACTTTGCGTGCGGATTTGGGTGAGCGTAAGAAGCATATTGAGGCAGTGCGTGCACGTTTCGAGCTCACCACGTGCCTGTTGGGCAAAAATGATGATGGCACGGTGATAACCACCACCCAACTGAAGGTGGCAAATGCTCAAGAGCGTCAGCTGTTGGCCGATGAGGGTGATGCTCTCAATAAAAAGGTGTTGAAGGCAGAGCAAGAGGTGGTGGCTTTGGAGAATACGCTTAGACAATTTGATAAGTCCAATGATAATTATCGCAAGACCTTTAAATCTGTGGAGGATAGTTCCAAAGGTAAGTTAACTGAAATTAACTAATGTCTACAAATTCGCCTTGATATTTTTACATAAGGTTCGAAACGCTGAATCGAGCCCTTCTTAAAGTTTTGTGTTCGGTTCGCTGAGCAATATCTAAGCTTTTCGTATCCGAGTATAAATAAGTCCATAAAAAAAGAGAATAAAGAGAAAAGATAGAGAATTTCATACTTGGATTAAGAATGTTTTATTTTAGAAGCAGGCTAGGTGACTCGACCACGATCCTAACGTTGAAAAGACATATACTAGATGAGTGGCTGTCGCATTTTAGGCCCCCGAAGATTGTTTAAACTTGAACATGATATTCAACTCAGACTACACGTACTCTAAATCTTATACATATGTAGGTCACTCAACCTATGTCATAAAAATGCCAGTTTTTGTAATAGAATTAATATTATTAGCGACATTGACGCGAATCGCTCGCAAAAGGATAGCCTAGACATCTCTTGAAAGGGTCGACCAGTCGTAGGAACACTCGACGTGCATTGTGTGGAAAACTACCCTTCAGACCAACGCATGTTATTTATACACACGCTTGTATCTTACAAATACTGCTTTAGTTTAGAATGGAAATTATTTTTTAATTTCTAGATCGAACTTATGAACCCTATTTTCTCACCAACTTTAGTTGGTCTTTCGGTTAAGCTGCCTTTTCTCATGTAGGACTAATTTCTAACAATCACGCGCCTTTTCAAAAAAATCGGATGAATTTTCTATCGTACTTAAATATGTTTTATTCAGCTTTATAGTCAGTAATAAAAAAAGATTGCAAGAAGACACAGAGAGAATGACCCCCCATAATACAGAATAGGCAAAATGGGTGCACAGTGCAATTTATCGTTGGAACTCACAAGCAGTCATAGCAATGATGGCATCTTGTAGAAGATAGGCAAAGTCTGCTGATGATAGAACCGGAGGGTTCTTGAGTCGCTCGTTATACGCTTTCCGCAAGCTTTGTAAATACGGTCACAAAACAAACTATTTTAATGTAATAATTAAGCGTTTTGTGAGTGTGGAAAAAGATTAAACCTTAATTTCAATTTTTCACTGCTTTAAAGGCAAATTCAAAGTCCTCTTGCTATTCTCTATTTTCCCAAGTAAAAGATTTTGCATTATGATTGGCGTGGCGACAGTGCCTACTCTAGGTCACCAAAACGATATTCGCAAATCGCTTACAATCAAGGCTGCAAACCTCTAAAATTTTGCAGAAGGTTCGGTCCAGGGGTTCGAACCCGTTGAAAGTCTTAGGTTCGGTTCGCGGACCGGTTCACGGAACCCCTGGACCCTAGGTTTTGGTTCGAACTTCGGTTCGCTTGAATATAGAAGATTAGTTTCGATTTATAAACACTTATTATTTTAAATAATATTCTTCATGTCATTAATGCAATTTTTAATTATCAAATTTATTAGCTGACATATAGAACTTGTGAACACCGTTTAGTTTGAGTTTATAAGCTTAGTATCTGCTACGAGCTGTTCATCTATACTAGCTCTTGGATAGGAAAGTGTTGAAAAGGCCCTTTATACTGATACCGGAGTTTCTGCAATATTTTTTAAGTCTTCGTTTTTTAACCTTTCCAAAACTTTAAAACATCGGAATCTGTGGTCTATTTAAACCACGTTACATATTTAGTATAATACACAGATTAGGCATTAGTTCGGTTTATTGACGGTGACGTGCTGCCGGTACGAATGAATGTGACACATTGGCAATGAGATGAGTGTGTGTATGTGTGTGAATTGGAGATGTACATAGAAATGTGCGAATATCGAGCATTGCTAGTTGTAAGTAATGTGTGAACTAGATAGAGGAGCTGGATCCGTGATTGGAGCTGGGTTATCTAGGACCACCACAAATCCATAACAGCATTTACAGAATTGATATATAATATTTGATTATTGCTTTCTATTGCTTTTAAAAACTTCAATTCTTCGCAATCAGAAGTTGATTCATTTAAAGGTGAGTTTTTAAAACTGTCATAAAGAATTTTGTTTTGGAGCTTCAGCATGTTTGTAATGTGCTGCTTTGTCATTTAATAGTTGTCCTAATCGGTCCATATTCGCTCCCTTATCAAATCAGATAGTATAAATTTCACCTAGAGAAATGTCGTAGGATTGGAGAACTTTTGAACGATACAAGTCAGATTACAAGGAATTTCTGTATTTCTATATTGTATGTGTCGTTGAAAAACTTCTTAATTTGTTGAACTGAACCTAATTTTTCAAAAAAGTGGTCCGGTTCGGGTTCAGGTTCGAGGAGTCAAAATTATTAGGGGTTCTGTTGGTCGGACCCCAAAAATCCGAATCAAAGCGGTTCTAAGGGGTTCGGCTTAGGACCGGTTTGCAGCCTTGCTTACAATAGCAAAATTTTTTGTCGGAAAGCAATCTTATCTTAAGCCGCTTGCTAAATTGTGTGTGTTTGGCGCTGCGAAATAACGCCCCAATGAAATAAGGCCCCAAAAAAAAAAATGAAATAAGGCCCCAAAAATTTATATGGAAAACAAAAACAACGATTTTTTCTCAAATTTGGGGTGTTATTTCATTTTTTGGGGCTTTATTTCCTAAATAAAATTTCAAAATGAAATAAGTCCCCAAAAGAAGAAATGAAACAAGGCCCCAAAAATTAGGTTTGCGGTCTTTTTTCATTTCGCGGAAATAAGACCCCACTTTTTAATATGAATTTGTTGGGATCTTATTTCATTTCTCTTATTTTTGCTGATATATGAAAAAAAATCCAATAACTCCAAAAACGGTTAATTTTCTTATCTGCCTGCGTTTTCTGACTTAGTATTTGATGCATTTTTGTACAGATGTGCAAAAGTACCGCTTTACAATTAGTTCAGTGATAAGATTTTGAGTATGTTGATCAGTTTAGTGATTTGCATTGTGTAAAGCAGACGTTCAAGTCAAAGATAAAATTATGGAGTGCGAAAGAATTGTTGGATTACGGCGAACTGGAAATTTGTTCTACGTCAAAGAACAGAAAATGCTGTATTTTGACGAGGTAATTACATTGTCTATCTTAAAAAATCTTAGCGTCGCAGACGAAATTTTTTTCAAAAAAATCGCGCGAATTTTAAATGAAAAGTTTTTATATTATATCAAAAAAATTTTGTCAATCTTAGCGCCGCAGGCGAAAATTTTTTATAAAAAAATCGCGCGATTTTTGTGTAAAAAATTTTCATTATTATTTAATGTTATAGGTAGATTATTTCACTAAAAATCCAACTAAAAAAAAAATTTAAAAATTTTATTTTAGGTATTTCCAATATTTTCCAATTTCATTATGAAATAACACCCCAAATTTGGGGCCTTATTTCATTTTATCGTTTGGAGACTTATTTCATTAGGGACTTATTGCCTGCAGCCTGTGTGTTTGTATTAAAAATTATGAACAAAGATAAATTATTCACAGACTAGAATATCAACTTTTTAGTCTTACTTGAGAACATGTCCGTCTCGTTCTAACCAGACGGAGCTCTAATACTGATTATTCAGGCTGGCAAAATTGAGAGGCAGCTCAACTCTATCTCTAACACTTATTGCTAAATCTTATCGACCTGGAGCCTGCTAAAGCATTCGATGATCCAAGCTCAAACGTGATATTATCAACCCCCTCAACTTCAATTTATGAAAAAAAAAAATATTTGACTAATTAAATTTTCATTTTTGTTCTCTGAACAAAATTATTCCTGACACCATGTCGGAACCCCAACCTCGGTTCAGCGACTTTCTCAACCCTCTCTATGAACCCGAACACAAAAAATATTCAAACTATTAAAACTATTCAAATATTTATACCCGCCATGACTCTGCTATGGAGGATCATTGGGCAGGTTGTCCAGCCACCTTGCAGAGCTCATAAGCAAAAGAAATTAATTACAAAAAAAATTGGAAAGCAAAAGCAACACGTTCAAAAAAGCATAGCAGAATTCGAGTCTAAAACGTGGTCTCGAGTCCCCAAAGCGTTATTCGACGAACCTTGTTACATGAAGGATAATTGTGTGCTAGTTTAAATGTAAATATGCAATACAAGTCCGCTGATGATGAGATGTGGTTATCTCTGAAACAATTGCTATTCCAAAATAGTTGTAATTAATCTCTGTTGATTTGTGTTGATTACATTAAATTGTAACTCTCCCCATTGTAAAACATTTGAAATTATTTAAATATTTTTTACCTTACTTTCCCATGGGGATTGAAATCATATTAAGAAATTGTAATATGCCGTTTAACTGTTAAGTAAATTTAGTAAACTTGAATTAAGGATCTTAAGCCCGACTCTTACAGCAGCAACATTATATCTAGCAATCGAAGGTATATTTTTCACATCACACATAAAATTATACAATTTAAATTTGAAATGCAAAAGTTTAGACTAAAATCTCTAGTGAATTCAGTGTCATCCCCTGTTTCTCATTTCGAGTTTAGTTAAAAACACTGTCTCTAGCTTTTGATTTTTAATTGTCAACACTTTATTTAGAAAAAAATTTGGATTTCCCCCAGGGATTATTTTCGAAAAAAATGTCGTTTCTAGTGCATTCCAAAATGAGTTTCGATAAGCGAAAAAATGTTAAAAAAAATATCGAAAACTTACAGCTTAAATTCCAAATTAAAAAACTAATTTTCTTTCTCATCCAGCCCAGGCTTCCGCCGAGGAGGAGCTCAAGCACTTACAGCTGGTCTACTGTAAGAATCTGCAGGAGCTCAAATCCTTGCGCTGTAAGGCTCAACGCTATGATCTTAAAATGGATGAACAAAAGCTCGAGCAGGAGGAGCTATTGAGACGTGTAGACGCGGCACGTGAGAAGCGGGACGAGAATACCGAAGCTCTGGAGAAATTACGCAAAGAGCTGGACGAGCAGAATACAAAAATGGATCGAGCAGCGCGTGAGATACGCCTGCTGCTAAAGGACATTAAACAGCGTCCGATTAGCGATGAGTTTCTGGCCATGTTCGAGCGTGATCTAAATCTGCAGGAGCTGGAGGCTCGTAATATCAAAGGACTCAATTTGCTCACCGATATGGCCGCCACCGATGAGGATGGACCCGAGATCATACACTATATGCTGCGCAAGGGCTTAAAGTTGCCGCAACATTTGAAACGCACGCGCAGCTGTGTATCTTGGAAGAGTCCCTCGTCCTCGTCCCAGGACGCTGGCTCCTATATCAGCATGTCAACGAAGGGTAAGTCTTAAGACACTCTTAGACCTCGGCAGTAAGTAATTTCGAATTCCCCATAGGATTTAGTGCACGATCTTCGGCCTCGGACGCGAGTTCAGTGAAGGACGACAGCTCAGTGGGTTCGGCTCATGTCAGCGTTGTTTCGCTCGACTTTCCCACCAACAAGAAAAAATAATGAATTTGTTCGTGATTTGTATTTTGTTTGAGTATTAATGAATGTTTTACTTTGGCTGTGGACCCCTCATGGAGCAGCATTCACGTGCTTGCCAATCGCACTGTTTACAAATTTGAACATCTAAACAGAAACACCAATTAAACAGACAAAGGAATAGATAGATAGGGAGAGCCAGAAGAGAGAGACACAGCGAGAGAACTCAATAAAAATAGACCACCAAAAATTCGCCCGGTGGCGAACAAGTGAGAATCGGGTATACATATTGAATGGGAGGGATAACACTGATAGTTGAAGCGACTAGCTAATACTCTTGAGGAACATTTAAAAAATATTTTATATTTTGTGGAAAAACTGAACTCTTCTAACTTCAACTGGTTTAAGAGAAGAGAGAGATTATAAGGGAGCGCTCAGAGTTCTTATCCTAATTATTTTTATTCTAAAATGTGTGCTTTAACACCAGATTTAAGTATAGATTGGCTATCTAACTCACAGATCTTTTGTGGAGTTGGATTTTAGATAAAGGCAGCATGTCCTATTTTAAGAATATTATCAATATATAGACACGAGCCATAACAAACACCCAACTATGCAGATATTGTGAAAAGAAGGAGGAGTCCTCTGAATATTTACTTGACCCCTACAAAGCTGTTCAGAAGTACGTGATACATTTTCTGTAATTGTTGCACATATTGGAATATTTGTAGTAAGTCTCTATTTGCTATGAACTTCAGATAATATAGTGGCAACCATTTCATGTGTGTGGGAAAATCGCCCTGTTTTGGAATGATTAGAAGAACAAAAGAGAACAACAGCCACAATACTCCCAGCGTTTTACTTACGTAGAGCGAAGCCGGACGAAAGGCAATGGCTACACACAGTTTGTTTAAAAGGATTCAGTTATAAACAGGGCTGCAAACCCCTTAAAAATCGGATGGGATTCATTCCGGAGTCCGAACCTGCAAAACTTTTTGGATTTGGGTGCATGGAGCGAAGGTCGTTGAACCTAGTTTCGTATTCGAACTGGTAACAGTAGGTAAATTGAATCAGACTTTTTCAAATATTGATATATTCAAATAATGAGGGTATTCTCCAGCTCTCGTAAAGGCGTAAATTAAAAAGCGCAAACTCCAAAAGATTACGACATGTTTATAAAATCGCTCGTAAAAGTGGAAGTACTAGAAGTGCTAAAAGTATCCGCTAAAAATACTTGGTATCGTGCTTATCTGATACAGAAATTTAGATACAGTTTTTTCTGTATAGGCGTTAGCTGAGTGGATAAAATTATCCCCTAGTATTTTATGTTATTCCGGCTCCAGTACCGGTATAGGATGGATCTATCATCTCTCGCTTGACAAACACATGCGTGACTGGAACTTTACAATGATAGTTTACCAAAGAGTTTGAGCGAAAATGAATCTTTGTGCTGATTTTAAGATTTTTTTTTGGTGTAAACAGAAGTAAATAAAGCAACTGTTTCTCGATCTGTGAACGACAGCATTCGTATTCTGTGGCCACAAGGGAATGAGTTAAAAGTATTCTTGCTCTCAGCGGATGCTGCTGATTAAAGCTGCTAAAAATTTAAAAGTTTTTTATCCGAATCTCATATAAATATCTTTTTTTGCACACGGCTTAAATTTAATTGCTGAAAAAGTAAGAACATCTATTCCCTGACGCTAACTCCTTCATAACGTCTGTAAAAACAATGTTAAATGTTCATAAGTTCAGGATATACCAACAGAACCGATCATAACCAGATGGGCTACATGGCTGAAAGCGGCATTATTTTACGCAGATTACATGGAGGAAATATCGAAGATAAGTACAAGCAACAACATTTTAAAGTTTATAACATTTCGGACCACTTACTTCAGTTTGTTTGCATTTACCTTTTTTTTACTTCCAAATATTAATTTTAGGATTTTGAAACACTCGGCCCCAAAAGATGCTGAATCTATAAAGCTGACAAAAGAGCTGATAAAAGATCACAAACTTTATCGGGATTTTATATATGTATATAACATAGAATTTCGAGAGAGGGGCCGAAATCATTACTTCCTTGTAAGCGAAGGGTTTACCATTTGCAAAGTTAATAAATTTGGTTAAGGAAGCTGAAAATATTGTTCAAAACATAACTGGTGATTTCGGAATAGATTTTAATGAGAATTTTGAGTCCATTTTGAATATAAATATATAATATGCATATATGTTACATATGGGTCATTCTTTTATAAACCGAACATCAAAAATTTTTTTTATTTTTCATTTTAATAAAAAAAAATCCGAAATTAGATCTCGACATGCCCACCAAAACGTAATTTGCGGTTTTTCACAAAAATTTTTTGTTAATTTTGTAAACAATTTCAAAAATCGTCAAAAACGAAAAAATGGAAAAAAAGGGTTTTTTAAAAACGTGATATCGCAGGATTGGTTTATCGGATAGGTCTCAAGTTGATATCGATAGAAAGAATTTTACTGTATCTACTCAAATTATAATTTAATAGATTTTTAAATTATTTAATAATATTAAGTAAATGTTGCTAAAAATTACATATAATTTTTTCTCAGTGTTAACCACCATGTTATGTCTTCTGAGGATATACAATCAAATGTTCTAAACATAACTTAAATTTTGGTGTTTTCAAAAAGATGGAGACTTTTATAGTTTAAAAGTTATGAATTTTTGAATTTATAAACAAATTAAAAGATACCCTTAAAGAAAGCTTTGCCACGCAGTCAATTTTAAAGCTTTTTGATTGAAACTTGACAATTGTTCTTTATACTCATCGAGCTTTCCAAAATTGTCAACATCGCGCGGATCGGATGACTATATCATATATATATATATTAAGAACTTTTTTGAGCTTTTCCTGTGAGACATGAGACACAGCTTAAGCTAAAGATTTCATTTCATCTTCATAAGAACATGAAACTGATAAAGAATCATTGACGATTTTATTATTTCTTTCTTTTGACGATAATTCAATTTAGCAATATGTCTTTTTGCAAGCTGTTTTAGTTCTAAGGTCAAAAAATTAAGTTTCTTGAATTCAAAAAATCATGTTGGAATTGGGATTCACTGTAAAATGTGAGATCGATTTTCTAAGAACTCTATCAACATGTACCTTGTACGAACGTATATTACATAGCCTCAAACAGATGGCCACATTCAATTCGTTACATAGTCCACCACAAATTCGATCAGCCCGAAAACAACAAATATTCATGCACAAACATACAAATGTATATCTCATACTCGGATGAGCCATCCTCCTATATATTTCGAAATGCGGTGCCCCGAAAAAAGAGGGCAGAGCGTCGAAAATCTTTGCCGGGCATTTTCATTATTTCGTCTCGCTGCCAACAATATCGTCGTCGTCGTTGTCGTCGTCGGATGGGCCTTTAATTTTTTAAATATTTTTGTGGCAAGTATTTTTAGAAAAAAATTCTGAAATTACAAATTTGGTTTTTTGAGGCAACAGCTGCTGGGAATGGACTCCTGAAAAATCTGAAAAAACCACAAAAACAATTTGCATAATGTGCTCCACCACGGTGCTATGTCCATTGTGTGCAGTGCCCAGTTTTGGCAGCATTGATGCACTGCAGCAGCGTTTGATTAAGGCGGCCAATGGACCATTGGCTTGTCCATTTGCCAACTGCAAGGAGCTGTTCCTGGGCCTGGACAAGTTGACCATTCATTTGTTTACCCACACCAGTCTAATGACAGCCAGTGCAGCTCCAGTTGCCGCCCCAAATCCTGCACCCAAACGTAGAGGTAAACGATCCAAGGCCAAGACATTGGAACCAACCGCAGTTACACCACCTCCGGTGGCACCCACGCCTCCAGCTAGCTGTGATATCTGCGAGTTTAGTTTCCGGAATACAGAACTACGGGACATGCATGTCCGTTTGGTGCATGAGAATGCCAAGAGCGAGGAGCCACCACAAAGTGGTCAAGAACAAGAACCCTACAAGTGTCATCTGTGCGCCAAGACATTTCTCATGAAGGGTTTGCTGCGGGTACATCTCAAGGTGGTGCATATGATGGGCATGCCCTGTTCCAGCCAGAGCGACAACCACAACCACAGCAATGGCGGTGCCGTGCATCCCTCACCCAAGCTAAACATTTGCGATCGTATACGTCATAAGGAGGCAACCGCTAGCGCCATTTCCAGCAATTCGAGTACCAGCTCCCAGCCCTATGCCTTAAGTGGTGCACTGAGTATGCTGCAGCAGACACCACCACCGCCGGATGCCTCACCAGAAGCAGCCACCGGCACACCCAAAGTCTGGGAGTGTGATGTCTGCACCAAATCCTTTACGACCAAGTATTTCCTCAAGAAACACAAGCGCTTGCATACCGGCGAGATGCCCTACACCTGTGAGATCTGTGCCAGAACCTTTACCTTCCAGCAGTCGTACCATAAGCATTTGCTCTACCACAGCGAAGTGAAGCCGCATGTCTGCGGTGTCTGTGGCAGAGCCTTCAAGGAGCTGTCCACACTGCACAATCATCAGAGGATCCACAGTGGTGAGAAGCCATTTAAGTGCGAAGTTTGCGGTAAGTAGCGAGGGTAAATTGAAAAGTAATAGGGTTGGGTCTCATCTAGATAAATTCATAACGAAGGCAATATATTTGCCGAAACGCGTAGGAGTGTGTTTTGAAATATTGGCGGCATTTTTCTTATTGTCTGCCTTCCTCCAAAACAGAGCGTAATGTTTTTGAAAAGGGAACTTTTACCAGACGTTCGTTAAAGCCATAATCAAGTCCCTGAAACTTTAATTTTTAACTTGGCTAAGCGGTAACATCTCGGCTATAATGTAATTTGAAATACAGTGAATATCGCTTATATGCAAAAGCTATAATGCAGCAATATTTTTGCATATAAGCGATATTTGCATAAAAGCGATTATCGGTTATATGCAAGTCGTTTGCATATAAGCAATCAATCGGTTGTAAGCAAAAAATTGCATATAAGCAATTTAGTGAATTATGTTCGATTTATTTAAATGACCTTTAGTTACGTGTTATTTAAATATTACATGAAGACAACTTAAAATCACATTTCGTTTTAAATATAGCATACAGGTATTATTTACTGATACGTAAGAAATCAGTCCTTTTGTTTTAATTTTGAGATTATGTTGAACAAGTTTACTTAAAAAATCAGTTATTTTCGTTTGGTTTTTGTTTTTTGCCTGAAATGAACAAATTTAATGCTTACTTACACCTTTTTTAGTATCCACTTTTTGCAAATTTACCTTCTTAAAATAATTAATAATTGTTTGCTGCTTAACTAAGTTCCAAGAAATTCAACTACGGATAATCCCTTTTCCAATGCTCCAATTTGTTTTTTTTATTAGAA
This sequence comes from Lordiphosa clarofinis, assembly GCA_018904275.1. NCBI lineage: Eukaryota > Metazoa > Arthropoda > Insecta > Diptera > Drosophilidae > Lordiphosa > Lordiphosa clarofinis. The sequence goes on along the minus strand of JAEIGQ010000068.1, from coordinate 920,186 downwards.
CCTTCCGGTATTCCATTTTAAGAGAGTGTATAATACCTTGATATTTGGTTGTATTATGGCGATGGTATTTGGCGGCAAAAATTGAATTGTTATGTTCGAGAATTCCGCTTCTGTATTGTGGCAAGGAGCATTGTCTATAATCAAACAAATGTGTTTATTGTTTTTCTGTATATCCTTATAAAGATCCACTAGTATCTGTGTCCAAATAAGACTCGTCATCCAACCGCTTTTGTTGCTGTAGTATGGCAGTGGCACCTCTCTTCCTTTAAAAGGCCGAGGCTTGGCTGACTTTCCAATATAATAAGCTCGCTTGAATGTACCAGTTGCGTTGCAAAGAAAAAGCAATGTAAGGCGTTGCCTCTGCGCTTTAAATCCTTAAGGATTCTCATGCTTACCTTTGTAGCTTCCGTTAGGCAGTGCCTTGTAGTAGTATAATCCTGTTTCATCGGCATTAAATATGCAATCTGGAATAAATATGTCCAGAATATGCGGCAAATGAGATAAATGCGGCCGTACTTGCAGTATTATTTTCATTGGCCTCCCCGTAAATCTTGGCGAAGTTAATAGAACTCCACTTGGACCAACGTTGTATCCAGCTCCGATCAGGTGCATAGTCTTCATTTAGCTTTATGGCGAACTCCTGTGCCTTAGCGAGCAAGACTGGGTCGCTAACAACTCCATTTTGGGAACGGATTTAGTTAAACCAAGTCATCAATGGTGTGTCCAAGTGTACATGTGTGCTTTTTCTATCCCTTTTCGTGCCAGGATTTGTTACAGCACGGACCTCATTTGCATTGTTTGTGCTGACGCTTACTTTATACTTCGCAGCTAATAGCGTTTGATTATTATGTTATTATCAGAGATTAAAACCGTAACCGAAACCGTAACCCGTAACCGCTAAAAACACTTTAAAATGCGAAACCGAAACCGTAACCGTAACCGAAAAATTTTTTTTTTTTATAACAGTAACCGGATAACCTTTATTTAAATAACCGGTTATCAGTACCGTAACCGAAACAAATATACGGGTTTATTTCGGTTTTTCCTCTACTAGTAAAAATTACTATTAGATGTATGTACAATGAACATTTTACATATATATGAATTTATTCACTGCTTATTTATTATGCGCCGCATTGTTGCTAATGCACTGGCGTAGCTACGAAGTGCCTGGAAAGAAGAATGAAGGAGGAAGAAAATTTTGTTGAACTTGACCATTATACAAATGTCATCTATTGATTAAGCTAGGAGGTACTCGGACGCAGACAATTTTGTCGGAGCGGAAATTGTTTGATAGTTTCCAGAGCCGCTGACAATGTAGTGTGACCAGAAAACAGCCAAAAAGTCAGCTGTGCTGCGGGAGCAGAACATGACCACTGAGACATTCTGCTATAACGACACCGGGCGTATTAAATTAATACGTATTAAAGGAGCATCGAAAGCTACCTTAGTTACAACTATAATGAGCTGTGGAGACTGCAAAGGCTTAGGGCTGTTTGTCCTTGGGCTGCGGCTGCTATAGAGGTTTGGACTTGGGTAGTGTAGCATATACTGCAATGCATTGGCTAAATGACATACCAGCCATAACAACTGGAAAAGCATTCCGAAAAAGATCCTGCTACATATGTAATTAAATGGGGTCTAACCAATTTGTTAGCGTCTGAGAAACTAGCTTTAATAATAAAAAAAAAAAAAAAAAAAAACTACAAATGCTAACTAAATAGCTTCTTTGCAACCACTTCTAGCTCTTTCTAGCTATTATTCAACGGCGATCTAGCTTGCAAAGCCGATCTTGTCAGCCGCGTTTTGATTCTTCATAAGTTTGTTTGTCCACTGGACATATTAGTGGTATTCCTGAAAGTTGATTTGCTTTTGATTTGCTTTCGTGAAAGCAAAAGCAAAGCAGTTGATGGAACGACCCTGATTTCATTTTGATTTGCTTTCAATTGGCGCCAAATTTAAACATTAGCGGGTAAGCAAAAAATGACAAATGAAATTGTAAAATTGAATTTTCTAATGTTCTTTAACAATAGTATGTGATCAGAATCTGTAGTTCTAAGAAGTTTGTAACTTAACTAAGGTGAATTCAATTAATTATGTATTTGTTTATGACCACAGAAAGTGACTGCCATTTGACAGATCCAAAGAGGAAGAGGCAGGATAAATTAGTGGAAGAATTTGTAACCTCGAACCTTCTAGGAGAGCTGCACACCTTTGACCACGTCAAGCACAAGCTCCAAGAACTCGGGCACTTATGACTCTGTCCACTTAAGGCCGCGGGCCTTGTTTTCAGTAGTCTCGAATGCAGTCTTAGATGCAATAAATAGTTATCATTTAATTGTTAAAATATGGAAAGCAAAATAACTTACATTTTTTATATTTAAATCACAACAAAATTTAAACAAACACCAAGCGCGCGGAGCCATTTTTTCTACGAGAACGGTCTCACTTAAACGAAAGCAAATCGAAATCAACTTCGAGGTTGATTTCGCGAAAGCAATTAGTATGACCTTAATTTCCTTACATTTTCTGGGCACACTGCTCATTTTGTATGGATCAGCTGTGATCAGCTGTTTCGCGAAATCAAATCGAAAGCAAATCAAAAGCAAATCACTTTCAGGAATACCACTATTATCTTGTTTAACGTTGTGCACGATGCCAAAGGCTATGTAATTTCACAAAACAAAATTAAAGTAATTTCTGTGGTGTTGGCGAAAAGGATGAGGGTTGGAGTGGCTGCTGAGCTTTACAGAAATAAGTCCGTCCCCTTCAAAAAAAAAAAAGAGAAGAATTTTATTGTCGGCAAAGCAAAGCCGCTATGCTTTTAACATACATATGTAAGAGCTGAATAGTTATTAAAGTAAATGACAAGCAATGTGGAAAATAAGTTAAAGTAAGTGCAATAATTACATACATACAAACATACATGCAGAGCATGTAATATGCGTGTAAGCGTTAAATATCACACGCCCGCTATGTGGCTTGCGCCAAAATTTGTGAGATGACGCGCTTTATACGAAATTGAACATTTTTTATTGTTATTGCGCAAATTTGTTCAAATTATACATATGTATGTATGTATATGTATTATAAATTATAAATATGTGCAGTAGACGCGTATATCACGGTATAACGTGCAAAAAAAAATCAGAAAATTAAACAGTTCTAATTTACAACAATCCCTATTCATTTAATATGTTTCCAAAAAAAAAAAGATTGCTAAGCAAGGTAAATATATGGGAATGCACAGTGGTCGCTGCCATAGGCCAAAAATCAAAAAATGAATGTTAAAATTTTCAAACCGTAACTGCCTTAATTTACAGCTAATTGGTCAAGCTTCACAGTGGCATACTTATTTTGCTTTGGTTATAACGGTGCTTTCTTAAAATACCATCGAAAGTGTGACCTTTTCTCCATCTGTCATGTACAGTGCTCGCCGCTCGCTGCCACATGATAATTTTGTTAAATTAAATTACTGCATAAAAGCCATATTATGTCAAGTTGTGTAAAATGGATATTGTTCATAAAGGTATTGACTTAACTTCTACAATTCAACTTAAAGAAATTTCGTGTTGTATGTTGTGTAAATCGTTGTTTTAGATTAGTATATTTTTGTGTTTGTTTTTGGTTCGAGTGTCAAATGTTTAGTTAAAGTTTTAAGTGTGTCGCCCTCCTCAGCCCTCACAATCCTTTATGACATATTGTTTCTTAATACTTTAAGATTTTAAAAATGTAAAGTGTTCTTGCTACCATCCGCTCATGCGCGTGTACTAATTTCTAACGTAATGCATGTTTTTTTTCAATTTTGTATTTGCGTTACAGACAACGGCGTTGCCAGGGGGGGCGGCGGCTCACGGAGGTGGTGATGGGGATCATGGGGGGTCAGTGGGTAGTTGCCCCCCTACATCAAAGATGAAGGGCCCTGAACGCCGCCCGGGTTATCCTTACATAACCAGCTTTTTGTTTTATGTTTTGTGTTTTCTTTTTTAGATTTTTTAGTTTTTAATTTATTCATTTTCTAGGCACAACTTATTAATGCGATTTATCTCGATAACATGTTTTTGAGATTTGGTGTCTAGAAAGCGGTTTACGTCCCCACAAAGTGCAGAAAATCCTCGATGCCATAGTGAAGGACCCTAAACATGAGGGTTACAAACCAATTCTGGAGGAGTTGCAAATACATTTGGAATACATTTGTAAAAAATTAGAGCTGTTTTGGAAAAACTGCAGGCGCAACAGATCGAGACTATTGAATAATCATTATGATTGGCTTGTTTGTAAAGAAACCATTTCTTTAAAATATGAAAGGCATCTAAGAGTGTCCAATTCGAGTTATTTATATACCAAGTTTCAAACCCTCAACTCTATTAGAAGTATTTTTAGCCGCACTCTCCATATAAGCTCAACCATTGTGATATGGCAGATATAATTAATTAAATATCCAGATTTTACTGAAGTTTCCCAGGTTATATACGAAAATTTCCAAAGTTTTGTTGCAATAAAATGAAAAACAAAAGTTTTTCATATAAAAACTGAATATCAGACCGATTGTTCATATGGCAGCTATATGATATAGTTGTCCGATCTGGCTGATTTTTACATATTATTTTAGGATAAATATAAAAAAATTTTGAGCCAAGTTTCAAGTCCCTACCTCATCTAGAAGTATTTTTGGCCGCTCTCCCCATACAAGCCGGACCACTGTGGAATGGTGGGAAAAAAATTCAACAATATTTGCAGATCTTTTTGAATTATCAAAAGTGGTGCTAGCAGTTCCACCCACACAAGCAAGGAGTAATTACAATCTCATTTAAGATGTCAATTCTGATTATAACAACTCGTTACATGAATATACATAACGACAAATAGTATATACGATGACCAATGTACATAGTTATCTACTTTATTAAAGTTTACACGATGCTTTTCTGAATAAAGTAGTTTATCTTTTAATTAAAATTTAAAAAAGGCGACTATAAAGGTGGAAATTCTGTATAAGAAATTTGAGCTTAGTACATTTAATCAATAAATGAGATTTTAAATGGGACCGCTTTTGTGTGCATTGTATGTATGTATATCAAAATTATATTTTATATTTATAACCGTAACCGTAACCCAAACCCGAAACAGAATTAGAATAATAACCGTAACCAGTACCGTAACCGATATCCCACAACCGTAAAATAACCGTAACCGGAAAAAAGCGATCGGTCAAAACAGTAACCGTAACCCAAACCGTTATTCGTTCGGGTTTTAATCTCTGGTTATTATATATTATTGTTTATTTTTAAGTCATTTAAAACTGCAATTTTTTTTAGCTGTTAAAATATGACGCGACATTGTTGCACTTGTTATTCGATACTTCAGCTATCAATGAAAGTTCAATGAAAATTAAAAAAATGTATGGGAACAGTGTTGGAAAATTAGCATAGAACCGACTAAATTAGTACGCAGCAATTTCAATTTTGGTGAAAAATGTTTGCATACAAGCGAGATTTGCTTATAAGCGATTTGCATACAAGCAATTAAATTCTTATATAAAAAATGCACATAATGCTCTAGAATGTTAAGTTTTTGCTAATAACCGGTATTTGCATACAAACGGTTCGTCATATAACCGATATTTACTGTACGTTCATTTAGCTGTAATAAAATCGGGCCCGGAGACTCCGGATTTTTTGGGAAGTCCGAAACGAACCTGACTGACAACCTCGAACCTGAAACGAATCAAAAACAAAAAATTTTAACGGGTTTGGTTCTTAAAAGATGTTCTGTTACATTTTTTCAAGCTGCTAGAAATGTCAAGTCTCCCATTTCTCACAATTTTTAGGCCTTGGAATAACAACAGCGCAATATTCAAAAGAAACTAATAAGTAAAAGGCTAGAGAAAGGATGAAATGGGTGCACACACATACACATGCTGGCATGAAATGGTTTTTGAAAACTTGCAGAGGATAGACAAAGCCTGCTGATGATAAAACCGCGAGGTTCTTAAAACTGCTGTACAGTCGACCATATTCCTTTGTGGTGTGTGTGTGACTTGTTTTAAGAGCTATGAACTTACATAAATGTATAGACTGAACGGTTTACTATCTTTTACGCTCTCTGAGTGCTTTTGGGAATATGCCCGTCTCGCTCTAACTATTGTGATTTCATATGCGAACAAGACTCTCGAAGCGGACAATCGATTAATACCGCTCATAATTGAGCAGCGTAAATTTGATCTCTAATACATAAACGTTCGATGATCCAAGCTCGAATATTATATTATTAAGCCTCTAAACTTGTGTTAGTTTCAATTCACGTACATGTTTTCTGAACAAAATCATTCCTGAACCCCATTTCCAACCCGAACCTAGGTACAGCGACCTTCTGAACCCGTTCCGTAAATCCGAACTCAAAGGTTCGAACCCCAGAGTGAACCCCTGTCGATTTTTATGAGGTTTGCAGGCCTGAATAAAATAATTCAGTTACTTTTGTTATAAGAAATTTAGTAATGCATGTAGTTCTCATACTTGCTTAGAATTCCAGATACATGAATATATCTCCAGCTTTTTTGAGTTATCAGAAACCTTAGATAATTTGGCTTTTATTGATTCCTAGAAACAGTATTTATTGAGGTGAACAACCCTTTAGTGAAAATTTATTTATTTTGCTTATTTATTTATTTATATTTAGTTTAACAATGTTCTGTCTACTTAGGAACGACAATATATTATTTTTTACTACAAACAAGGAGGATTGAGATGAAAAAATATGGTAATGCAAGTTATAGTTTAAACTGAGGTTTCGGAAGGGTTGGTGATGAACGTAGTTTGTTAGGCAAGGCTGTAGATAAATAGGATAAAAGTTTCTTGTAACGCTTTGTGGACTGCGAGTTTATGAATAAAAAGTACACTGTGGCAAGTTCGCCGGTTCTTAAGAGAAGGCAGGTTGATTAAACTGTCCTCATAAGAAGGAAGATGAATGGTGGAGTCTCAGTTTTAGCCTCGAAGAGCAAAACTTATGAACTGTTTTTGAACTGATTCCTGGTAATCTTGATATTTTGGTAATAAGGAGACCACACACAGGACCTATATTCAAGTATTGGTCTCACTAGTGAGACATAGAGTTGCTTAGTGACGTATGGGTCATTAAATTCCTTCGACCATCGTTTAACAAATCCGAGTTTGACTGATATATGACTATTGAAATTTTATAATTTTATACCCAAAGGGATGGGTATGGATACGTTCCAAAGGGATGGAATCAATCATATCATTAAACTCATATGGTTGATTACGACTAAAAGTCATACATTTACACATTCTAAGATTAAGAGGAAGACTATTAACTGAGCACCAGGTGTGAAGAGAGTTTAAATCGGATTGCAGGAGTAGAGGAGACGTAGGGTCATTATACGACAAAGTTTGAGGTCATCGCCATACATCAGTGCCTGCGAATTAGTGTTGGGTAAAGGTTGTTCTTTTCGCTGAACATGTTCACTTGTTCTTTTTTTCTAAGTGAGTCAACTCACTCAATTCGCTCACTTGTTCTCTTGTTCAATTGTTCTTGTTCACTTGTTCTCGCTCACTTGTTCTTGCTCACTTGTTATTGCTCACTTGTTCTTGTTCATTTGTTCTGGTTCACTTGCTCTTGTTCTGTTGTTCTTGTGTTCTCAGCGAGCGAGAGAAAACAGATGATTACAAGTGTATGTGTGTGTATTGCTGTTTGGCCCCCCGATGATCATGCAGATGCCAAGCTCAGTTTGCTCGTCATATTAGCCATATACTCGTCGCGTATTTTTGGCAACATGTAGGGCTGGCTTATACACAAAGCTTGCAATCCTTTTTGGCTTAGAGGACCGAATTGCTCGACATTTTCCACAAGGGCAGAATGGTCGTTGTTGTTGTTCTGCCGTACAACTGGATCCACTGTGCGGTGTGATGCTTTGTGATTTGCAACTTAAGGTAACGCTGCAATATTTTCATTTCGCCGTTTTAATATCCAATTCGGTCGCTTTGCTTTCTGATTACACTTAAAGGTGAACTAATTCAACAGTCAGGTCACCCTGAACAGTTCACTGAACTAGATACCGAACAGATGTTAGGGTACAGAACACAGAGCAACACACAGAACAAGACAAAACTGAACAGCTCACAGAGCGAGACAGACAGAACAACTCTCAGAGCAGAACAAGAGAACAATTAAAGAACAACTCAGAGCAAGAACAGAACAAGAGAACAATTCAAGAACAACTCAGAGCAAGACAGAGTGTACAAGATAGACTGAACAAGACTCGCTGAACAAAAAAGAACAATTGAAGAAGAACATGTTCGCTTGCTCAGTTTAAAGAACAACTCAATTTTGTTCACTCACTCATGAGCTACCCAACTCTACTGCGAATGGGATATCATTAATGAAAAGGTTTAATAGTAAGGGGCCTAAATGACTACCTTGGGGGACCCCAGATTGTACATTAATGGAGCAGGATAGTACTGATTTGAATTGAATTCGTTGAGATCTATTATTAAGTAAGACTTTATCCAGTTGAGAAGGATTGGTGGGAAGCCGAGCAGACTCAATTTATGTACTAAGAGCTCGCGATTGACTGAGTCAAAAGACTTACTGTAATCAGTATACACTACATCAGTTTGTTGCTTAATGACAAACTCATTGTTTACAAGAGTGGTAAATTCAATTAGAATCGTAGAGATATAGCGATTCTTTATGAAACCATGTTGAGATATAGATATTACCGAACGACAATAATGTTGAACAGGATCTGTTCAAGAAGCTTAGGAATGTCCAAAAGTTTCGATACACACCTGTAGTTCGAAATGATTGACTTTGGTCCCTTTTTATACCCTTTGAGAGGGTATATTGAAATTGTTCAGATGTTTGTAACGCATAGAAGGAAGCATCTTCGACAAAATAAAGTATATATATTCTTGGCCAGCAGCTGAGTTGATATCGTCAGCTGAGTTGATATAGCCATGTCCGTCTGTTTCTATGCTTTCTCCTCCGTCAGTTTTAAAGCTATCGTAACCAAACTTTGCACGAAACCTTTTGGTACAAATAAGCAGCACATTTGTCGGAATCGGCCGGGTCGGATGACTATATCGTATAGCTGCCATAGAAACGATCATTCCGCTGACTTTGCAGCACAACTTTTGAAAACGACAATTCTGGTCGATTTGCGGAAGTCGGAACAGCAATTAACTCGATTTGCAACAATTCCACTCGTTTTCGGAATTCGGAACAGGCCCAAATATGTATCTAGGCAGTAGCGGATCCAGGGGGGGGGGGGCTATAGGGGCTGAAGCCCCCCCTTAGAGCCCAAATATCTTAATTCACCCAAAATATGCAAAGAGCAAAATAAGAAATTAGGAATTTCAGAAAAAGATGCAAATACTTAGATTGTTTTAAAAAGGCATGAGCAGTAAAGATTTCGAAATATCGGTATCTAATACTTGTAGAATATATTTTTGGTGTGTATTTTTGTTAGTTCGGCCACAAAAAGGGAGTTTTTTGAAGGCATTCTCTTGAATAGTTAGGTGTGTTCGCAGGAAGATCTAATAATAAAAGTTTTTACTTTCTTTAGAAAAAAATCTTTTACACATCCGGTCACCTTCACCACCTATTGGCGCCATCTGTGATGTAACTAGCCATGAAATAGCAAATTCTCAAACTTTGCCGTTCGGACACACGCCAAGAAATTGAGAGAAGCTTGGGTTGGTCCCTTTGAAGCAGTATAGCCAATTTTACATTCTCTGGATATTACTAGTATTTTTAATATTACTAATATCCAAGGGAATCGATATTTCGACAACCTTAATCAGCAGAGAAAAGTATCTACAAACACACACCGTTGGAATATGGGTTGAAATATTACGACCGATCGTTGAAAATTTTGTGGAATATTTAATAATTTGAATAACCACTGTTCTTTACGTGGCAACAGTTTAGAGGAAAATTTATTCGAATCGATTCCTATCTTCTCTTCACCTTGGTCACTGAGCGAACAGTTGTCGCTTGATGAGAATGGTTATTGTATGCATGAAAAACATGAATGCGTGTACACATTCGCCGAGTTGCTTTTATACATTATTGGAGAATTAGAAAAGCTTAAGAATGATAGAGACAGCGAGACATCATCAGAAGCGGCAAATCTCATGAGAGCGATTGGAAAAACGGACTTTCGTATCAGTTTGCATGTTTTTACTGCCGTCAATGCTGCAATTTTGACACTCAGTAGGACTCCTGTGCTCACGTCGCCCATGTGATTGAATTGTTTCTTGAAACACGAAATAATTAATCATCTTTTGATGTAACTTTTAAAAAAAATGAACAAAATTGCAGACGAAATGTCACTTGAGTTGAAAATTCCTCGATTATATGGTCGTCAAAAACCCAACAGCTTACGCACGAGTATACGACGCTTTTTTACCCCCATGTTAAATATTTTTATTCAACATACTAAACTAAGAATGAAGCATCTAACAAGAAATTAGTAAATATTTAGTATACCACCGTTCTAAACAACAATTTTGTAAAAAATGTCATCGATCGGCCGCTAACTAAAAGAATTATTATACAACAAAGTCGAGGAGGTCATTCACGGGATACTAAGAATATGTGAATTTTATTCGGCAATTGTAAAAAAAATCAGAAAACGTTAAAACTTAACCACGTAGCTTAAATGCAATAGCATTTCCAAATTTATAAAACTAACCAAAATAATGTATGTACAAATATAGTCTTAGTGAGGTGTACGACGTTTTTTGATTTAAAATAGGTTTTACTTGAAGGTAAAATTTTAAAATATGCTCTACACATCCTGCGAAGTTTTTCAATGTTTATTGTTTGAGCAGTTTGTGGATACTTACTTAAAAATCCTTCTTCACTCGCGACTTCAAAAAAAAAAAAAAATCGCCTGCGGCGCTATTTATTTATCTAGCTTTACCTTTAAACTAGAGATTAAGACCGAAACATATTTCGGTTTCTCTCAAGGCAAATACATATATTGGCCAAAAACTTTTTGTACTCTGTGCCAATGGTACAGAGAGTGAATGATAATGCAGTTGCACTCTAGAGGTAAGACAAAAATTGTTCAAAAAAATGACCAAAAAACAAGTTCTTTATTTTTACCTTGGGAAACTTATTACCTTCAGAGCATATCGACTTTTTGTATGAGATGATGTATCTATTCTGAGAAGCACAATAAGATCCGAACAATCTTGAGTGATTTTGAGTGCCCTTAGCCCCCCCCTTAGCCAATTCCTAGATCCGCCACTGTATCTAGGTACGTACCTACTAGGTACTACCCAGCTATTGGTCTCTGTACAAAGTTTTCGGGGTACAGAGTATGTTATAGTCGGGCCACACCGACTTTTTTTCTTGTTTTTAACGAAGTTGTTAAAACTCTTTCTGATTATTTGAAAAATGTTCTAATATTTCCAAGTTTAGCACTATGCACTTATTTTCTGCTAAGAGCATAGGTTGGTAGGTGCGATATTTGTACTCTGAAAAATAAGGATATTTGTTGTTGATCCATTGCATAATTTTGGTATCCATTTGCACTGGATAGTTGAAATATCTTTTAAAGCATTTTATTAAGATTGATCCTAGGTATTCATCCGATGTATCGGAAAAGCGTCCAATGTATATGATGAAGCTATCCATTCCAAATGAATCTTTGTTTTCTGACTAGGGATAGTATATTTATATGTACTCTTCTTCATAATAACTTAATATTCCACCATTCCTTTACCCCACAACAGGAAAATGCTTTCGTCAACGTGTTTCGTTTCTGGTTCATACTCGCATTCACACGGGGGTCATGCCCTACAAGTGTGATCTCTGCCAGAAGACGTTCCGGTATAAAGTCTCGCAGCGTACACATAAATGCCTCAACGAGGAAATACCATCACCACATCAGCAACAGCAACCACAACAGACGCCCGAGCAATTGATCAAGGCATTTTTGGAGGGCAACGAAACGCAGTCCCAACAGTCTCCGGCTAGTGCCGAAATAGCGGCCATCACAAATGGAGCCAATCAGGAGGAGGCTTTGCTCTCGCAGAGCATCGATGACATTGTTGTAGAGCAGTGCCAGAAATTGGGCATTTGTGGGGTGGAACCGCCACAGTTGGCCCAACCGGTGCCCTTGGAGGCGGCTGGCTTAGCCCCATTCAATGGCAGCAGCTCACCCTTGCAGCAGTTGCAGAATCTGCGTCTGTATTCACCCCAGCAAGTGGATATGCCCAGCTCGGATGGGGAGATCTTTGGACGTTTTCTTATGGATGCCAGCTAAATTTACTATTTGAGAACCTTTATTTGTATTTGTAACTTAATTGAATATAAAGATTTGCTTGGACGAACTGATTATTCCTCCTCTGAGCCACTTGCGGATGAACCAGATCCGCTGGGTGAACCACTGCGGGAACGAGTGGGCGAACGCGAGCCGGAGGCACTGCGACTGCCGCTACGGCTACGACTACGACTGCGCGACTTGGATTTACTGGGGCTACGCGAGCCGCTGCCACTACGTGAGCCTCCGCCGGATTTTTGGGAACCGGCTGGGGTGGCGGAACGTGAACGGGAGCCGCTGGGCGAGCGAGATGCTGACTTCGAGCGGCTGCTGGCTCTTGAACCGGAAGCTGAACCAGAACTAGAGCGGCTGCGGCTGCGACTACGAGAACCACTGGCTGCGCTGTTACTGGCGCTGCGACTGCGTGTGCGAGTACGAGAACGGGACTGACGGTCACGCGCCTTTTGGGCAGGTGAATCGCTGCCCGGTGGCGTCTGGTTGCCAACTTTCTCCTTTTCTTGCTCGCTGGTGGCTGCAACTGGAGTTTCATCCTCTTCTTCCTCCTCCATTTCGTTGTCCACCTCTTCCTCCTCCTCGCCCGGCACCTCCAATTGACGTTCGCGATAACGTTGCATGCGATGCTCCATGGCATCCAGGGGACGATGCTTGACCACCTACAAATAAACCCAAATTTTACAACTTCTTTCATCTGAACCCTTTGAAGACTCACCAGCTTGGTATTGTTTGGCTGTTGGCCCACTTTGACGCGTCGCTTGTTGAGACGCACGCGCGTCTCCAGCTCATTGTAGTAGATGCCATCGGGTCGCATGACAAAGAAATAGTTCTCCTCGTAACCCTTTGAGGCCTTCGTCTTCACATTCCAATTGTATTCGCGGGCAATCTTGTACTCGTACTCCTCGTCCTCCTTGTACAGCTCGCTGGCTATGAAATCGGTGCGACGCTTCTCCAGCGTTTGCTCGGTGGGCAGGAAATAGGCCACAAACTGTTCACCGCTCTCGTCCATCACACCACGAATCATGGCCTGCGACATTTCCTCCAGCTGAGCGGGCACATTCTTGCCCACCGGAGCTGGATCACTATCGAAAATGACCTGAGCACATGGATACTTCCAGTTGGTAAAGTCGGGAAAGATGGGCAACACCTCGACAGGCACCACATTCGGTTTGGAATAGTGCTTGGTAATCTCCGACTTGGTATCATCGAACGTCTTCTCAATGGCCCTGATTTGAGCATCACGATCCAAGTACAAGGTTTCCTCGCGCAGCGATTTCTTTACATTGTAACCCACCTTGGCCTCAATGTTCTCCAGATTCTGCGGCTGGAACCGAGTTTGTTCAGTCGAAATATATTCGGATTTGCGTAACCAGGACACACTGCGTGAATGTTGACGCGAACGCACTGAATCCGTAGGCGTGAGTGTCTCCTCCTCCAGAAGCTTTTCATCGGCGGGATCTAGCAAGGCCACCGAATCGGCCTGGTACAATTCACGATTGATCAAGTCGACGGTGACGCCCAGGTCGTGCTCCGTTAGCACATCGTATTTGAAATTGCGCTCCAGCGAGGTGGGATTATATTGAACAAAACGATGGCTATCGAAGGGATATTGCAGAAATTTCAAATCGAAGGGTATATCCGGCAGATTGTTGCCATATTTGACGCGACAAATGATTTCCGACCTACGAGTGGAAAGATGAGTGGTTGGAGTTGCTTCAAGAACAATTGTACTCACTTGCGCTCTGTCTGGCGTTGTGGACGCTTATCCGCTGCGCTGTTTAAAGCGGAATTGTTGATGGTTGGCGGCATTTTTGGTTTTTATTTATATATTTTCATTAATAAAACTTGTCCGGCCAAGCAACAACTCTGTTTTTGCTTTTGAACCAGGGCTGGCAAACTTTGCTTGTGGAAGCAGAGCAAACTGTGACTGAGACGCAGTGATTGATAAATATCAAAAGTGATATATAAATTTAATAAATAGACGGGTAATGGAGACAAAATTTAACAGTGACAGCACTTGATAAACTAATTAAAAAAAGGGGCGAAAAGTCAGTCTCAGCGAAAACTGTGACTGCTATCATCGTGCGTGCCAAATTGCTCATCTCTAATCATCAGGGCTGCATACACACTTAAATTGATTTTCCTTAGAGATGTGTAATTTATATGCTGCTTGCTGGCTGACTATCGCATCAGTTGGTATTTAAATAAAATACAACAATAATTTTTATTGTAATTTAAATAATTCTCTTTAAGAGCCGATTTTTCTTCTTCCAGATTGCTACTATTTTTGGGATAAGCTCACAATTTACCTTAATATTAGTAAGACATAAAGCTCCGTGAAGAAGAATAGAAATCGGCCCAGACTGTAGGCAAAAACTAAAGCAAAATATACTCAACTTCACCTATTAGATCAAATATAGATATTGATTTCAATTTAAACGCCTTAAAAAATAAAAAAAAGGCTAACACGATGTTATGAGAAAAAATACGTAATTATTTAGAAAATTTTTATTGTATTCTCTAATTTCAGCCCTTAAGGTTGTATTTTCCAAAATCTAAAATTTTACTTAAAAATAATTCTCTCTATCTTAAACTAGTTTGTATATAAAACCTATGATATAGGCACAGCAAGAGATAGAAATTTTAACAGCATTTCTCATTTGTATTAAATGTGAAACAAACAAAAGAGAGATTTAGAAAAATTACAGCACAAAAGTTTGAAAGGTTAAACATTTTTCCTTGAACCCAAATTTTCATAGAAAACGTTAAGGTACGAGTTCAGAAAGGGAATTTTCAGAGACGTGAAAACTTTTGATAAGCGACATCTTTGAACTAATCTGTAGAAAGGACAATTAAGAATTTTTGCTTATTCGTTGGCCGTATGTAGCATATCACCAATAAAGGAAATACACCAAACGTTCGAGCAGATGAAGGGTTGTCCATTGGCGTTGCACGCGCTGGCTCCGGCATTCGGTTAGTCGGCCATTGGGGAGGGTTCAATAATATTCGCATAGACTTGGGCTCGGAGGCTTATTTAAATAATTAATAAAATTTCGCGTGCTTTAATAAAACAATAGACGGGGTACAGAAAGTAGTAATAGCTGAATAGCAACAGAAGGAGATTAGAGAAGAAAGAAGTTAAAGATAGAAACACCTATGTTATACACTCATGATCGTTGCAACAGGCTGTGCTGATGGAGATGCAGCCCATTTTTCCCACCCTACCTTGACCACCTTCCATACCTGAAATATTTATTTAGGTGATCCCTTTGAACAAAGCCGTCACCGACTCCTACATTACCCTTTTCTTAGGCGGCATGGCTCCGGAACTCAACACACTCTAGCAAAAGTTCATTTTAACATTCAGTTTATTAACGCTAAACAAAATTAAGCAAGAATAATTCATATTAACTCCTAACTAAATTTATAACTTGGCTTTACGTTCTATCACGTTAATTTAAATACATTTTTTTTTTTTAGATGACTTGCAACAAGTATAACTAAATTTGAAGTAGGTTAACAAAAAAAAATTAATTAAATTTCAAAAATAATGGCAATTGAGATTAAAAATAAAAAAAATTTAAGTTAAATGGTTGGCTTGAAAACTAAATTCAACTTTTTTTTTTTCGCACCAAAGAATGAACCCAAAATTTTTAATTTGCTGGCAAGTGTAAATTTACTGATTCGGCACAGCTGATATTAAGCAAAGGCACATTTGGCCAATTCAATTTAAATAATCGACTTCTCTTAAATTTTTCTCTTCACACAAAAAAAAATAAATAGGCATGAATATCAATGTAAGTGTGGGTGCATGCAAAATAAATCAAAGTCAAAAGAGAAATTGTCACTCACTTCATTTTTCCGCTCCAACTCTAAAAGCGCTTTTGTTGTGTGGACTGCTGCAATACCGCTGTTAAGAGAAAATCTCTCTCTTTTGATCGATTGATCATAATTAAGAGCAAAAAAAAAAAATTAAAGTATAACGCACAGATTAA
Source organism: Lordiphosa clarofinis (assembly GCA_018904275.1). Taxonomy (NCBI): domain Eukaryota; kingdom Metazoa; phylum Arthropoda; class Insecta; order Diptera; family Drosophilidae; genus Lordiphosa; species Lordiphosa clarofinis. Next base: position 903,884 of record JAEIGQ010000068.1, on the reverse strand, counting down.
CCGGCAATTAGATATTCCATTATATTCTTTACTCCTATTTTTTTTTCACTTATTTTTCATTTCATTTCTTTTTTTTTTTTTTTATTTCAATTCATTTGCTCTTTAATTCTCTCTTTGATAGGATTTTTGAGTGCGGACTAACGGAACATCCAATTCAACGGTTTGCGTACAAAAAAAAAGAAATTTAAAAGAGAGACGATAAATATGGGAAGAAAGCAAATTATGGGTTTTCTTCCATTAGACACTCATTTGAATTCACTTTTTTTCTTTTTCAGCCACCAAAAAAAATATATGTGTATGTATGTAGATACTAATGCAAAAATCTCACGAACAGCAAACAAAATGTAACAAAAAAGGCGGCTCTACTGTCGGCTAGAGCGATGACGCCAGCGATGGCCTTCTGCTCCTCACACTTGTGCCTTTCTCCACTTTCCCGCAATTTGTCCTTTTTCCCGCGGTTTTCGCACTTTCTGGACTTTCTTTGCAAGCAAGCTCGTAATTTTTTCCCGGTATGAATGTAAGAGAGGCTTGACGTCGATGTCGCGCGATCGGCCTTCTCCCGTGCACTGGATACGTGCTCTACAATCACTGCTGGACTAGGCAACGTTTTGCCTTCTTCTTTTTGGGCGTCTGATACGTAATTCGTGGGCAAGGCGTGAGAAACCCAAAATTAATCTCCTGACTAAAGAGAGGATGCTCTTAAATAGAACAAGCCCAATAAGGCTGCAGAATTATATTGCGTACAGTAAGGCCAATGCACTTTTCTCTTAAAAATTATGTGGCTTGACGGGGGCAAGAAAATTTGTTGCTGCAGGTTGGGCGCGCCTTAAAATTCGGCCTCGAATAAAGCGCCAAACCTGCAAATATGGGTTTGCGAACAAAGAAAAAAAAAAGTTCTAGCTAAAGCCTGCATATCACTTGCACTTGAGGGGGGGGGGGCTTACCCTACGGATCTGGCGCAGTTTCAACTGGCTTAGTTTTCCAATTCCAATTGGCTGGCTGATCTGGCAATCTGGTGTTAGCTGACACACGCGAGTATTTAAGGTTACTTAACTTCAATTTGCAAAACGCAGGCACTTGAAGAAATACTTGAGGTTTTTGTTTTTCACTTCTGTCTCTGCTCACAATCGGTTTGGGAAAGAAATGCCTAAGCTGCTGGTGGCGACCAGGAAACCTTTTAACAGTGAAAGAAGAACTACGCCATCTTCCTTTTGAGTCTGTTAGATACTTTCACCACTCGTGATCAGCTGGCATGTGTTATGTAAGGAAAACAACATAGCTATTCCTGCCACAAAGAACAATTTGCCTGCTTTTAGGCTGTCTCTAATATTTTGCCAAGCGTTGTTACCCAAGCTACACTACAAACTCCCCCCGGCCAAAATCACACTTTGGGATGAAGACAATCGACCAAAAGAGTGATACCAGCTTGGGGTTAACCATTCATTGCTTTATGTCTTTGGCATGATATTTACCAATCACTTTGCCCTGGAAATCTTCCAGTTCATAGTAACAACTGCCAAGCTTGCGTTTTATTCTAGCTTTGACAAAATTGGGGGCCAATTTAGCATTAAATCCCTTGCTAAAATTACTTTGCTGAAAGTTGCGGCGATATACCTCTTGACCAACAACAAACGATACTTGTCGACTGCGTAGGTTATAATTCTTCTCATTTCGCTCATGTTGAACCTTCATTGCCTCTTTGGCTGATCTGCGCAACAAGTCAAACGAATCTTCTCTTGAAAAATCTATAGCTCTGTCCTCTAACAGGTCTAAATTTCTTAACAGCTTGTATGTAGCACCATCCGTTATCATTTGTTGACCAAACACAAGACGATACGGACTGGATCTTACTGCGCTATGCATTGAAGATCGCAAAGCACAACATATGTCACTGAGCTTTTCATCCCAATTCAGTTGATCTGGGTGAATGTAGGCTCGTATGGCTGCAATGACGGATCTATTGACCCTTTCCGACGCATTTGCTTGTGGGGCATGAACGGCCGTGTATGCATGTTGAACATTATACTTTTGAAGTAAAGCGTTAAAAAGGTTTGATTTAAATTGTACACCATTATCGGAAACCACCATTTCTGGCACCCCAAAACAATGGAACAATTCCCTCTCAATATAAGGTAAAATCGCCTCTGTTGTAAATTTCTTAACCGGTTTTAAAAACGGGAATTTACTAAAATGGTCAAGCACGATAAAGATGCCGATGTTTCCCGATCGACTTCGCGGATAGGGCCCTAAATAGTCAATATACAACTTCTGGAAGAACCGTTCAGTCTCACCTGATTTTGCAAGGGGCGGCCTTAACGTACGATTCGCAGGCTTAGTGCATTTACACACCTCGCACCTGTTTACAAATGCTTTTACATCAGCAACCAAATTAGGCCAATAATAATAACGACGTAGTTTTTCTAAAGTTTTACTTATACCACAATGAGAAGATAAAGAATGCTCATGAGCAATTTTTAGAGCAATACTTATAAGCTCTTTTGGAAGCCACAACTTCCAACACTGGTCATCAGCAATTTTCTCACCAGTCGCATGCTCAGATCGTCGATAAATAAACTTATCTATAACTTTTACGTCAGGCATATGAGCCCGATTTTGCGATATTTTTGACTTTAATGATTCATACTCGTCTGAATTGAAATGTTCAGAGTTAAGGTCCACTAGTAAATCAGCACCCACTTCTGACAAATCTGGAGCAAACACACGTGAGAGGGCATCAGGCACAATATTTTGGGAGCCTTTTCGATGCTGGATTGTGAAACTATAACCTTGTAGTTTCAAGGCCCATCGTGCTAAACGACTACTTAGGTCAGATTGAGACATTAACCATTTCAGTGAAGCATGATCGGTGATCACCGTAAACTGCTGACCCTCAACATATGCTCTAAACTTCTTTATGCTCAGCAAGGCTGCTAAACATTCCTTTTCTGTTACAGAATAGTTGCGCTGACACTGATTTAGCTTACGTGACATAAACGCAATTGGTATTTCATCACCTTCCTTATTCACTTGCATAAGCACACCACCAACACCCGTGTGACTCGCATCACAATGGATAAAAAATGGGGCTTTGTAATCGGGCGTGTGTAGTACTGGCGCTTTACACATTTCAGATTTAAGGGCTTGAAATGCCTGTTCAGCTGACTGGGACCATACGAATTGGCGTTTTTGTTTAAGGGCATCAGTCAACGGTGAGGCTATGCTGGCATAATTTCTAATAAATTTGTGATACCACCCTGTCATGCCAAGAAAGCGACGCAGTTGCTTTACTGATCGTGGAACAGGATATTCGTTTACTGCAACTATCTTATCTGCATCCATACGAATCGTTCCATGACCGACAATATGACCCAGATAGCTCACTTCCTGCACACAAAACTGACTTTTCTCCACATTTAAGGTTAATCCAGCTTGCGAAAGTTTCGAGGCTAACTCTTTTAGGACATAAAGATGACGCTCAAAGGTGTCAGAAATTATTAGTAAATCATCCAAATAGATGAATACTTCGTTTTTAAGACAGGCAGGAATAATTCGATCCATTAACTTGGACATTGTTGCAGGGGCATTCGTTAACCCAAAGGGCATTACCGTGAATTGGTATAACGGCCTACCTGGCACAGTGAACGCAGTTTTGTCCCTTGAACTTTGTTCTAAGGGAATTTGCCAATAAGCGTCTTTTAAATCAAGGCTAGAAATAAATTCTGCCTTAGGAAGACGAGCAAGTATGCCATCAATAAGGGGCATTGGATACGCATCTTTCCGAGTCTTCTCGTTGACTTTGCGGCTGTCTAAACAAAGACGCACCTTGCCAGGTTTGCGTACTATCACCATCGGCGAAGACCAAGCACTTTCCGACTCTTCGATTACTCCAAGAGCCAGCATGCGATCCAACTCTTCGTACATTTGCTTTTCAATTGCTGGCGAAACAGCATAATGCCTCTGCTTAATGGGTATTGAGTCTCCCACATCAATGGCATGAGAAAGCAAAGTCGTTTTTCCCAACCCTTTTTCGACAAATGAAGGAAAGCACTTTATGGTCTGTGCTAATTGTGTTTGTTGCTCCGCAGATAACAGCCTAAACTTGTCCTGCTCTAACGCACCAATACTGGCAACATTCGTTTGTAAGGTCAGACCATCTGGCAAAATACCAAACTCAACCCAAAAATCGATCCCTAAGTACAGAGGTTGGGTTAACGAGGGTACTATATAAAACGTAATGGGTTTATTTTTGTCCCTATAGCTAATCATCGAGCGAATTTTTCCAAGAATATTTTGCGTTTTACCATCAGCAGTACGCACAGTAGACGACATAGACTTATATTGAACCTTATCTTCTAACAGTTTCTTTGCAAAACTACCCCCAATACAGCTTATGGATGCACCAGTATCCAATAAAGCTGTTAAAGCATGGCCAAGCAGGTTGACCTCCGCATAGGGTCTTAAATCATGTGCCACAATCGCAGATACTAATGCTCTACTTTCAGCTTTTAGTCTTTTTGCATATTCCTTTCGACGGAAGCGAGATCGACTGGTTTTGCTGGTAGTAATTTTTGTTGTGTGATCAATAACGGTGCTCTTTATTCGATTGTGTAAAGGTAAGTCTGGTTGATTTGATAAGTCTGGGGTATAATCATTATTTGTTGAACTAGACTTATAATCTAGTCTGTGTTTGTCGCTTTGGATGCAACCTGTTTGCGTGCACTTGTCAATGGTGCACGAAAAGATCCGTTTTTTGGACAACATTTAGGGCAAGTTGGCTTATAGGTGTCTGGCTGGCCACAGCCATAGCAGAACACTCGGCGCTCAGACACACAATCCTGATACCTATGGCCAACTTTGCGGCAGTTCCAGCAAGATAGATTAACAGCTGCTATTTCAAGATCACTGTCATCAGCCTCCATTTCCGATTGTATAGCTACTTCGTGCACCATTCGACGAGGAGCTGGACGTGGCTTATATGACTGAGGCTTCAACACCGTTTGTATGAACACCTCTCGTGTTCTTACTACATGACGAAGTTGAGCTATTGTTTTAATCTCCTCGTAGAGAAGCTCATGCTGAATTTCGGGCAACAAATTAGAACGCACCGATTCCAGAAGCGATGCTTCTGATAATGGTACTGACAACTTGTCTGCTAACAGAATGATCGACTCATAGAACTCGTCATACGACTCGTTCTCTTTTTGTTTGCGCCGGTCAATTGCAGCGCGAATGTTGACATCAGTGCGCTCGTCCTTAAATTGGACTTTTAGTGCAGCGCATAAATCAGGCCAAAGAATCACTTTTACTCTTTTGTGGTAGCGCCAAAACCAGTCATTCGCACTACCTTCAAACAAATTGCTAGCGTAAGCTGCCAACAGGTCGTTATTGTCATTCAGCGTTTGCTTGGTAAGAGCGTTGACGAGGTAGATAAAGTCATCTACAGACATGGCTGACTTTCCTGAAAACTTTAGCTTCCAATTGCTGATTATTTGGCTAATACGATCAGGATGCATTTCAGCACTCATGGGCGAACTCCTAGTGCCAGTGCTATTTCGCGCAGGGGAATTATTAGACACTTGACCATTTTGATCTGCTTGATTATTTGCGCTTGGTGGCCCTAAAGAAGCGGGTGGCACGTGAGGAGCTTGTGGCAAAGATGCCGAGTGAGCATCGCGTTGAACTAGAGCTGACAACATGCTTTGAAACCCAGCAGCAATTGCTTGAGTCATCGCTTCCGTTTGCCGCTCTGCGACGGCTGTCATAGTATCAGTGATTGTCTGCTGCAATTCACTGACCGTTGGCGACATTCCGGGCGTTCGATCGGTGTCTGATTGCCGCAGATTAGGATTAGACATTGGATCTGTTTGGGAATTGGTTGGAACGTTCTTCACTTGACTTCTAGTAGTGGTTGGCATGTCAGTTAATATTGCTTCTGAAGTTATTATCGGTAACTCCAAGCTATTATCAGAGGTTAAACTGGAAGTGGATGAACACAACGCTAATTTGCACACGGGGCAGACCTTATTTTTCCCTGTTCGCGTTTGAAAACAGACCCTATGGAACGTGTGTCCACAGCTGGTAGTCAGCACTTGGGCAGCAAATTCAATGGGGCCTAAGCAAATAAAGCAATCAATATTTTTATTTTCCACAGATGCAAGATTCTCGCAACTGCGAGCTAAATTGGGCATTGCCAGATAAATACTTAAAAGAATATAGCCAAAAATAATAAAATTTAAATTTACCTCAAAAACAAAAAAAAAGTTCACTAACAAAATATTTATTGAATATACACTCTCATAAAAATAATTCCGGAGACCATGCAATCGCTTCAGGTAAAGGTAATGATGCTCTATATATTTTGTGCAACATACTAAAATGTATAATAATAGGTTTATAGGTTGCTCTGGCATTCAGCCAATACCAGTAACCTCTCAAGTAAACCGGAGGGCCATGATTTACATCCAATTGTGCCCTAATCCAGAAACAGCTTCAGAAATTTAAGCATTAGTGAATGCGATTAATAAAAGATCACTAGAATGATAGGCAGAGCCAGAGAAAGTGAGAAAGAGAGACAGAAGATTGGTGCGAGAAATGCCGGTGTCCACTTAACTTGAAAGTAGGACTAATTCCAATACACGTTTGCTACCTCTGAATGAAAGTATGAAATTTCGTTTTGCAAATTTGTCATATTAAGCGACGGTGTTAAGACTAACTCGAAGGCAACACACTCACAGTACACTTAGTCGCTTTGCAACCGTTGCAGCTTTCTGGGAGACTAGGTTATAACGCTATTTTGAAGCTGTTATTGCCATAGAACTTCAAGATGCAACAGAATTTCAAGAAAAGGAAAGTTTTAAGAAAATACAGTTAGATACTCTACAAGGGTCTTTATCTCATCAAGCAACGGCGTTAAAATTAATTTGAAATTATAACGTTCCAAGTGGACTTGATAATACGACACGAGAACACGACTTTTTATGCGGCTAGATAATAAAGATATGCTGAAGCTTTTATTTCATCCATAGCCATCAAAATCTAAAGTCTGACGAAGAATCAAAAGAAGAATAGAAGATAGCGACATCTGTAATACCCGATACTGATTACTATGTCAGATGGTATTGACAACAAAATTGAATAATGCGGGGCTTGCCGGTCAATTAGCAAATTTAAACGACTTTAAAAATTGCACAACAACAGGCCCCTAAAGTTGGGCGCCAAATAATTATATAAATAATATTAATAACTGTAGCATATCACCAATAAAGGAAATACACCAAACGTTCGAGCAGATGAAGGGTTGTCCATTGGCGTTGCACGCGCTGGCTCCGGCATTCGGTTAGTCGGCCATTGGGGAGGGTTCAATAATATTCGCATAGACTTGGGCTCGGAGGCTTATTTAAATAATTAATAAAATTTCGCGTGCTTTAATAAAACAATAGACGGGGTACAGAAAGTAGTAATAGCTGAATAGCAACAGAAGGAGATTAGAGAAGAAAGAAGTTAAAGATAGAAACACCTATGTTATACACTCATGATCGTTGCAACAGGCTGTGCTGATGGAGATGCAGCCCATTTTTCCCACCCTACCTTGACCACCTTCCATACCTGAAATATTTATTTAGGTGATCCCTTTGAACAAAGCCGTCACCGACTCCTACATTACCCTTTTCTTAGGCGGCATGGCTCCGGAACTCAACACACTCTAGCAAAAGTTCATTTTAACATTCAGTTTATTAACGCTAAACAAAATTAAGCAAGAATAATTCATATTAACTCCTAACTAAATTTATAACTTGGCTTTACGTTCTATCACGTTAATTTAAATACATTTTTTTTTTTTTAGATGACTTGCAACAAGTATAACTAAATTTGAAGTAGGTTAACAAAAAAAAATTAATTAAATTTCAAAAATAATGGCAATTGAGATTAAAAATAAAAAAAATTTAAGTTAAATGGTTGGCTTGAAAACTAAATTCAACTTTTTTTTTTTTCGCACCAAAGAATGAACCCAAAATTTTTAATTTGCTGGCAAGTGTAAATTTACTGATTCGGCACAGCTGATATTAAGCAAAGGCACATTTGGCCAATTCAATTTAAATAATCGACTTCTCTTAAATTTTTCTCTTCACACAAAAAAAAATAAATAGGCATGAATATCAATGTAAGTGTGGGTGCATGCAAAATAAATCAAAGTCAAAAGAGAAATTGTCACTCACTTCATTTTTCCGCTCCAACTCTAAAAGCGCTTTTGTTGTGTGGACTGCTGCAATACCGCTGTTAAGAGAAAATCTCTCTCTTTTGATCGATTGATCATAATTAAGAGCAAAAAAAAAAAATTAAAGTATAACGCACAGATTAACCGGCAATTAGATATTCCATTATATTCTTTACTCCTATTTTTTTTTCACTTATTTTTCATTTCATTTCTTTTTTTTTTTTATTTCAATTCATTTGCTCTTTAATTCTCTCTTTGATAGGATTTTTGAGTGCGGACTAACGGAACATCCAATTCAACGGTTTGCGTACAAAAAAAAAGAAATTTAAAAGAGAGACGATAAATATGGGAAGAAAGCAAATTATGGGTTTTCTTCCATTAGACACTCATTTGAATTCACTTTTTTTCTTTTTCAGCCACCAAAAAAAATATATGTGTATGTATGTAGATACTAATGCAAAAATCTCACGAACAGCAAACAAAATGTAACAAAAAAGGCGGCTCTACTGTCGGCTAGAGCGATGACGCCAGCGATGGCCTTCTGCTCCTCACACTTGTGCCTTTCTCCACTTTCCCGCAATTTGTCCTTTTTCCCGCGGTTTTCGCACTTTCTGGACTTTCTTTGCAAGCAAGCTCGTAATTTTTCCCGGTATGAATGTAAGAGAGGCTTGACGTCGATGTCGCGCGATCGGCCTTCTCCCGTGCACTGGATACGTGCTCTACAATCACTGCTGGACTAGGCAACGTTTTGCCTTCTTCTTTTTGGGCGTCTGATACGTAATTCGTGGGCAAGGCGTGAGAAACCCAAAATTAATCTCCTGACTAAAGAGAGGATGCTCTTAAATAGAACAAGCCCAATAAGGCTGCAGAACCACCCGCTCGCTGAATTATATTGCGTACAGTAAGGCCAATGCACTTTTCTCTTAAAAATTATGTGGCTTGACGGGGGCAAGAAAATTTGTTGCTGCAGGTTGGGCGCGCCTTAAAATTCGGCCTCGAATAAAGCGCCAAACCTGCAAATATGGGTTTGCGAACAAAGAAAAAAAAAAGTTCTAGCTAAAGCCTGCATATCACTTGCACTTGAGGGGGGGGGGCTTACCCTACGGATCTGGCGCAGTTTCAACTGGCTTAGTTTTCCAATTCCAATTGGCTGGCTGATCTGGCAATCTGGTGTTAGCTGACACACGCGAGTATTTAAGGTTACTTAACTTCAATTTGCAAAACGCAGGCACTTGAAGAAATACTTGAGGTTTTTGTTTTTCACTTCTGTCTCTGCTCACAATCGGTTTGGGAAAGAAATGCCTAAGCTGCTGGTGGCGACCAGGAAACCTTTTAACAGTGAAAGAAGAACTACGCCATCTTCCTTTTGAGTCTGTTAGATACTTTCACCACTCGTGATCAGCTGGCATGTGTTATGTAAGGAAAACAACATAGCTATTCCTGCCACAAAGAACAATTTGCCTGCTTTTAGGCTGTCTCTAATATTTTGCCAAGCGTTGTTACCCAAGCTACACTACACGTATTACCTGAAAACTATCCAGAAATACTGAAGATTTCGTACCAATATTTTCGAACGTCCCCTGGATCTCTTGTGATACCCTTTAAATCACCTGATCACTCATCTGAGTTTTCGTCTGATTTGCTGTCTGACCGTGTAAAAAGGCGTCTGAGTAGACATGAAGCTTCTCAGATGAGCGATCAGACGAAATAGAACCGGTTCTATTTGGCCTGAGCACTCATCTGAGTGGCATTTATCGAGTTACAGTGTTCGTCTGACGAAAACTCATCTGAGCGATCAGGTCGTGTAAATGAAGCTTAAGGATCACTTGGTTTCTCTAAATGCTCAAGTAATTTAAAAAATTTTTTCACCAAAACTTTAATAAAGTAGCTATTTCATGACCGATTTCTGCTGTTAAGGGCTTATTATAAGTAAATTTAATAGTTTTAACTGTTCAGTTAAAAAACATAACAATTTTGTATAATTATGCCTGCATTTGAGCCCATATCATAAAATGCACAAACCCCAGCTCATTTTTGTCCGACAACGAAACGTTGGGCCTAGTTTTCTCTTTTTAAGTTTGATAAGAGCTTTTAAATCGGTTGAGAAACAAAAAAGTTATGGGAGTTTAAGTGGAGGCAACTTTTGGAAAAACCGAAAAAAATGATTATCGATAATATCTTGATAACGCGTTGATAGAATTTTTTGATATGGCGATTTTCGTAATCAGTGGGCCAGTTTACTTTAGAAAAAGTTGAATTGGCGCTATGGGGAAAAATGCTGTCGAGCAGTGTAAGTTCATTTAAAATTTCTAAAACATAATATATTATAAGGATAAGGTGATAGGGTTGCGTTTCCAAGGATCTAGTTCACGGAGTCAGAGACCAGTTTCTCTTTCCGTCCCATATCACAGTTCATTTTAAGCCTATCCCTACCATAATGCAAATTACTTAACATTTTGCTAAAAGTTTCATTTTGTTGACATTTTATCAAGAAAAAAAATTTTCCAAAAACCCATTTAAACGCTCATTTCTATATTCCACCATGACAACGCTCAGTTTTCTGTTTCTTTCTGTTTGTTTTGTTTGATTTCTTTATCAATCATTTTTTTTGGCATATTTCTTTATCCAGATCAATCATCAAATTGTTGCTAATTTCTTATGATGATTGTTTTGTGGAAATTTGATTTGCGATAATCGCAGTTGTCAACAACGCAAATCGTGAGACTTCTCCTTACTGATTTGAGTCGCGCGTTTAACCTTGTTATTGAACTCGCTGCGAATTTTTGTTTATTTCGCAGCATCCAACTAAGTGAAGCCCTGTAAACAGGTGACATTACTTTTTTTGTGATATACATTTTTTTCCTAATTCAATTAAATTGTTTGGTATATATTTGCCTGGGGAATTTTTCGTATTTACATTTATACATATCACTATGAGTTAAGTACATACGAGGGGACTAGCAAAAGTTCAATTATTTGTAGTACGAGAGGCACAGCGTTTACTTTCCCATGATATTAATTAGGGTTACAAATTGGTTTTAAGGCGAACCGAACCTAACTGTTAGCGAACCGCTTATTCAAGCATTAAACCGAAGCGGCGAAATTCCGAAAGTTTTAAAATTACTTGCTAAAACCACTTCAAAATAAAATGCAAAAATTAAAGACTGGAAATTTATCAATTAAGAACGATCCTGTAAAAATGTTTCCATCAGCTTTTGTCCAAACTATCTTTTAACACAGAAAATTATGTGCTTAAAACCACAAAAAAAAATGAATAATGATTACTCAAGGCTGTGATTGTATTTCTAGATGGTACTAACTGTTTTAGGATCATGTTCCTCACATTTTTGTTAATTTGACTTTAAAGTTTCTATAAAACAATATTTTGAACCCTTTTAGAAATTCATGAAATCATCGTATAGTACCATTTCTCACCGTCAACAAATCTATTCTAAACGAGAAAGGCAAGGCTAACTTCGTCCGTGCCAAAGTTTGTATACACTTGAAATCGCTTGTCTCAACGGTTAGCGACTTAGACCAAACTTCGCAGATCAGCTTAAAAACATTTAATATTACCCATGAACGTGATTGAGAGCAGTAATATTAAGAAAAAACAGTTTTTCTCATTAAAATCCATTTTTCGACCGATCATTTGTATGGCAGCTACAAGAAGTAGCGATCCGATCCGGTTGGTTCCGACATATTAGCAGCGTGCAGACAAAAGAAGACTCTGTGCAAAATTTCAGCTCGCTAGCTTCAAAACTGAGGGACTAGTTCGCGTAGAAACAGACAGACGGACAGACGGACGGACAAAGCTTAATCGACTCAGCTCGTCACGCTGATCAAAAATATATATACTTTATGTGTTGCAAACTTCTGGGCAAAATTATAATACACTTTTCAAGTGTATAAAAATCAAGAATTCCCAAAAGCGAAGATATACCATTTTGAATACAGATTTTCGAAATGACATAAGTTTCTTCTGCCATGAAAACAATACAGAAAGCAAACCCGTTTGTATTGAAGTCTAATGAAATGTTGTCATTTCAAACACTCTTAATTTTCAAATAGTATATCTTCGAAAAAAAAATCGTACGACTGCTAAGAAAAGTTTATTTCAAAGTTAAGAAATAGTTCTTTGTCTAAGTCCAAGGATTGATAATAAACTGTTTAATTTTGAAAATCAAAAAAGCTCGCTGTGATCTGTGCAGAATCTTGTGAACTTTTATTAATCCCCTCGTATGTAGGTGGATAATAAAACACGCATACACATAGACTGGGCATATTTTCAGTTTGCTTAGCAATTAACGCCAATTTATTTCCTTTCCTTCACTCAGCAAAATATTTTTCTGTGGAAATGCCCATGTTTAAAAAAGTATATGAGTATGTTCTTTGTATATCGTAAATATGTATGCCGTATCCAGAAACTCGTGAATTAATATACATCAAAACGACAATAAGATCCGAGAAAAAACACCAAAGTTTTGGAAGAGGACCTCCACATTTAGTTGAAGCCCCTCACCCCTATCCACCCCAATACACCCACTACCCACCCATTTTGCAAAGTTCGCACCGACTTCCCAACCACTTTTTTTTAAAACAACATAATTTAAGTGAGCGGGGCCAAGAAGTCACTCAGGGAAAAAGGGCATAGTAAAAACTAATACAATCATATTTAATTTTACTATGACATTTGTTTATTAAACCCTTTTAACGACCAAATTTTATTTGCCCTTTATATATGAATAATCTGCTGAATTCAAACTTGAGAATTACAAGTGGTCTCATGTGTTTAGGCAGATGGTAAATTTAATTCTATACAAGTGGTGTTCTAGACGCTTTGCCACCAGCGCGTGGAATGGCTCCGAGTTCGACTCCCCCAGTAAGTTAATATTTTTAAATTAAATCTCTTAAATAAATCATTGCATTCCAAAGAATAGTGGCTCCAATGGGATTCCATCTCTTGATTCAGAACGAACTAAATAAATGTAAAAAGTGAATAAAAAAAATTATTTAATATTTTCATAAATTAAATTCAAAATTTTTCATAATTAAAAAAAAATTAAAGTGTAACACACTTTATATTTACGAATTCCATTATTATACTCTTGGAGAGGGTATATTAAAATTGTTCAGATGTTTGTAACGCATAGAAGGAAGCATCTCCGACCACTTAAAGTATATATATTCTTGATCAGCATGACGAGCTGAGTTGATATAGCCATGTCCGTCTGTCCGTCTGTTTCTATGCTATCTCCTCCGTCAGTTTAAAAGCTATCTTAACCAAACTTTGCACGAAGTCTTTTGGTACAAATGCACAGTACATTTGTCGGAATCGGCCGGATTGGATGACTATATCGTATAGCTGCCATAGAAAAGATCGGTCGAAAAAGTAGTTCTAGTGAGAAAAACTTTTTTGTTTTCAAAATTTTGTCAAAATTGTGGTGCCATATAACAAACTGGCAGGCAGATATCATGCTCCAAGAGTATATAAACTTCGGTCGAGCCGGAGTTAGATTGCCTCTATTTTTAACGCTAAATTAAAGGTGAAAATATTAAATTTAAAGTGCAAATGTTAAAAATTCAATGAATTTTTCTCTCTGTGTGTGCTAAAATAAAGCTCCGTGAATTTGCTTCGACATAATCGCTTCGAACTCTGTCAAGCAAATGACGTCTTTCTGCTCTCTTGGTCTCAGCTTTGGCATGCGTTCGGGTTGTGTACGTGTGAATAGCGAAATGTTTTTGCCCCTCTGGGCGAACCAGAGGCCATCGCTGGTTTAGGGCAATAAATTGTATGTTCTTAGAAGCCATAAAATGGTGGTTAATATCGAGAAAAAATTATATATAAAATTTAGCAACAGTTACTTAATATTATTAACTACATAAAACGTGAGCGCAAGTTAAAGTCGGCTCTAACCGACTTTGATATACCCGTTACTCATGAAAAAACATGTTAACAGTGTTCCTGCGTTCCTTAGGGTGAACATCTGAAAAGTATGCAACACTTTTTTAACTCGGCTATTTTTCATATTTTTGCTCAAGACTTGAGAACCGCTCATCCGATCCTTATCATTTTTAAAATTCCTTTAAAGCTGTAGAAGATATAAGGTTTTTTACAAATTGCGGGGGCTGGAGGGGGCGTGGGCAAAATTTGAAATAAACTTAATCTGCCTGCAAGCATAAGAAGAATTTGTCTCATACATGTCAAACCTCTATCTCTTACCATCTCTGAGATCTAGGTGTTCATACAGACGGACGGACAGACAGACGGACAGACAGACGGACATGTCTAAATCGACTCGGCTGTTGATGCTGATAAGGAATATATGGGTGATTCCATGAAAAATCGCCCACTGGGATTTTTTTTGGATCGAAATAATTTTTTTCGTATTCCTTGTAGTAAAATAGTATATACGTATTTTCAGCATTTTGGCGAAATACACTTAATTCGCGGGTAAAGTCGATTTGAAAATTGACATATTTGAAAAATTTAATTATTTTCAATTGCTTGCTATCCAAAGCCATTGGTAATAAAATTTTTAAAAAAATCTGAAAATTAACATTTGAATCCAAGCTTTTAAATAACTCACACTAAATAATTTTTAAATTTTTCTTTGGTCTTCAAATCGCGAAAATAAGTAAACAAAAATTAATTGCCGCGAAAGGGATTTTTTTTTGTCTTCATTTTTTTCTCAAAATTTGGTCTTGTATGCAGTAATTTACTGTATAAAGCTGTAAATGGGCAATCCAATAGTTCCGGAGTTATGGCCATTTTTCATTTATTTAAATTAATTTTCTGTAACAATATCAGATTTAGTATGTTTAATTTTAAGAGGGTAATATTTTTGTGGTCGAATATAGTGAAGTCTATCATCATAAAAATTATTTTAACAGATCGGCGGAGTGGCATTTCCATGCAACAGCCCAAAGGGCCTTGCGATGGAGCTGGATATACACTAAAAAGAAGGGCTAGAAGGGCAAGCATTCAAATGATTACCGATAAACAGATTACCCCTGCCCTGGAACTCTATGAATGGGTCAACTAATTTTTACCAAACATCACAGTAAGATACAGAAACACAAATTACTAAAGTAGGGCCACAGAATTATTAAAATTACGATTTAGGAAATGCCAAACTATACAAGGGACACTCTATTCAACCACAAAATAATTATCTTCTTAAAACCAAAACATTTTCACATTCTGAAACATCTGATATTGTTAGTTCCTAAAAAAGTGAATTTTAATAAATGAAAAATGGCCATAACTCCGGAACTATTGGATTGCCCATTTACAGCTTAATCGGGGGTGCCACAGAAACCTCTTCCAACCAAATTCCAACCCAATTCCAATTCTTAGGTGCCACAGAAATTCCGTTTGGTTGGTTTCAAACCTCCCGTGTTTTGTAAGGAGATTTAGCAAAATTCACCACCCAAACAATTTTAAAAAGCAAAATAAATTTTTGAAATGTAAACAACATTATTTTCTAGGATAGATTGCATCAAACGAATAAATTATTTAATTAGTTTAAACATTGAAATTAACGTTTCAATAATTATTGGGAAAAACAACCAAAGTCTTTCATGTTAATCAAAACCGACCACTACTGTGGCTCCTCCTATCGTTTGCCGCGAGTTTGTGTCGCCATCTGGTTGGCAGCCAGCGGATTAAGGGCTGGCAAGATATTCATCATGTTTTGCGCCAACAAATTTTAAAACTTTGCATTTTATTTATGGAAAATTTTACTTTAATTTAAATTATAATTTAAAAATGCATCATAAAACATATAACACAATCAAAAAATTTCATTTAAACATCAATTTAACCCTAAATTACAAGAAGAAAAATTTTTGGCCAGAAATTCAGCCCTGTTTTTAGAGATGGAACATCAATTGGAACAGCTGGTGCTCTAACTACATTTTCTAATATGAAAATCTCTCGAAGTTCTGTGGCACCGACGGTTTTTTCGAGAGATTTACAAACCAACCGTCGGCAAAATCTTTAGAGATTTCTGTGGCACCCCCGATTACAGTAAATTACTGCATACAAGACCAAATTTTGAGAAAAAAATGAAGACAAAAAAAAAATCCCTTAAGCGGCAATTAATTTTTGTTTACTTATTTTCGCGATTTGAAGACCAAAGAAAAATTTAAAAATTATTTAGTGTGAGTTATTTGAAAGCTTGGATTCAAATGTTAATTTTCAGATTTTTAAAAAATTTTTATTACCAATGGCTTTGGATAGCAAGCAATTGAAAATAATTAAATTTTTCAAATATGTCAATTTTCAAATCGACTTTACCCGCGAATTAAGTGTATTTCGCCAAAATGCTGAAAATACGTATATACTATTTTACTACAAGGAATACGAAAAAAATTATTTCGATCCAAAAAAAATCCCAGTGGGCGATTTTTCATGGAATCGCCCATATATACTTTATATGGTCGGAAATGATTCCTTCTGCCTGTTACATACATTTGCACGACTTTAGTATACCCTTTTTACTCTACATTAAGTACATTATATTTATTTTGTTAAAGTTTTAAGTTCAGGAAAACTTTGATTGATGCCATTAAGCTGTTTTGTGGAAATAATAAAGTATTTGTATTGTCCTGTTTCTTTTCATAGAAATTCATATAAAAATTGACTTCATCTTCATTTTCAGACAAAGAAGGTGGGTCGATCTGCTTTCCTCATTTGCCACATAGGAATGCATTGCACAAAAGTTTTGCTAAGCCAGAGTCTTTTTTTTTTTGAAGCTAACAATTGAGCCAAATTGAAATAAAAATTCACCAAATCTAACTGCTCGCTTCGCAGTCTAGTGGTTGCACTCAGAACCAAAACCGTACCGGTACAACGTTTAGGTTCTTTTCGGTTTTTTCGGTTCCAAGAATATCGGTTCTCGGATACCGGTATACAAAAAATTAAAAGTATCGGTTCCAGTTCCGGTTCGGGTTCCGGTTCTGAATTTCAATCGGTTCTTTTCGGTATACGGTTCCGGTTCCGGTTTGATTCCCTGGTATAAACAGCAACCAGCCTCCATTGTGGGGTAACTTGTGGCCTGTTTTAACAGGCGAGCTCAAAAATATATCAGACCTACGTGGTTGGAGCCGACTGAGGTATCAGGGTTGAGCTCAAATAACAAGGTAAAATCAATCCCGTGAATTGCTGCATTATTGTTTATATCGAATTACGGGATGGACAAATCCGTACATCTGTCAAATCTGTCAATCGTTGATTTAACTTGGTTTAATGAAATTCGAGATCGAACGACTTCTGACATCGGTTGGGAGTGATTTTAGAACCTATATCGCTTAGTTCTTTGTATCTTCTGAGCGTCGAGTCAAGCATTCAAAAACCAAGCTTATTTGGGGGCGTTTTTTAAACCTTGAACATGATATAGACTCCGCCCACAAGTAGGGTAAAAAATCATATATATGAATGTATAACAAAGCGTAAATTGTAAACATATTACAAAGTGTTTACATTTATTTAGGATAGCTGACAAGGGTCAGACACTTTACTTGAAAAGGATCAGCCGTAGCAGCCAATTGAAATGCATCGTGTGATACAAAATGTATTCAATATGTCATTCATATTCGTAGTTCAGATTAAAAAAAAATGTCGAGGAACTTTGAATTTAAAAGCAAGATCGCTGGCAAGAATGAGTCAATACTATTCAGGCGTCAAAGACTTAAATTACCCAAGGAAGTAATCTCAATCAATTCTTCAGTCCAAGAATGGGTTTAGCACTTCAACTTTGCTTTTCATAAAATTTGCTTATAAATTTCATTTAATTTAATAATTCATAAACATTTGAATTCTTAGATTTACTCTTGACCACCTTTTTGATTTTATTTTTCATTGTCATGAAATTGTTGAATTTGGCATTTGTTGTCTTCTGTCATCCGGCTCGTGCTTAAATAAACGTGACACTTTATTGAAACAAGTTCAAAATTAATAATTCATGTTAATCAATTTGTCACATGATGTCGTTGTTTTGGCCAAACAAACTGCAAAGATAAAGAAAAAGAAAGCCAAAGAAAAAAGCAAAAAAAAAAAACGAACCAGTTAAAGACAATCAATTAAAAGTAACTAAAACTAATTCAAAAGCCGCTAAAGCTGCAAATGAATTTTTTCCCTGCTTGTTACACTGACCCGAACACGGAGTCGTGCTCGGAGAACCGATCAGCGATGAACGATCGATCGTTGAAGATCTTGTCTAGACCTGGTTGGCTACCGTTTTGGCCGGGGCGCGCGCTCAAGCTCAGTTTGAGAAAAGGTTTTCATTTTGCAACAAGCGTTAAATTCGTAGAGCAAATAAGCGCGCGTTTTTTGAAATATTCGCAGTTCTGTTTAATTCATTCATATTTGCTTAATATATTATTTAATTTTGTTGCCAGTTGGCGACACCGTGCGCGTGTGTCTGTGTGTGTGTGTGTGTGTGTGAGGAAACTACTAGAGGTTTTTGGCACTTAAGGTGAAGTGTGAAGAAAACAAGCGAAGCTACCAAGTGATCAGTATCCGTTTAATGTGCATTGAGAACGGTAGCAAAAAAAAAAATTAAAGCGCGAGTAAAGTACCAAAAAATAAAATAAATTATATTCTGTGTATTGGGGATCCTTTTAAAGTGTTCAATATGATCACGAGAATAGAAAACTAATCCTGATTGGATAGCTGACAATTGTATAGGTAAGTAGCTTAAAAATACGTATAGGAAAATAAATTTGAGTCATTGAAGCTTAGTCAGAAACTGGTAATAAACTGTTTTCCCGGGTTTTCTGCTAATTTGAAATTCGTTTAATCAACTGGAATAGTTGAGACACCCGGAGGTAATAGAATTAAATTAAATTGTGAAATAAAAATGATTTCAATTATATGTAAAACGTGAGCGTAACCGCACGTCTTTAAGTCGAAAATTGGAAAATAAAAATTTATTGAAAAGAATATTAGAATGCAGGAAATTAAAGAGTGCTAAGGCTCTCAAGGAGTTCTAAACTAACCGATTATGTAATTTTTTTTAATAAGATATCGAATATATACTCTTGGTGATCATTTTGTTAGCTTTGGTCACAGCGAATGAGATTTCATCAAAGCAACCAATTATATCTTTTTTATGTTTGTTTGTTTAAATTAAGAGCTCACCTCAATTCCATTAATATAAATTCTTGATTTTCTTTTCAAAACTTTTAAGGTTCTCAATGAAATAAAATACATTACTTTGGTTAAACTTATTAAAATGTATTTAATGTTTATTAACATTTATACATTTTATATTTATATATGTATACATACCATAGTTCTATGTCCACCAAATATCAATATCGAATTGATACATTTTCAATATTGAAAAAAACATCGGCAACTCTACTTTCAACAGTTTTAAAAATTTTGTGGTAGCTGGTTCAAAAGTCAAACATCTTAGATATAGAACAGTAAGTCTGAATAGCTTAGTCATTATAAAAAAAACAAGTTTAATAGTATTTCGATTCCGGTTCTGGTACGTTTCGAAATTATAGGCGACCTTTAATAAGCACGGTTGTAAGTCTGATTTTGTACTGACTCACTTGACTGACGCACCAGTTAATAAATTTTTTAACCTAAGACAAGACAAAGTGGGTGCAATCTTCAACACAGACAAATATTGATGTTTTCGAATTACCTCACTTTTTAATTGTATTTACATCTAGTTTCCATAAAATATTCCAATAATATGATGAAAAGCATATTTATTTATCTGTTATTGTTTTTGCGTCTATTCTAATTATATAAAAGACGTAATAAACTTTATTTTTGTTGGTTGTTTTTTTACCCTTCTTCCCTTCCTGCAGTCTAAATTCTCCTACGCGTTTCGGCAATTTTATTGCCTTCCTTTGGGAGTCTATATACTTTCAAAAACATTAATACAAATAAGATACATGCATACATATTTTAAAAATTTCTTAATTTTTAACTTACGCTTACTTTAGTAGCTGTGATACCACTTACTATTCGGAGCACTTTGTCAAATTTTTATTTTTTTTATTATTTTGTAAACTTTGTATGCTGAGAATCTTTATATCGTGTTCTAAATAGTGGACAATTTTGCATTTGTATATCTTTAATACTTTCAGAATGAGATAAGTTTTTCATTTTACTGCTTCATTTTCATAATTTAGCAAGAGACACATCTCATTTGCCATGCAGACGATATCGTGAGAGATCTTTCGGATTTCTGAAAAGACTCAATTTATTTTAATTTTTATTCTCTGTCCCGAAGGTACATAGAGTATATTAAGTTTGTGCAAAAGTATGAAACAGAGAGAAGGAATCATTTCCGACTTTATAAAGTATATATATTCTTGATCAGCATCAACAGCCGAGTCGATATAGCCATGTCCGTCTGTCCGTCCGTCTGTCCGTCCGTATGAACAAACAGATTTCAGAGATGGTAAGAGATAGAGCTTTGACATGTATGAGACAAATGTTTCTTATAGCTGCAGGCAGATAAAGTTTATTTTCAATTTTGGCCACGCCCTCTCCCGCCCCCACAATTTTGAAAATAGCGTCATATCTTCCACAGTTTTGTAGATAGATGGTTTGTACCTTCTAAAAATAGTTAGTAATTGACAAAATGTATCGATTTGCTGAAAAAATAATAAAGATCGGATGAGCGGTTCTCAAGCTATAAGCAAAAAAGTGAACCACGCCCCCCTCCCACCCATTCAAACCAACACCGCACAATCTTAGAGAGAGAGAGAGAAAAAGAGTGAGATTCAGCTTCTACTCCAGGTACAGAGTATGTTATAGTCGGGCTTGACCGACTTTCTCACTGGTTTTTTAATGAACATTTTAAAACAGTTTTTGAATGGATTGATTAGAAACGAAAAGATTTATTTCCGCTGGGTGTAATCCATTGACAACTTTTAACGCTTCTTTAACATACAATTTATTTGGAGTTATAACAGCATTGAAGTGATTGAGCGATATATGAATCGACATCGACTGCACTTTCAGATAACGAATGTGCCTGATCTGCGTTCCTGATTTAGATGCGCTTGAACAGAAATAGATATAATTGTTGATAGATATCTGCCAAGTAATTTTCAGTTCCCAAGAAAATCCACAGAAATTTATTATTTAGTTAAATGGCGTAAAATTCCCATCAAAGTTCAATACTCGTTCGATTTTTTCGTTTCCAAAAATATCGGTTCTCGGATACCGGTATACAAAAAATATAAATTCTTATTCTGAGTTTTAATGGGTTCTTTTCGGTATAAGGTTCTGGTTCTGGTTCCGGTTACGTTCCCTGATTTTTATCAAGCAGAAGCGTTTCTTCGAACCGGATCGTGTATCGAATCTTATATCTTATATATTTTATATAGTAAAAGTTTTAATTCAACTTTATTTTTTAAATCTATAAATATATTTTCTACAAGATCTAAATTTCAACGACTTTTATAAAGAAAATAAAGCAAACGTAAAACTTGAAAATGTAAATAAAATTGAGTATACCATTTTAGAAAGTTTAGTGGGACCTCTTCAAGCAAGAAAACAAAAACAAATAATGATCAAGGTTTGAACCAAAATTATAGGTTATTTTTGGACTTAACGAACCAAACTGTTGACGTTTTCAGCCTCGGGGTTTATACATATAGAAAATACTGAATGTTCTCAATCGGCTCGAGCTCACACTAAATCATGTAGGCAATCAAACTTTGAAGCTAAAAGCAGAATAACACAGTCAGATTTGGGAAACGGGAGAGTTTAAAAAAGGAACAGCCCTAGGAGACTTTATTAGTTATTCACCTGAGTTTACTTTGTAGTAGTTTGTTCGCTTGTTGTAATTTACTTAAATGGTGGAATGAAATTCCTAAAAATTTTCAAAATAATATAAGGAATAAATAGTAAAATTAGAAGTTCCTTATAATTCTAATTAGTGTTAATGGAGGGGAAATAATTTAAACGCAATTCTTACATATATAAAAATTCAATTAATTAGGTACGGCAGCCCTTTTACCATCTAAGCCAACATTCTACTTAAGTATCCTTTAACAGGTATATGGCTTAACTTAAACTGCATTATGTTTTAGTTAACAAATAAGTACTGCTCCGCTTTTTAAACGTTTAAAAACAAAATCAATACAATGCAATTTAGTTAACAATGAATTAATTTACAATACATCTTATGCTTTAGTATTCAATACAATAAAACTGCTGCCAGTACAACAAATATTTTTGTTGTATTAAAATTTTGTATGTATAATTATGTACCTATTGGAAATGAACAATTTACATAAAAGCACAAGTAACTGTATGGAACATGATTAAGTAATCAGAACTCAAAACAAAATTAATTACCTATTTCACAGAATTACACTGAAAGGCTTAATCAAAAATAAAGAATTTCAATAGGACTTAAAACTTCAAAGAGAATTAGCCACTTTGCTACCGAAATTCGTTATATAAGAAATCAAAACCAAATGCAAGCAATTTAAAGACACTTTATGATCATTCCACAAACTTTTTCTCCCCCAATAGGTTACTAAACTCTCAAAATTCAGCAAATTATAATGTATGTATTATGTGAAATCGGAATTGACATTTGTTTCCGCTTTCAAAAGCCGACTAAATTATTTGGCTTTTAGCTTTCAAACCCCATTTATTTTCAATGGCAAAACATTTCGGGCGAATTCTGTGATTCTTTCTTAGAAATTACAGCTCTTTCTAACTTCGATCAATCGAGTTCGGAAACAAGAAAGTGCCTGATAGATTTTCCTTAATTGATATAAAGATCTTGTTTTTCGATTTCTTGCCTTTTACCGCACAAAATACCACATTTCATGTAAACTTCTAAATATAAAACACAATAATTTCTATGCTTTTATGCCAACCCAAGCATGGCCCTAGAAATTTCCCACAAATTAACCAAACGCTAATTAACATTGAAAGACAAAAAAGAAAATACATTATTTTGCATATAAACAATTCCAATATATAATCACGCTAAGCACATGTCTTATATGTATAGTTAGTCCACCACATAATATCAAATGCAATTTGTTGCATTTTCCTTCATTAATTTATGCACAAATGTTGAATTGGTAACAGAATTCATAAATAATAATGCCCCAGGCGTGGAATTTTGCACCCAACAATGAGTCAAGCGGCGAAGTGACGTAGAAAATTGTCAACTCTCGGACAATTGCCGTAAGTGCGCCGCATTTCATTTGTAAATAATGAGGGAAAATTGCCATTGGAAGGGGACTTTTATTTTCTTGGTTATTCAGAGCGGCATCTTTTTAACAATTCATTAGCTTGTTGCATCACCACTCCAGTTACTGACCCCACACACTTACATGCGTTCTTACATATTTAAATATATGCAAACACGTTTTGCATCAAACAATCAGCTCAGGGAATATAATTTGTTAATGCATAATTCATGGCTCCATAGTAAGTCGTGTGCCCGACGGTTGCAGTCAACGCCAACACTATCTTTTTTTCCCCTGAACTCTGTATTTTCCCATATTAAGTTTTACATCATTATTAATTATTGGGTTTACTTATAAATCTTACGAAGTGTTACTAATAAACCACAAGATTTACAATCATAATAAAGGTAAGAAGCAAAATTGATTTTTCTGTTGGCAAAGGGAACCCCAAACATTTAATTCGCTTGCTCCAACTTAGTCACTGTCTAATTAAATCTTTTATTATGTGCTAATTTGTTCATAGAATGTTTATTTTTAGTTATTAAAAATGAATAGAGTTAGAGCTAACTTTGGCACGCTTATAACAATATTACACAGAAAGAATTGTGGCCGACATGATTCCTAAGTTTACAAGCGCAAAAATTATTTGTGTTAAAGAAACGGTGTCTAAGTAACTATAGTTTTTGTAAATCACTCATACGCAGTGTTGCCTATTTTCATATATTTGTTACATTTATGAATAGACGTCGTATTTGCACAATATAAACTTATGTTATACCTTCCTTAACTAAACTTCACGCAACTTTTCGAAAAAAATATATGTAACAAGTTAGGCAAAGCCGAGTATGAGTAAAGCGGAGAATATTTTTTAATGAAGACTTCTGGGACTAAAGATGTCTGGCGACATGAGAAGTCAAACAATACCATATCGAAAGAAATGACAACCACAAGAAATAGAATCCCAATTATTGCCTGCTGATTTTGTGTGTGTGTGTGTTCGTGGCTGTCTGATGCACACGAGATCAAGGCATACTAAACAAGGTAGGCTCACTCACTCTCTCTCTTTCTCTTGACAACTTGTTAAATTTCAGTCAGTAAGCAACTGTTGTAAGCAAAGCATCTCCACGGACGAATTTTTTGTGTTTTACTTAGTAGCTTAGTAGGCTTTGTATTAAAATATATTACTCTCTCGCTCTCGCTCTCTTTGACACAAATATACGGAGTTCTGAGAGAGCGAGTGAGCCTACCTTGTTTAGTATGCCTTGCACGAGATCATTCGTCGCCAACAACACCATCTACGATAAGGATCACCCATACATCTTTGCTGTTGATTTTGTTTTTGCAAGAGTCATAAGAGAGAAAGAGAAGAGAGAAAACGTAAGGAATTGCTGTTGCGATATACCAAGGTTCCTCAAGAAGGGCGGAAAATGTGACTGCCTATATTTGACACTCAGTGGTGCATAACTTTGGCAAGCATTCAATGTGTTGCCCCCTAGGAGCTATGTTAGGAGAATACTGTAAGACACTTTGGTTTGCGCCATGTGCGCATGCCTATACGCGCGACTGCATCTTAGCACAAGCTACTTTTGAGCCCTCTTAATTAAGAACTCGGCCTTAGAAAAAGCAAAACTAAAGAAATCTGAACTGAAACATAGTAGAATCGGTATTAAGAACTGAGTGTTAAGGAGTGTTAAGAAATCTTTGTGTATCCCAAAAATATCTCGCAACTTACAAATAGCAAAAGACTTTCTGCTTAACACACTTTTTAATGTCATCGAAGTGTTTGCAAACTTTGATGCCTTAAGTTCTGGCAAGCTCAAGATTGCACTTAGAAAATATTGCCCGATATGTTTAGGCGCTAAAAGGCATAGATCATGTATCCAGCTACACAATTTAATTATATGACCTTCAGCTTAAATCAGGGACATTTAAATCCCATTTAATTAACCCATTAAATCTATTTTGCTTGAAAATAGTTATATGTATTCTAATTTCATTCGATTTAATCTGATGCATCAATACAATGCTATAATTGTTTTTCATCCCGCGAACTGTTAGTGGTGAGAATGCCAAACAAAAAGGACTAAGTTCTAGATGTGTAGACCGTTAGCAAAAGTTACTGGGCGTTAATGCGGGAGCTAAACGGTGGTAGACAAAAGCCAATTATTCGAGCAGATGCGTCAAGCCTGGCAAATTACTTTGCAAGCCTGCTTTACGTACAAGTCCCAGGGGTTTAAGTCCAATTTGCTCCGCCTCTTATTCAGTCAAATGAGCTTGACATAAATTTTAATACAACGGAGGTAATGGAGGCTATAAGCTCTATCAAGAGGAATAAAGCGCCAGAAGAGGATAGGATCGTAGCAGAGTTCTTCAAATATGCGACGACGGGCTTCATTGATCTGCCAACAATGATCTTTTCACAAAAGGCTCATTTCCTCCTTCCTTTAAGCGAAGTATTATTATCCCCGTACACGAAAAAGGAGATCCTACCTTGGCCAACAACTACAGAGGCATCTCCTGTTTAAATGTAGTAATGAAAATATTGGCAAAAGTTCTTCTTAGCCGCTTAAGAACTTGGGTGCAGGATTCTAACGCGCTCAGCTGCTGCCAGTTTGGCTTTCGAAAAGGCTATTCGACTATAGACCGCATTTTTGCTCTTACTGCCATATCGAATTCTTTCCTGCAGGAAGGCTTAAAAGTTGTATTATTTTTTTCATCGACTTCAAAGCTGCTTTCGATACAGTGAACCGGAGAAGTCTTTTCTACAAACTTGGCAACTTGGGGTTATCCACTAAAATTTTGTGTGCGTTACAGTATGGGATGGAACCACAATTTCAGATTGGCTTAAAACCAATACTGGAGTCAGAGAGGGCTGCATATTGAGTCCTTTATTTTTCTCATTATATGTAGACGAGATCACTGATAACCTGCCCGGAGGAGTAACAATAGCGGGCCAAACTATTAAGACACTAATGTATGCCGACGACATGTGTATTTTGGCCGACAGTCCGCACATGCTTCAGCAACAAAGTCACGGAGTACTGTTACCAGTGGAGTCTGCAAATCAATACGGAGAAATCGAAGATAATGGTCGTCAAAACTAATTACACAAAATAATACCTGCAATTTCCTCATATTTGGTAAAGCCTGTGCAACATATACTTAAGTCGTTGATTTGAAGACTTATCTTCATCATCTTCTTATATCACTTTAGTGAGCTCCAATATCGCAGAGATATCTTTCTAGATCGTCCCAGTCTAAAAGTAAAGTTTAAAGCATATTTCCAAACTAATTGTATAGCTCTATCTAAAATTTTTATTAAAATCGGCATCGTATTTTTAGGTCACTAAATACTAAATACCAAATTACAAAGAAATCACTTGTTTGGATGTTTAATTTTTGTTGTACCGAACCGAAATCTTGGGTTTTAAACATGTTCAGTAGAGCGGTCCCCAAACCGGCAAAATGGAAAAAGGCAGATCTCAGCATTGCCAAAGCTAATATTTGTTGTATAATTAATAACACTAGTTTACAGCCAAAAAGACCCATTTCTACTGAAAATTTTTTTTAGTGTAGTTTGGAATGGTGATCTCAAAAATCGATTTCAAAAATTTTTTCATGGCTCCGTTTTTTAAATATAATTTTTTTTTATTTTTTGGTAGGGGCACTTATATTTTAAGCCATATCTCACTTTATAAATGTCAGATAGAGTCAAGCAAGATAAGAATCGAAAGGTTATTTCGCTGCCGGTAATCGAGTAGAACATTGTTTTTAAATCGGTTCATTAGTTTGACTACAATATCCAAAAATATTTCGAAAAAATCGATATTTTGCTCGAAAATTCATTTTTGTTCGCCTGGAAAAAATATAAAAAAATCCAAAAAAATTATTTTTATTTTTTCTACATAAGAACCGCACTTCTACGAAGAAAAACAGATATCGATGATCAAAATCTGTGAACAAACACAGGAGCTGTAAGCAATTTAGTGCAAAAAAATGTGATATTTTCCTGAATATTTTAAAATAAATTTTCGTTTGCTTCGACTTTTGTTCCGTTTTTAATTTTTATTTTTGTTCTGGCTTTTCGTTCACTTCATAATTTGACCAAAAAACGAAGAAAAGTACAATGTTAATTTTTGAAAACCCACAATATACTCAAATTTGACGGTTAGTTCCTCTACGCAATTTGATCCATCTATAGTATGTGTTACACGATTTTCCTCACCAATACTTTATTTTCTTCGTAAAAGTGCGATTCTTAAGTAGAAAAAAATAAAAATAATTTTTTGTATTTTTTATATTTTTTCTAGTCGTTTAAAAATGAAATTTCTTGGATTTTCGAGCAAAAAATCGATTTTTTTGAAATATTCTTGGTTGTTGAATTCAAACTACTGAACCGATTTAAAAACAATGCTCCACGCAATTATTGGCAGCTCCATTACCTTTCGATTCTTATCTTGCTTGACTCTATCTGACAATTATGAACTGAGATATGGCTTAAAATGTAAGTGCCCCTACCAAAAAATAAAAAAAAATTAATATTTCAAAAACGGAGCCATGAAAAAATTTTTGAAATCGATTTTTTAGATCACCATTTCAAACTATACTAAGAAAAATTTTCAGCTGAAATGGGTCATTTTTTTTTTTTATTTTTGTAAACTAGTGTAATTGTGGAAATCCAAAAATTTTATTTTGATTTTAAATGGGCGCGACAGGGTCTCAAAGTTTTAATAAATATTAATCATACGACACGTTCACCAAATAAAAATTTTTAGAAACGAAGTTATTAGTTCATTTCAATTGCTGTCATTGTTTGAAATTCAATAAGGAATCAACATTTGTGGAAATAATATAATTTTTAAATTTGAATAGTTTATAAATATGTCAAGGTCGAAGACATTTCGCTGATTGAAGTTGTTTAACTCTTAGATTTTGCACAATTTACGGAGTGGAGTGAGTCTCTGCGTGTGTTTTCTCTCACAACTTATCGTCAAGTCAACTCATTTGACATACACACCAGAGCCACACACGATGTCAGCCTACTTTGACATCTCACTCAACAATTAAATAAGCCGCGAAATATAACTTTTCCCATCTCCGACACGGCCTTCTGACAAACTACACGTACTCGTGTAGCCCAAAGAATTAAAAACAGTAATGTTTGATACATAGTAACATTTTTAGCTAATTAACAATTGACCAAATTTATTACACTTCTTTCAACATTCTTCGAATGTTGGATTTACATTTTGGTTTACTTTTAATACAAACAACATTTCATAACCTTATCTAACAAATATTTTCTTTTTTAACTGCCATTTCTCTATTTCTGTCATGTATGCTGGCCAGGTCCATCTACAAGCATCGACACATCACCTTCAACAACTTCATACTGTCTCTTTCAACAGCTTCACACTGTCTCTTTCAACAGCTTCTTACTGTCTCTTTCAACAGCTTACGTGTCGTTATCAAGCTCGCTTGGCACCCGTCCATCTGGCAATTTTCTTAAACTTTCATGTGGATATTTCTGAAGTCTGTTACTATTTAAAGATTTTAACATGTACCTATCACCCTCCAAAACCTCAGATACTA
The DNA here is from genome assembly GCA_018904275.1 of Lordiphosa clarofinis. Lineage (NCBI taxonomy): Eukaryota > Metazoa > Arthropoda > Insecta > Diptera > Drosophilidae > Lordiphosa > Lordiphosa clarofinis. The sequence goes on along the minus strand of JAEIGQ010000068.1, from coordinate 874,882 downwards.
AAAAAGGGTCCATTGAATTTGGGGTCAAGTTTAGTCTGATTTCTCTCGTTATTTCTAAGAAGTACTTAGTCACCAACTCTATACTTTACCACCTTGGCTTTGTGTCTGTCAAATCTATGTTTTTCATAGACTGCTGCACTTTGTATGTTTCTGACAGCCTGTTCGCTTACTTTCGATATGTCAACTTCATTTTCGGACTCATTTATAGGGGCAAACTCAATGGTCTAGCAACTTTGCCTATTAAAAACTCTAAAGTACTCGACTTGGTTACACAATTTATTGTATAATTTAGAGCTAATTGCACTTCACCCAACGCATCCTGCCACGATCTATTACTGATCTCAACCGCCGTCAACAAATTTTTTAAGGTGCTTATAACTCGTTCGACCAATCTCCGCTAGCACGACTAGCACCAGTTGCGATTAAATGAAGTTTAATTTTTTTGTGAAGAACAAAATTCTGCAAACCTCATACCGGTGAAACTTCTACCTTGGTCAGCCACCAGACGAGTTGGCACTCCAAATTATGAAATCGATGATTTTAAAGCGCTAACACTAGTATTCGCATCGAGCGTGAAAATGTGATACAAGTAATCAAATTTCGTAAAACAATGCCTTTTAGAGCGATAACGCTATTGGCCCTTTTACCCATTAGCTTATGAGCAATACCCTCCTTAATAAGAAACATTCTGCATCGGAATCGAAAGTGACTGGAAAGCTCTCACCTCGTTGCAGCATATTTGTTTTCGGCTCGTCTACAATACACAGCTCAATTCGCTTGCTTGAGCGTGATCCAATTCCAACTCCAGCTCCGGAAACATTCTTCGGACATTGCGGGGAAATGTGATCTCTTTCCTTGCATCGATAACATATTATGTTGTCCAAAAAAATTTTATTTTGCTGCTCTAGCAAAGATCGAAATTGTTCATCCGCCGTCAGGGAACGCGGGGCCAATCCCACTTCTGATGTCGAGGTCGAAGACATTTCGCTGATTGAAGATTTTACACAATTTACGGAGTGGAAGGAGTCTCTGCGTGTGTTTTCTCTCACAACTTATCGTCAAGTCAACTCATTTGAAATACACACCAGAGCCACACACGATGTCAGCCTACTTTGACATCTCACTCGAGTATTGACCTTTCAAAGACAACAATTAAATAAGCCGCGTAATATAAATAAAAATAATATATATAAAAAAGAATCAAATAGGGGGGTGAGAGCATGACCTTAAAAATTTTATATACATGGGGACCGCTCTAATGTTCAGGTTAAAATTTTCAGGCCTGTTAATAAACATTGAACTTGTAGCGTTAGGATGTTTCCAATGAATAGGTGTGAGTACACTTAGTGCACTTTTAATGCTTCGATTGATTTGGATTGAAGAAGTCTTGTTCCAGTTCCTTTAAGTAAACCACCTTTACAGTAGGTTGCCCAATTTAAAATTTTAATTTAAGAAGTACTTAGCCTTTAATCTCCATTGTTGTTGAACTAAATAAACTGCAACATGAAATTTTGTAAACTTTTGAATATGATATTTATATTAAGACTCTGCTAAGATTTGGGCTTATGTTTTAAAATTTGTAACCAATACAGATGAAGCTATTTACACAGCAAATAAGGTCTGTCCTCCTGGGAGTAACCCAGAATTCCAATCAGGGGGAAACTAAAGATTGAAAGCATCAACATGAAGTACGCGAACTTTTTTCAACAGGTTAACCAAAATGAGAATTTTAAAAAGTGAACAATTTTTTAAACTTAAAAGCGGCTGCTCAATATTTGTTTACATTTAAAGAAAAGCTGACAGCGCTGAACCAAGTTAAGAGTATAACTGAGAAAAGTTTCTTGTATCTCTCTTTTACCGGTTTTGTTTTTGCTATATGAAAAAATATTAAGTCCACATCGAAAAACGATAAAGCAAACAAGACGAACAAATAAATGAAAGCATCAACAAAAAAAAAAGTAGAAAAGAATTGAAACACTTAAGCAAACGAAATAAAAAAGACGACAAAAAGTAAAATGTGAATTGAGGGCCGACCCGGCGTATGAGTGTTTTTTTTTAAATATTTTTTTTTGGCACCAAAATTGTCTTGGCAGCTACATAGACGGCATGTAACGATACGTCAGAGGGTAGCGTGTAATGAACTCAATATTAAACTTGAACTTGAAGTAAAATAAATTTTACTATTTATAAACACTTTTCACAATGCGCTGCTCTTCCTCTTAAGCAAAAAAGCGGAAAACGAAACAATTACTCACTGATGGAAATTTGCCGCAGCATCTTTTGCACAAAAATATGTTTGTACCATAAATAGATGAGGCTTAGTGTGTCGAAATAATTATATAATAAAAAGTGAATTAAATAACATTACATTTAATGTGGCTTGATAAATTAAATTCAATGAGCAAAAATCAAAATAAATCCCAGTAAAGTGACTAGACCTCCATACAGAGCAAGCCAAAAGCAATCAAATGGAGATCCAAATTCAGGTGATTAGTGGAAGTAAAGTAATTGTTGAGTCAGAATGACTTAAGTACTTTATTTATTTACAAGCAACTTATTTGATTTCATACGTCAGAACTTTAAACTCATTAAATTGTGAGTTTTTGTCTGTGTTTTTTGTTTTTGCAATAAAATGTTTACATTTGCTGTATAACGAAGAAAACTTTTCTTATTGTTTCTGTTTGCCGTGACATGCGGCGTATGCGTAATCAACGTAACAGCAACCACAATAACAACTTACCGGCTAATTTGTTTGCTGCGCGTGCCACTCGCAATCGCGTCTACCCTCCGCTCCAAAAAAAAATATATTTACATGTAAAAGTTGTTGATGTAAAATTTATTAGCGCTCTGGCTGAGTTAAATTAGATTTGTAAATAAACGAATTAACAATCAATGTAAACAAAATAAAAGACACGCCAACAATAAAATCAGCTTAACTAATGGGGCGAAATATTTAACTAATTGTGAGAAAGAAGTACTATTTGTTTTTCTTATTGTTTCAGCTAATTTAACTTAGGTGAAATTAAAAAATAATAATGCGGATAGTCATTTGCTCTAGGTATGCCATACGGGATTGGATCGCTATGGTGGAATCTCAACCTCTCTTTTACGGGGGTGCGCAAGCCCATTCCGCAAGACATGCATGCGTTGTTGTTTGACTCAAAGGAATCCTTGAGCTGGCGCGTATATGGGCCACATCGTCTCTTTTTTTTTGAGCGAAGGTAGTCCAGTTGAACCTGATGGTGTAACTGTTCGTGTACTAAGGTACTTTGTTTTCTGCAATTTCTTAAGTTTTAAAGCGAATTCGATCATTTATTTCATCTTTCCTATAAAAGGTATAAACCAGGTCTGCAAAGCGATTTCGATTTTTTTTAACTGTGAAAAAAGTCTTCAACGACTTGAATAGCGCTATTTTTGTTTGTCGAGAGAAGTCACTGCTCTTGAACTCCCAACTTTTGTAATTGTTCTTCGGATATCCAGGCTGATATTGTTGTTGTAACGACTGGATCGGCAAGTATGTACTTAGTGTGGAATGAAAAGAAGAAAGAGAAAGGGAGTGAAAATTAGTAGATGTTGATAAATAAGCTTAGGAACCCAAGTCCAATTCGAGGAAGGTGGCTGACTCAAAGGGATTGGACCATAGTGTGTGCACAGATGTACGGTGTTATGTGGTCCTAGGCTGCATTTAGGGCAGATATCCGTAATATCTGGGTTAATGCGAGCCAGGTAACTGTTCAGCTACCTACTCTTTCCGGAGAGTAATTGGGAGAGTGTCGTTCTGGTTGATCTTGGTAGGTATCTCTCACTCGGGTCTATAGGTGGAGTTCTGCCTCTGAGGACAATGTTGTCATGTATAGCATTGATGGTGTTTTTATACCCGTTACTCGTAGAGTAAAAAGGGTATACTAAAGTCGTGCAAATGTATGTAACAGGCAGAAGGAATCATTTCCGACCATATAAAGTACATATATTCTTGATCAGCATCAACAGCCGAGTCGATATAGCTATGTCCGTCTGTCCGTCCGTCTGTCCGTCTGTCTGTATGAACACCTAGATCTCAGAGATGGTAAGAGATAGAGGTTTGACATGTATGGGACAAATGCTTCTTTTTTCTGCACGCAGATCAAGTTTGTTTCAAATTTTGGCCAAGCCCCCTCCCGCCCCCGCAATTTGGAAAAAACGTTATATCTCCTACATTTTTAAAGATAGACGATTTGTTTCTGCTAGAGATTGTTAGTAATTAGCAAAATGAATCGATTTGCCAAAGAAATGATGAAGATCGGATGAACGGTTCTCAAGTTATAAGCAAAAAAGTGAACCGAGCCCCCCCGCTACCCACCCTAAAAAAATGTTGCATACTTTTCTGATGGTTACCCTAAGGAACGCAGGAACACTGTTAAACATGTTTTTCATGAGTAACGGGTATATCGAAGTCGGTTAGAGCCGACTTTAACTTATGCTCTCGTTTAACCATGGTGGCGTGTGCTTCATTTCTGGCTATGATGCATTTGGATTGTGTCATCGGATGCGAGCCGAGGAGTCGCTCAATGGAGGTGCAAGCCATTCTTACATCAAAGCGAACAGGTTTATCTCTTCTACACATAGCTCCGGCGGTACTTTCATGGTTTGGGTGGGATGGGTGTTGTGCGTTTATTAGGAACTGCTGGGTAAGCAGCTCATTGTGTGGTCTGACAGGGAGAATTTCAGTTTCCTGGCTACAATTACCTGTAGCCACTCTGAGGGCTGCATTTTAAACAGTTTGCACGTTTTTCCACCGAGTGTCGCTGATGGAGGGGGACCATATGGGGGCGGCATAGCTGAATATTGATCTACCTATCGCTTTGTAGGAGCTGGTAATTGTCTCTTTCTCTTTGCCCCAGCTGCTCCCAGCTATGGCTTTAAGAACCTTGTTCCTGCTCCTTGCGTTTCTCGCCACTCCTTCTGCGTGCTTAGCCAAGACGTATAGGGAGTCAAACGTGACCCCCAGTATTTTGGGGTTGTTGATGCTTTGTCCATTTATGTGCACTTGTTTGACATCCTTAGTCCAGGTTGTGAGCAGAGTAGCTGATGATTTGGTGGCTTCTATTTGAGAAGTAGTTTTCTAGGATGGGCAGAAAATTGTTTAACCTATTTTCCAGTGTTTTGACATACCTGCCCGATGTTATTATTGTGCAGTCATCGGCATAAGAGACTATTTTACCCTCTGGTTTCGGAGTTCGTAGATAGGCAATGTATAGGTTAAAAAAGAGTGGTGAAAGGAGTGGTGTTTGAAGGGTGGCAAGTGCTCTTTAAGGGTTGGAAGTAGGAGGGCTGATGTTGTTATCGCTAGTTACAAACTCCTCTGTAACATTTAAGCTGTACTCTCCCATTCTTACAGATAGTCCAAGACGCGTAGACTTCTTTTTCACATATACTAGGTACTTCTCAACGTCATCTTGCAAAGTCGAACTTACTTTGCTGGTATACCAAAAGAAGACAGGGCTTCAAAGAACCTTGACCTTATCGGTGTGTTGAAGTCTGATAGGTGATAAGTTTTGATGACTCTCCCATAGGTCTTTTTCAGGATTTGTCGTCATCAGGCAAACAGGCAAAACTGGCTTTGGAACCGAATACCGAAAAAAATCGGACCCGGTACCAAACCCAATATTTTTCATTTTTTGTGTACCGGTATCCGAGAACCTATATTTTTAGAATCGAAAAGGCCGAAAAGAACCTAAACCAACTAGACTGCAAAGTGAGCAAATAGTTTTCGGGGACTTTTGTGTAATTTAGCTGAATTGTAAGCTTCAAATAAACAAATGATTGAGGCTTAGCAAAACTTATGCTCAGTGAAATAGTAAAACGCGAGACCCGTCTTTTTGAAAAAATGCGTTCCTATGTGGCATTTACTTGGGACCTCTTTATAATGTCGTTCTAACCTCTCAACATGAAAGGACGTGTGTAACTGCTTTCACAGATATGTATTTAAAAAATTGTTTACTTAATAACTTTGTTTGTCCATACCGGTACGTACCAGTGTACCGAAATAAAAATCTGGGTACAGGGATGGAACCGAATACCGAAATAAAATAGATAGATAGATAGATTTTTTTTTAGATAGATAGCTGTTTATTTTCATTTTGGTTCATTTTCATAGCTTACAGCTTTACATTGATTAACTAATAATAAACAAACATTTAAAGCTTGGTTTAAAACCGTCAGCCTTCTTTCAATTGTATAAAATAAAAACATTTACATATTTAAGCCTATTCTTTTTTTTATAAATATTTAAAAATTTTCATTTATAACGTTTCTTCTATAATATGAAGCCATCTCTATGTAATTCGCCAAGTTATTCCATCCCATCCCCCCATTCAGGGTCATAAGCACCTCTTCTTCAGTAAACGTACAAGTTTTAAAGTATCGCCAACGAAATTCCCTCAGTAATGGACATCGGACCACAAAATGATGCATATCCTCCTGCTCATTCATATTGCAAAGTGAGCAAATACCTCCATTTACAATTCTTCTTGGGCAGCTGTTTAACCATAAGAGATCTCCTCTGGCCTTCATTATCCAAGTTATCTCGCTTTGCTTGAAGAACTCGTTGCAGTATGTGGGTCCGATTGTATAATTAAGGTCCTTATATATCCTTGTTGTACTTACTAACGCCTTGTTCATGTGCTGCGTGCGGTTATCTGCTTTTGATGCATTTAGGAACCGAACATTCTGGTCAATCCAATCTGAGAGCGAGTGGTTGTCTCCGAGTGATATGCCATGATACGCGAACATTTCTCTAAGCCTCGCAAACCACCCCGAATTATTTCGCATCATTTTCTCAGCGAGGATATGCGGAAGTCTGGAATCTTCATACTCAAATAATATTCTTGACAGATATTTGAGATGAAGTGTTAGACTATAGATGTGTCCATCTTCTAGTCCTGCGTCAATTCCCAATATGTAGTTCGGTGTGCATTCTGGTAGCTTGAGTATTCTCTTTAGAAAATATCGCTGCAATTGGTCCTCTTCTTCTTTAATTTCTCCACCCCAGACTTGTGCTCCATAGCACTGCACTGTTATGCTCACTGAGTTAAAGATTTTCCATTTAGATGCTAGGTTCACTGTTCCTTTGTTGATGAAGTTCGCCCACACAGAGTTTATACTCGCCTTTGCTTCTTTTGTCCTGGCTGCCACATGCTTCTTGAAGCTCATTGTAGGTGTCAGGGGAACACCAAGATATTTGTACTAAAATAGAACCAAAACAGAACCTTTTACCGAAACGGAAGTACGTAGCAGAACCGGAACCAAAACCGAAATTCGATTCGGATTAATTCCCTGGTCGAAAATGTTAATATCTGGGTCTTAGATTTACCAGGTCTAAAGCCACACCGATAAGGTCCAATAACCGTTCATAAATTATATGCACTAGAAAGAAGACTAATTCCGTGGTAGTTGTTTCCGGTTTGACTCCGCAACGATTGCACTTTTTTTGCGCAAAATTGATCCGTATCAATTTTGAAAAATTTTGGTTCGGAAATTGCTTAGTTTCAGTTATATTTTCTGATGTTCAAGCCGGTTCGGTTCGATCTTAATTTTTCTTTGTATAATAAGTCATAAGTCAAAATAATAGCCTATTTCCACTGAACAAATGAAGCTTCATTTCATGAAATGACAAGAAATGAAGAAAATTATATCATTTTTTCCATACGAATTGTCACTTCATTTTGCCTTTCATTTCTGAAAAATGATGAAAAATGATGACATTCCCCACGAAGGAATCTGGTATTTTTTTAAAAAATACTAGCTACTCTCTGGCATTACTCGCTACTCTCTGGAAACGGAAAGTGTCATCACCAATAATGTGTTAATTTGAATTTAAATAGTAGGCGCAATTTTGTTTAAAATATAAATTAGTCAATAAAAGTTGTGTATTTAGCTTTCTGTTGATAATTCAGGATGATAACAATGCGTTTGCCCCTGAAAGTTGCTGTCATGACGGGTATGTTGTTTTTTGCTAAATATTCCACGTGAGTTTGAAAGTGGCGCCTGTTATTTAAATCAAACTTGTCAGCTGTTTTTCACAACGTATCGTTGTGAATGTTAAACAAATGACAATTTGTCAATGGAAACGGCAAAATTTTTAGAAATGAAAATGACAAGAAATGAAGCCAGTGGAAATAGGCTATAAGAAAGTTCATGATTTTTTTTCCGCGTGTTTGGATCATCTCAACAATTAATATTTCCGACTGATTCTTCATAAGAAGAACATCAAATTTGTAATTAATACAGTTCATAAAATTTTTTCTTGGTATAGCTCCAATTTGATATATTTTTGTTGCCATTTTTATGACCCCTTGGGTTGTAGACAGAGCATTGCACGCATTGGTACGTGCGTCAGCATTCCCAGAGTCTTAATTGAGTCAATGGAACTGAATATTTTTGTCAAGTGAAATATGCAATAGTACAACTATAGACAGTGCGAGGCAGTTCTTGGTAGGCTTAAACATTAACGTTCAATAGCAGCCCTAAAGACATGTTCAACGTCACAGAGCAACAGCTTGACAAAAAGCCACTAACGTTAGCCGGGATTCGGCAAGGAAGCAGAGCACGTGTCTATTTCGTGAATGAACTCCGGTTTGAGTAAACTCGCTTTCATTGAAGGGCAAGGGAGGTTAAGAGCTTTCGCTTTCGTTTCGTGACTTCGTGCATAAACTGCAAGGAAAAGCGAAATGAAAGTCGTTGGGAAAGCTTTTCAATTGTTGTATGGCACATCAGTAGTGCGTTGGTCGAGCTCCAGCACGAAACGAGCGCGGATGTAGAACATTTCTATACATTTTCAACTTTTTTGTAGCGCAGTTTAGTTCAAAATTTTTACAAAATTAGAAAATTTACAAAAAAAGAAAGTGCCAACAAAATTTGTGAAAGTGCGCTAAATTGTAAATTTAAATGCTGCTTAGCAAACGAAGCAACAAACTTTCGCCCCTTCCAGTCTTCCTTTACGCATTATGCACAAGGATAGCGGCAGCAATAATACCAATCATGTTGGCAATGGTCATGGATTAGGATCTTCTAACAGCATTGGCAGCAGCAACAACAACGAAAAGTTGGCAACGCGAAATGATGAAACAGATAATGACGACGACGAAGATAATGATGATGATGATGCAGACGAAGATGAGGATGAAATTAATGATGTAAATAATTAAAATTTTTACTTTTAAAGTGTACAGATGGCACGGCACCTGCCGTATATATACTCGTATATACTTACAAATTACAGCCAGGATATATATTACACAATCACATGCATGCGTAATTTTATGCTTTAGGATAATTAGAAACTTGGCTCGCAGGCAAACGAGCTAAACCCAAAAAGCCAAAACCAAATTGTGCGTGCCAGAGATAAGCTTCTATAGAAATATATGTATGGGTGTCTGGGCGTTCCTTTTCCACATTTCTTTTGAAAGTTTGCTTAAACAACAAATTATGCGAATTTCTATAAATAATGAACCAGAATTTTGTTGGGTTGCAAATGCTTTAAAGTGCTTAACAAGCAAAGGACAGGTTTTAGTCAAGTCGAAACTGTACCACGTAACTGAAAGTTGTTCTCGAGTATGAAAGAAATATGAGAACAGTTTCATTATTATGACAGCCTTTCAAGGGATATTTGATGTAATGTAATGTATTTTGAAAAACTAGATACAAAATGATTTCCAGAAATTTTTCAGTCAGCATTTTCCACAAATTTTTTGAAGTCACTCACCAAAACTTAGTTTACATACACATTTTCATAGCTTCCGATTTTCTATAGCCATTTCTTGAGAGATGCTCGAGGTACAAATGTTTTAAAACGTGCTTAAAAGAACAAAACTCGAAACACACAACCACCGCACGAGAAAGTATGAAAGTGTGACATGTCAGTCTATACCAGAAAGGGCTGGCTTAAAATTTTTTTCTGGGTTATTTAGAAAGACTTAAGGTGAATAACAGTGTAAAATCGACGACTATCTGACACATAGCGACTATATGAGAGAATAGAAATCGGCCCCAAGAGTATTCTATACATTTTATTACATTCGAATTGGATTCGTATGAAAATAGTTTACCTTAGAGTGCATGGGCAAAACTCCGAAGTTTAGAAAACTGACTGTATGTGAACGCTTAATCTCAAATTGGGATATAATTTTAAAAGCGCATTCCTCCAGCTTTAGTATATTAGTCATAGAAAATAATAAGCAATATTGCTAGAAAATGAAGAGGGGTACTTTTGGGCACTCTTAACGCAAAGATGCCAAATGTAAAAAACCCACAAAATTATTGATTTTTTCCATTCGTTATGTTAGCACTTACGAATGGAAACTTCTTAATATTTTTGACGGTACGGACGATTTTAATAGGAGTAAAATTTGATTTCAGCGTCACGTGACACTGGTCAGCATATTTTGTGTTGTTGTTTTAGCAATGTGTCCCAGGGGAAGATGAATACAAATGGGCAATGGGCGGAAAGAGGAGGGAAAGTGGAGGTAACTTGACAGTGACTAATCAGTGACTAAGCAGTGACTTGCCAATGACTCGACAGTGACTAAGCAGTGACACACAGTGACTAAACAATAAATGAACAGTGACTAAAGTGTGACTAAGAAGTGACCAGACAGCGACTGAAAACTTACTTAACAGTGGCTGAACAGTGACTAACTAGAAACTATACAGTGACTAAAGAGAAAGTTTACAGTGAGTACAGTAAAAAATGGCTTCACGGGGACTAGGGAGTGACTAAGCAATGAATAAACAGTGATTAAAGTGAGACTTATGAGTGACTAAAGAGTGAGTAAACAGTAATCGAACAGTTACTTAAAAGTGACTGAACGGTGACAAGATAGTAACTATACAGTGACTTGCCAATGACTCGACAGTGACTTAACAGTGACTTGACAATGTCTAAACAGTGACTAAATAGTGACTTGACAGTAATTTAACAGTGACTCAAAAGTGATTTGACAGTGACTGAAAATTGATTTAACAGTGACCTAAAAGTGACTTGACAGAAACTAATCAGTGACAGTTTGTTAACAGTGACTTGACAATGTCTAAACAGTTACTTGAAATTGACTAATCAGTGACTTTAAAGTGGCTTAACAGCTCTTAAACCGCACTTAAATAGCTATTAAACTTAGCATCATGTTTTACATCAAAGCCTCGTGAGTGTTCAGGACACTCACACCTATTTTTTATACCATGTACCCATTGAAAATGAGTAAAAGGGGATCATGAAGTTGTGCAAATGTATGTAACAGTTAGAAGGAAGCATTTCCGACCCTATAAAGTATGTATATTCTTGATCAGCATCAACAGCCGAGTCGACCATGTCCGTTTGCCCGTCTGTCCGTCTGTCTGTATGAACGCGTCGATCTCAGAGACTATAAGAGCTAGAGAGGTATATACCGTACGCCGATCAAGTTTGTTTCAGACCCCCTTAAACCGCAAAAAACTGTCAGAGCCACAATTTTGAAGTTACAACATCGTCGCTTAATATCTTAGGCCCTTAATCTATCTATTCTGAAACGCACAATGAGATCTGAGCAGAAGTTATACACGAAACAATTTTTGCACCTGTAGGCAACTAAATGTGCTGTATAACTTAAAACTATATTTTCTACATGATTTTTCCAAAATTTGGCACTTACTGAAGTGTTTATCAACACTGAAATTATATCCCCTTGGAAGATCTAACACAACAAAAACTAGAATGGTTACATAGATTTGGTTGTGGGCGACGAATGATTTGGTGTGCAACAGACCGCCCCGAGCACACACATACATACACACAATTATTGCGTTTCTCTTTCTATTTTTTGTGATTTTTGTTGTTTTAGAAATGTTGGTTTAGAAACAAATGTTTTACTAGAATCGGTTTCTAAACGGCCGTTAGCTGCTCAAAATTGTAATTATTAATACCATAATTTCTATATTGAGAAATAATGCCTGCTTTAACTTAATGAAAAGTATAGTTCTTTACTTTGAATCATCTTGATTTAATTTTAAAATTAATAAAGGATATAACCCCAATATTATTTGATTCCTACAAATTCATCAATGTCAGCTTAAAAACAACATATGTATAGTATGTGTAAATAAATTATTCAAGACCGAGGCACGTGTTTTGTATATAACAATTTGCATAAGGCTCTACTAACACAAAAAAAAAAACAGGAAAACAATTTGCATACTCTTAGACATGTGTGTGTGTGTGTGTGTTTTTTTTTGCCATTTATCGCTTGCGCATGCAAAATCAACTTATTTTTTCTGTCACCTTTTCTAAAGTCAATACGAACGAGTATCCCAAATGAACCCTCCTCCAACCTGTGCTGTCACAGCTAATTATGAAGTCAAAACCCGACTTTGTCTGATGTCATGTGTTCATGTGTGACCAAACTTAATTAAAAATTGAAACAGAAATGCCAAAAAACGAAAGAAGAGGCTTAAGATGGCAGCCAACAGATATATAGGGTAGTGACCCTGAATTCCAAGTTCAAGCAACCATCGAACCACCCAACCCGAGTCAAAGTAAACAACTCAACAAAAATTAAGGACATTTGAAGGGGGTGGCACGAATGGAGAACACAAAACGGCCATTTGACTCATTCAGTAAAACATTTGGCAAACATTTTTCGCCAACCGACAGCAGCAGCAGCAGCAGCTCTTCAAGCTCATTAAGGTTCCTTTAGTGGGGGGGAATGGCAACCAATAGTCGCTCGGTGTATGCTTTGTGTGCATAATTGAATGGATTTGTTGAATTATTGGGTTGGAAGTAAGTTATCAAATTAGTTGAGTTGGGTTAACTAAACCAAACCAAAATCAAAACATATTCTCCTTAATTTCATTTTCAGCAGATTAATCTTAGTTTTTTCACTCTAAACAGACTAAAAGGTTAATCAAGCTGATTTTCAATCCAATTTACAGACTTTGAACTCGCGTGTTTTCCTTCCCAGCCACGCAACCTTTCTTTTGAATATTCCCAGGTAAACAAAGCAATTTTCTTTGGGCTGTCAACAACAATTTTTTTTCATTATTTTGACCAAATCGAATTGACAAACAAATTTTAGCATTGATCAACCTTTTTTCTTTTTTTTTTGTAAAGAAAATTTAAAGTGGTTTTATGAAGGCCAAATGTCTAGCACATTATGCAAACTATGTCATAAAGATACGAGCAAACAAATTTCAGCCTACAAAAGGTACAGAGGGAAAAGATCGACTTGAAAAGTAAAATTGTTATTCAAATTTTAAAGCAACTTCCTTTCTTCCCTAACCCAACAAAAAGCAAGTTGGCAGGTTTTACGCCTCGCTGATTCGCCATTGTTGAAACTTTTCCCAGCTTCAAGTGCCAAAAGGTAGCCTAGGTCAAAGTTAACACAAAAAGGTTTTTTCCCCACTTAATGCCAACCAAAATTCAGTTCATTATTTATTAAAAGCGTTAAGCAGCAAAATGGTTTTTAATTGGATTCTTGAGAGTGTCAAGAGGCAAACCAGGGTCAAGGACAATTTCAGTATCTAAAAGGTAAATACTTGACTGAGTCTAGGCTTAAAGTTGCATAACTTAAATTTCTGTAGAACAAACGGAAGCGGCGCCATTAAGCCATAAAGCACACGCGCTGACACAACAGAACTGTAAAAACTTTGCCTCCTTTGCAAAGGAAGAGACGGTCGTTTATTTGAAACTTTAATCGCTGTGTGCAAGTTGAGACCCAAAATGTGTAGCTTTAACTTGAAAATGGGAAAAGTTCCTCAAGCAAAATACAATTAATTAAAATTCCCAGATAAAAAACAGCAGCAAACCCAGGATTTACCCAATTAAAGAGGGCTAAAAAAGTATAAAAATTAAATACAAAGGGGAACAAACCAAATAAATGACAAGACAATTGTGTAAATACAATAAATAAACACATCAGCAAATTACTGTCAACTGTCCCAAGCGGAAGTGCAATTGTTTTTGCTGTTACAAGTGTGAAAAGTTCATTAAAATTTCTCTAGTGGAGTACCAGATGTGTGTGTGTGTGTGTGGGTGAGACATGGTCCCTCCTCTATCATCTAAGCGAAATAATGTGTCATAAAAAATTTTATATAGCACACATTTCTGCTGCGTTGAGCAATTTGGTATGGAAAATACATCAAGAACACAATGGACATTAAGAAAATGGACTTGAAAAGTAAGGGAGCTGAAAGCCATAAAAAAAGCAGAAACTATTTAAAGTGAAGATGCTGCAGACCACCTTAAGGGCAGACAGAGATTTGAAGGTTTATTGTACCTAGAAATATATATAGTTTTCTTAAGTTTTAGAATCGTTTAATCTACCTAGGTCCAAATTTGATATTATCTATTTATTAAATAGTTACATAATTATGTACGGAAGCTCCATTTACACGACCTGATTACTCACTAGGACAGCAAAATAAAAAGCGAAATAATTATATTGCCGTAAAGTGAAATACTAATTGAAAAAAACATGGATGCGAAATTTAAATTTCAAATTTGATAACAATTGTATTTAGTCGGATAAGAAATGACAGAACCAGCACACTGCAATAAGGTCACACTGCAATTCGATAGATGCCACTCAGATGAGCGCTCAAACCAAATAGAATCGGTTCTATTTTGTCGTAGCTTCATGTCAACTCAGACGCCTTTTTACGCAGTCTGAAAGCAAATCACACGAAAACTCAGCTGAATGATCAGGTCGAGTAAATATAGCTTAACATTTTATTAAGAACATTAATGCTAACCCAGTTCTGAAACGGCCTCCCTTCGAAAATGCTGAACCATTTTCCAAGAGAAACCATTTATGTACCTCTCAAAATGCCTATCACACAACTTTCCTTCTTTGGAAGTTGCTTATTGATTTAAGTGAGTATCCCAATTTCACAACAATATTTTGTCGTGGTTCTCTGCCTTAAAAATAATAATGAAAGTGAAATGCTTATAAACGAAGACAGGATATATAATTTTAAATATCAGAATTTTTAAAGTTTTTTTAATATTGTCTGGGAATTCAGGAATTTCAATAGTGTGTGAAATACCACAAATTCACTTTAGAAATCATAATATCCGAAAATTCAAATGCTGAAACAGGCCTCCATAAAAGAATCAACAAATTAAGACTGAACTACTGAAACGAACCGAGCACAAGGTTCAGTTCGCTCCGAAAACCATGTAATGAACCAAACCTCCGGCTTAAAAACTGTGTGAATCAATAAACCGAACTAGTCCTTATTTTGGAGCGGTTTCATTAAATGAGTTATTGCCCCAAAAGCTATTTTTTGGCAACTGGCGTCACTCAGCCGCACAAGCGTACAAACGCCAGACCTCTCAATATATACAATTCATTTATCTTGAAAATTGGGGCGCCAGATAAAGTTTTCCTTTTTAAAAGATTTATTTATTTATCCTAAAACACAATGTTATTTTTGAATATATTTTTATTAAAGTTTTATTGGTATCACTTATCGATCTATGTAAGTACATTGCAACAGTATTCTCTATTAAATTGGATTAGGATGCGTTAGCAATTTATGACAGTCTTTGGTTTATGTTGCTTGTCAACCAAAATGTCGCTACCCAATTGTGTTGCAGTATAATTTATGATACAGCAGCCGTACATGCGATTAAATGCCTGCGGCAGGCAGCAACAACCATAATCAAAACCAAGACCAAGGTCAACTAAATTTTGTGGTCCAAGCCTATTTATGTTTATTTTTATAGTATGTCTTCCTCTGGCCATGTGTGTGTGTGTGTGTGTGTATTTCATAAGCGGCTTAGTCGCAGTTTTGAAATATAGTCGGAGATTCCCATTTCGTTGCTTTGTTGTTGGACTTGGAATGACTTACTTGGGTTGGCACAGTGGTTATAAAGAAAATTTAATGTAAGTTATCATACCGTTACTGAGGGAGCTATAATTTGTAAGGAACAGAATATTTGGAAAGCTGAGGCAATTTTTAGTTTTGCTTCAGTTATATAACCTAACAATAATTATTTTTATATTGTTGATATTTTTAGTGAATAATAAGGAATTTAAGAAGACTTGACAAAAGAATCTTTCTTACCTCTGAAAATGGAGGCAATGACTTAAATAAATTGGGACATAATACCAGTCAAATTTACCTGACAGTAGTTTGTGACACTAAGGTAGATTTAGCGTCGAAGGAATGAATGATCCAATAAGCTTCGAGCACTTAGTAAAATCCCAATTTAAGCCTCAATGGGCGAAAAGCAAAAACTTTTTTTGTACAGATTCGAGTTGTTAGTGTGCAGACCAGACACATGATCATAAAAACACGAAATTGTTTGGCGATTAATTAAGTTCTTTAGATAATTTTTTGATAATACCAAGCACTCAAATAACTTGGGCACAAATTGTATTCCCAAGTCATACACTTCTCTTTGTGGCGCCAATTATTCAGAGGGCTTAAGTCGCTTTGTAGGAGTAGAAGTATTACAGGTTCATCGTAAGATAAGCAAAGATTAAGATAGTTCGCAGAGGTAGATAACGCAATCGGAATATCATTTACAAATAAGTTAAAAAATTTGACTTTAAGATTCTATTTGAAAAGTCACCTATCATTTGATGTAGCAGCAGGAGGATTGTGTGTTTGTGGATGGTGCGAGGGGCGGAAGAAGGGTTAGCGGTGGGAACACTAAAGAGTAACGTAACAGAGTCTTAATTGTGGAATAACAATAAATTAACACTAAATCGACAGTGATTTAACAGTCGGCTATCAGTGACTAAAAAGTGACTAAGAGTGACTTAAGCGACAACAATGACACAACAGTGAGTTAAAAGTGACATAACAGTAAGATAACAGTGACTTAACAGTGAGTTAACATTGGGTTAACAGTGAGTTAACATTGGGTTAACAGTGAGTTAACAGTGGGGATGAGTGCAAAAGGGTGTGGTGTAAGAGGGGAAGGTGAAAGGGGGGTTGGGAAGAAGAGGAAGAGGGGTATAACAGGTGGAGAAGGGGCGGTGGTGAAAAAGAATGAAAGAAAATCTGAATTGAATATTAATTGATAAGTGTTTGTCATTAGATCGAGTTGTAATTTTAATGTGATAAGTTATAATATTTAATTCATTTTATTTATCCATTCCTGACCTAAAAATCGAATCTGCTCGCGTCCCTAAACAATGAATCATAATGCAAAAGCGGGACCTCAAGCCCATACCAGAAGAAATGCAGGGCAGTTTGCGTTTCTGAACTTAATTACAAATCTGTAGAGTCCTTAAAGAAAACGATTTTCATTCCCAGACTACAACTAAAGATGGTTCAACAACTAATGTCACCATATATTCTTTAGACATCCAAAAATATATTTTTCAAAGTTCAGAAATCATAGTCCAAAAATTGTCCAAAATAGTTCCATTTCCAGATTGAGATTATCCAATCGAATCCAAAAAAGGGTCTTTTAGTCAGTATTTCAATTTATAAAAAGATTTATTGTCCTAAAGAGCTTCGTGGGTATGACACTTTTTTTTTAGTTTGGGCTGAGATCTTCCGAAACAACAATTTCTAAAAAATTACGAAAACTTTTAATTAAGCAGAAGGTGAACTTTTCGGGACGATTGTATTAGTATTTCATATCAAGCTGGTAAAATCAAGAACATCTTTTATATTTTTGAAACATATCCGACTTTGACAATCAATATTATAAATTTTTCACTTTAAAGTTTAAACTTGCAAGGTCAGTAATATTTGCTTCCAAAATGGCCTACAATATTATTTCAATAACCACTGTACTTGTGTAAAGGCAAGGTCAGTTATCCGATTTTAAATATGATTTTTCTAAAGCTTATTGGCATTGTCCTATTAAAACAATCAGGGGATATTGTGTGTCTGCTTACTAAGCGAAAAATTGTTGCCTACTTATCAGCGCAATATTTTGTAATTTTAAATTTTGTTGCCAGCCAAGCAACAATTTTGATCAAAAGCTTGTAAACACTTATTTAGTAGCTTCGTTGGGTTAAACCCCTTAAGCAAGTGAAAGCCCAATGCCGCCTAAGCAATTGAAATATTGCATTGGCGGCAACAAAATGCGTAAGGCATGTAATGAATTTTAGGAAAATTTCCCTAAATCAAAGACAAGACCAGAATTTCAAGCTTTTTACATTACACACACACACACTCTCTGTCCCTACATGTTTGATTGCCCCGGCGGATATTCTCACGGGATTAGAGGACAACATTGAACAGATTCACTTGGGGAGAATGTGCAAAATGTCGGAATCAATTGGAGGCGAGAGATATAAAGTTGGCATAAATCAAAATAACAAAAAGATAAAAAGGAAAACTGCTTTAGATACACTCAAAAAAAAAAGCAAAAGGACGCAGCTGTTTCCAAAATGAATCCAAATTAAATTTTATGACTTTGCCATTGGCATTGAAAACGATTCTTTCGATTTTTTTTGTATGTCATCATCAACGTTTTGACGCAAGTTGATTAAATAACAATAAAAACCAAATTTTATTTGCCACCTTGAAGAAGTTGGTAATTTTGAAAATGTGAACACTTGTGCACACAAAGCCACCAAAGCAATCAATTTAATGACAAATTTCGCACTTTCCCAAATCTGCCAAATTGCTTCGACAGACAGCACAAATGTTGATGACTGCGACGACATAGCACATAAATTTAGCATACCATCAATATGTGCCACATATTCAAATTTGGAAACATTCAATGCAGAGTCTATGCTGCTTTGAGGGTCAAGCTTGAGGGTCATCAAGGACTTAGCTAATAAAATATTTATGCAAGTCATTTTGTCTGTCTCATGAATGTCTGGTCACGATATAGCTCATATCAACAGAAAGTTATAGGGCCGGACTAAATAACATATATTATGGCATTTAATTATAGGCAAGGCTTTAAATTGGGGAGAGAAAAGAGATATAAAACGAAATAGCCAACTGCCATAACCTTCAATTTTACAACAAAAATGTTCTTGCTTTTGGTTGGGGTTTTTTGATCCTAAAGCTTAGGCTACAAAGCAACACAAATGAAATTATGTAACTTTAAAATTTTGGGGAAGCTACATACAAAAATGCGAGCGAATTGGCGGGCATAAGCTAGTCAATTACATAAATACTAGCAAATATCCCGTCGCACTTCGCTGTGCCTTTAACAGTATTAAACGAATATCAGAATCAGTCGAATCAGTTCAAGTCAATGGTGAGAGTCAAATTATATTTGATTTTTCCGACCTGGGGATTTACCGAATTATAAAATATTTTTAATAGAGTAGAGCCCAGAAATCGAACCTTACAAAAGCGTGAAATTAATGTTTTACTACTTTGCTTTTTCCGCGTTTCGACTTTGCTGCTGGGGTTTCCCTCCAATTCCCCCACACATACCAAATCCCACCCACTTACCGCGGACATCCCACCCACTTCCCAATCACTTCGCATCCACTTCCCGCCCGACATCGGAAAATGAAATCACAAATGAATTCGCATTCAACCCTGACAAACCAATTTTCAATTTTCCGACCGTTGGGTAAAATTTTCTAACATCGGAAAATCACATTTCAATCTATTTCGTATTCTATCCTTACAGTTTTTTGCATGCAGTATTTTCCGGCTATTTTCCTCGTGGGCGGATTTTCCAAAATCTGGAAAACACGTGTCCAATTATTTCGCGTACTATAATTACAAACCAAGTTTCAAGTCAACCGGATGAAAAATAAAATATTTCCTATACACACTTTTCCGACTTTTCCAGGTGGAATTTTCCAAAAACCCCGCCTTAGAACGCACTTTCACCACTAACAGAAACTCCTGTCCAAATTACAGCTTTCTATCTCTTACCGTTTAGGCTGTACGAAGATTGTCAATAAGTAAATCAGTCAGTCAGTCAACACACTCTCTTTTATAAATATAGAGATGACAATTTTAATCTGCAAAAATTTAGTAATACCAAATTTCACCAACAAGTTTTTAGAAATGCGCGATTTTTCGCTCCGATACTATCGATATCGACACTCCTAAATGGTTGCCCAAATTCACAGCCATCGAAAGTATCGATAGTGCTATCGATATTTTTCACAGCACTATTTTCAACAAGTGTAGAAACCAAATCGAATATATTTGTTCTTTTAATGATTACTATCTTTTTAATCTCCAGAAATCCCCCCCTCCACAACTAACACCGCATTTCATTCAATAAAGACAATCTGAGAGAAAGAAAGAGAGAACATTAGAGATGAGCGTTTAACACAACACCAAAAATACTGCAGAGTGACCCTATTTTCAGTGTGTTCTGCTCACGTTTCTGAACGAAAATAAAAAAATTAACGGGCTCGAGCTCACCTTAACCGAATTTGATCTGTTTTTGTGCTCACTGTTAAGCGGCACACAGTACTGATCGGTCTGAGAGCAAGCCCCTACCAGGCCCAAGTCAGTCAATCGGTCAAACTGTATACATGTTAGTTAAAAAGGTTGTAGACTCAAGAGCGCTCCAGAGTTTAGCATATGTATACACTCAGACAATAAATAGAGAATTTCACTCTTGAATTAAGAGCATTCGTTCTCAAAAGTACGGTAAGAGCAATAAATCTTGATCCAAGTGTAAATTTTTTATCCCGATATTCTTGATTCAAGAGTTTCAGTACTTGATCCAAGTACGACTAAAAATTATTTTTATACCCGTTACGCGTAGAGTAAAAAGGGTATACTAAAGTCGTGCAAATGTATGTAACAGGTAGATGGAATGATATGTTGCATACTGTGGTGACCATACGCATGAGCAGTGCTCAAGTATAGGTCGGACAAGTGAAACGTAAATAAGCTTAGTGGTGTATGGGTCATCAAATTCCTTAGACCAGCGTTTAACAAAAGCAAACACCCCCTTGGCTTTGCTAACGATAATCCCAATATGATCGGAAAAGTTCATATTATGGCCAAATAATACGCCAAGGTCTGTTACCGCGTGTATACGCTCGAGGCTGTGCGGGCCAAGGGAATAGTTGCCCATAAAAGGGGCAGATCGATAGAAAGACATGACACTACATTTAGAGTGGTTTAGGTGCAGCAAGTTGTTGGTGCTGTAACAGACAATGTAACAGACAATGTGAATCGGGGTCTGTTAGCTGCATACAAATTTTAACATCATCTGCATACATCAACACTTGAGAGTTTAAAATGACGGAAGGAAGGTCGTTTATGAATAAGACAAAAAGCAGCGGACCTAGGTGACTCCCTTGAGGAACTCCAGATGTAACATAAACCTGCTTGGAGAGGTTGTTTTTAAATAAGACGAAGGTGATTGATAAGAAGGTGATTGACTGAATCAAATGCCTTGCTGAAATCTGTGAATATAACATCCGACTGATTTTTCAGCCTTAATCCGTCTCTAATTATTGACGTAAACTCGAGCAGATTTGTCGATGTAGAACGGCGTTTCATAAACCCGTGCTGTGAAGGAGACATAAGAGAGCAACACTGATGCTGCAACTGAGCGGTTATAATGAGTTCAAAAAGTTTGGGTATGGCACAAAGTTTTGCTATCCCACGATAATTTTGAATATCAACTCTACTTCCTTTTTTATGAAGTGGTATAATAAATGATTCCTTCCAGATATCAGGAAAAAAGCTGTGGTGCAGCGATAATTGAAAAATTTTAGAAAGAGATTCGCATAAAGCATTTGCACAATTCTTGAGAACACAGCTAGGAACTTGATCAGTACCAGAAGAGAATTTGAGATTTTCCAACACAATACTTTCATCAACGACAGGCATGCAAATCCGACTGAGCGGCTAAGTATCGGGAATGATCGTCCAGTTGCCCAGTCCTTTTATATTTTTTGTGTAGTCTGTTTTTCACATTTTTAAGATTCGACAATCTCCGAGTGAACCAGAGTGGCTTGCAATATACTACGGATAATGAGGGACAAGGCACGTACAAGTCGAATGCGAAATTAAGCGAACGGTAAAACAAATCAATTTTGAATTCTGGACTGGCATCAGAATCGAGAAAGGACCAGTCAACCTGCGAAAGATGTTGATTTAGTTCAATAAAGTTAGCTTTACGGAAAAGGCGATTTGATCTAGGCCCAAGCTCAGGTGCTGTCACTGAAGAGGTAGAAGTCTCCAACACTACCTCAAGAGTTGGGTGATAGGCACCTTCAGGGGTAGAAAGAGGGTCGATTCTACTGACCCATGGGTTAGAGAACTCTGAGGCAAACACTAAATCTAGAAGCTTGCCATTGCTGTTATATATAGAATTCACTTGACCCAAAGAAAGGTCTATGATACCATGGACAAGACATAAGACATTTGAATCATCAAGTGGCATCCAAGCCAGACTAGGCAGATTAAAATCGCCTAAAACAACTAAGTGATCATTATCTCTGAGATGTGGTTGTATGGTACATATTGCAGATAAATGATGCATATATGTACTGATGTCTGATCGAGGGGGAATAAATATTAAAATCGGGAAATGTTATTCGGATAGACACAAATTCAATGTTGTGAACATTGTCGAATAATATTATTTCGGAAGAAAGGGTTGCTTTAACGGCGATAAGAACGCCACCGCCGAGGCCTGTAGAACGATCACATCGGTGAACGACATAGTCGTTAGAAAAAACTTCACTATCAGATACAGAACAATTAAGCCACGTCTCCGAAAAAGCAATAACATTGGCATCAAAGGAGGCACTGTTAGGAAACAGTCTATTAAGCTTGCCTAATAGACTGCGCACATTCTGATAGTGAATGATAAAGGCTGAAGTCAGTTTTTTGATAGGTTAGCGGCAGATGAGAGGATCGTGTTGGTTTGTACTCACTTACAATTGTATGCTCTGGCCAAAGAGAAGGCTCAAGAATTCTAGTGAACAGGGATTCTGGTATTTCAACCTTAAAAGAAGACAGCCTTCGCTTCTTCTTAAACACGAATTTAGTGACGATGAATTCGGTGACAGAAGTGTTCAACCTGTGGCTTAGGTGGAGTTTAACATCGTTTGCCGATGCGCAATGATTGAAACGTGAGACAAATATTGCTTTTAAAAGCATATATATTCTTGATCAGCATCAACAGCCGAGTCGATATAGACATGTCCGTCTGTCCGTCCGTCTGTATGAACACCTAGATCTCAGAGATGGTAAGAGATAGAGGTTTGACATGTATGGGACAAAGCTTCTTTTATCTGCACGCAGATCAAGTTTGTTTCAAATTTTGCCCACGCCTCCTCCCGCCCCCGCAATTTGGAAAAAACGTTATCTACAGTTTTGAAGATAGACGATTCGTACCTTCTAGAGATAGTTAGATTAGCAAAATAAATCGATTCGCTGAAGAAATGATAAAGATCGGATGAACGGTTCTCAAGTTATGAGCACAAAAGTGAACCAAGCCCCCCTGTTACCCACCCTAAAAAATTTTGCTTACTTTTAAGATGGTCACCCTAAGGAACGCAGGAACACTGTTAAACATGTTTTTTTCATGAGTAACGGGTATATCGAAGTCGGTTAGAGCCGACTTTAACTTATGTACTTGTTTTTTATGAGTGTAGAGCCAGTCAGTGTGAGAGAGAACAAAAGAGAGCATATAGTTTGACGCATACAGGGCTGTAAACTTACACACCTCTGTTTTATAGTCTCTGACATATGTATGACTATATCAATTTGCCAATTGAACAACTTCATGCTACGCAATGCAAATAAGGATTCTCCGGAATAAACAAAATAAATTCAAGAGCGGAAATTGCCTACAGTCGGGTCTGGGAAGTAGAGGTTTAATCCTAAATCAAACCCTTTGATGCATAAACAAGCTCCACCTGGCATATTCCTTGTTGTTGTTCCAAAATGAACAACAATAAGCAAACCGCCCTCTGATACTTCAAATGTCAAACAGAAATCCGCACGACACGTTTTTGCATTGTTCCAATTAACTCCGGATGACTTATTGTTATCAATGTTTCATATTTGATGGACTATGAAAGAAAAACACATGTGGCCCACGCTCTCATATATGAGTAGGTGTGTGAGTGTGCTGTTACCTTGAGAGCAGGCTCAAGTTGTGCTTTATCTTTAGATTGTTAGGTCAACAAATTAATGAATCATTATGCCAGGCTAATGGGTAAATGATACAGTTTGCATTGAGAAGAAGGGTCTGGGACGAAAGTGAGCAAGGAAAACAAATTAAATAACTAAATATATTTCTTCAATTTTATTAAGCAGCAATTATTTATGCGAAATATACCAAAGGAAGCGATCAAGTAACTAATATCAATCAACGAATTCTTAAACACGCATAAATCTCAAAAATAATTAGTACTTTTTGCAGCTCAAATCCAATTCATAAATATGTCAAAAACCGTCTCACAACACAGAGTTTTTAATAACGCTCAAAGCCCAAAAAAAATCCAGCCATAAATTATTCATAAGCCTCGCGTCTACCCCACTGAAACCAAAGTCATTGGCTTCGACTGGTCCTGCTTCTCAATTTAGCAGACCTTAAATTTATTGGCTTTAATCATTTGTGACGTCTTTTCACAGATGACCACAAAATCAGAAAATTAAAGAAAATTGCTTTCCTTCTCTGGGGATATTTTCATTGACTTGTATCATTAGTTGGCATCAATTGAATTACTTTTCATTTATGGCCCTGGCACCTCTAGTAAGAGGATGCCAACGCGCTGCTCTTAATATTCCTATTTACTTATTTATTACTTCTAATTGTTTGCCAGGAAAGAAAACAATACGCCGCCTACTCTTAGAAACACAGTGCCTGATTGGGGCGTAGGTAGAGTAAATACATTTATGTGGGAGTTCATTGTGTTGAACTTAAGAAGAAAGAAAGCATCAGTTAGACTAAAAAATAACAAAATATATACAAAGTTTTCTTAACAAATCTTTTTCCATTTTGTCTATTTCTCAGTCAATTGTGGCACTTCTATGTCACGTGTATTTACAATTGTCTCATCTGATTTGTTCATAATTAGAACTCAGTTCTCTGACTATAGAAATATAAACAATGAGTCTTGTTAATTAAAAAATAAATAAGTCTATTTGCTAACTTATTGTTAACCCCTATTGGCCCAGCTGGTAAGTTAACTCATCACAGCTGGATTAATTCTATATCTATCTGCTAAGAGTTATTGATTGAAAATTGCCAAAAACTTTTCAACCAAAAAGCTAGAGTATTGTCATCTTTATTCAACATTAACAGGTAAATGAAGTTTTTGCTATTGATTTCAAAGCATTTGCTTTAAGTAGTAGCAGTAGTAGTCTTTATTTTCATCACTATTTTCTTAAAAGTTGTGTACATATAGCAAATCACTAAAGACATTTTTATACAGCTTTAGTGGCTTGGTTTATAAACCGTCAGCCACATCTTTTGTTCTTCTCTATGCTGGTACTACACACGGCTGCCAAGATCGTCTCAAGATACAAATTCAAAAGATCATAAGTCTTATCTTAACATATACTATTACATTCATATAGTCTTTTACATATATTGTTAAATTAATTGAACTTAAATACAAAAAACATGTAGATTAACATTTAATGACGAACTAGAAAACTAAAATTCTCCGATTAAGCTTTTTCTATAAAGTATTGCTTCCTCTATGTAAATTGCAAGTTTTGACCAATTTTCATCATCACTTTCATTGAAAACATCAATAATCTCCACCTCAGTTAAATGTGTCTTTTTAAAGTATCTCCATCTGAATAGCACTGGGCATCTTCCGATGAAATGTTGCATCGTCTCGTCTTCATTAAGGTTACACAGGTTGCATTGTCTGGACCGGGTACTGTTAAGAGAGTTTCCCTTTAACCATAGAAGGCCTTCCCGAGCCTTTATAATCCAAGATATTTTCTTTAGTGTGAAGTTTTCGCAGTAGAATTCAGATCCCTTGTTATAGTCAAGGTACTTGTAAATGCTAGTTTCGCTGGCTCGTGCACTATCAATTAAATGATTTGACCTGTTAAGTTTTATTTGTGTTAGTATATCAACACATATATTGCGCTATTCCGTATGATTTACTTCATCAGGCAGTTAAAAGTGCATAACTAGGTCGTTGTACCATATGTGTAATGGAACGCCTCTTCTACTCCAGTTTCAAGGTTCAGCACATAGTTCGGGGTATTCGCAAATAATCACAGTATTTTCTTGATAAAATATCGTTGCAACGCGTCTACTTCATCAAATAAGGAGTTGCCCCATACTTGCGCGCCATAAGTTTGCACTGCACGGGTAACAGCTTGAAAAAGTTTCCATTTGGCTTTTAGGCTTATGATCGGCTTGCTTAAAAAACTGTTTCATGTCATGTTGATTCCTTGTTTGGCCTCTCGGGTTTTTTCGCTTAAGTGTTTGTTGAAAGTCAGGCTTGGTGTAAGAATAATTCCAAAGAACTTGTATTCGTTTACTACTTTTATTGGGTTTCCTTGATAGGTCCATTTTTCCCCCGCAGCAAGCCTTCCTCGTTGACGAAAAACCATAATCTCCGATTTCAGCATATTTACCTCCATTCCCCATAAGCCACAATAACTCTCAAGACGGGTGATTGGGGTGTCAGCTAGCAGGACGATATCATCTGCATATAAAAGAAGCCTGATATTTAGTTTTTAGTTTAGCATTTGCTTTAATAGCCCATGTAATTCTAGAACGAACAATTTAAAATTATATTTCTTTGCAGTAGAGCTAGACCGAATTAACTAATTGTATACAATCTCCGCAATTGAGCATACTTACGACCTTGTAAGGCGATCAATATTCCTTGCCTAACAACATTTGTCCTATTTCCGATAAAGTAAATGTCGTCTTCTTTCTCCTGCCAATTGCATAGAGCCCCAGTTTGTGTCATTTCGCACTATATTTGGCTAAAGTTCAGTTTGAAAAGCTCGCTTCGTGGTTTAAAGATAAAAAGGATCTGATTTGTGATATCGTAGTGAGGAGATTACAACTTTTATTGTCCAGAATTTTCATGTCGTTCAGTCCTCGAGGTTCAGTAGTTCCCAAACAATGTAAGAGATCGGCCAAGCCCGGGTTTTCTCAAACCAAGAACGAGAAGTATTGTTTTGAGTTCGCATTCACTAATTCCGGAATTCTTTACTTTGACTTTAGCTCAACATAGACTTAATTTAACATAACACAGGATTGATTTTATCTTGTTATTCGAGTCGGCTTGTAGAGATTTCCTTACTCCAACTACATTCAATCCGAAAAAGAGTTTTATCAAAAATGATTGCAATAGACTTAAACTTGAGTTTTAAACTAATTTTGACCCCAAAAAAGCATCTCAGAAGAACTATGTGATCATCAAACCAGCCAAAATTCTTGGCAACAAATGTTCTTGGAATGAGTAAAGTTGTTCTTAATCGGAAAATATTAGCTTTGTACAACACAAAAACCGGGTTTCGGCAGAGAAAGCTACAAGGGAGAGAGCGTTTTGGCTCTTTGAACTCTCTCAACTCAACTTCTTGTCAGCCCAACCAAGCAGAATTAGCCCTCTAGAAGTGAATCTGCAAAACGTCTGCAACGGCTAAACGTGTTTGCACGTCCTTCTATACGTTAAGTGCTGAAGGTACCTGGTTCAATTTTCAGTCAAGCCCGAACAAATTTCTTAATGTTTTTTTGAACAACTTAAATCAAACGAGTCGGGTGAAGTAGATGGGGTCTTTGGGGTTTGTTCATAGAGCGATGATGCCTCTGATCTTCCACAATATATGGATGGAAGAAGCAGCAAAGTACTTATATCCCCCTTCCTTGCCTCCCTTCCCTTCCAATCGACGCGTTCCTTATTCCTTCCAAATGTGAGGAAAAACCGAATACATATTTGGATATACTATTGTTTTATACATTCAAAATTGTTCATATTTACAAATATTATCCTAACTTATTTCCATATACCTTATATATATGTGCTTCACAGAACGATTCTATAAATAATGCTCATAATGAGCTTTAACTTTTATTAGATAGAATTGTAATACGTGTATACGTCTAAGAATTACATATTGGTTCTCTGCTTTTGCACTGCCGACGAATCGAAGTGGTCTCAAACAGTCCCCTACACTTTAAGGTTCTCTGAATAAAATTAAAATTCCCTTTCTGTTCTGTTTTCATTTCGTGTGGCATGTATTTTTCTTTGTAGGTTGACAAACGTCCTTGAAACAACAACATCAGGCCCTTAACTAACCAGCCCCTGTAGTATTCCCCTTACCTTCCCCCCCTCTCAGTTCCTCCTTAGCATACACACCCTAAGCAGCGGCAATTGTTCGCTGTTTTTTGTTGTCATTAAAGTTCTCTTCTTTTCATATCAGATTTCACGGGCCTTTTAACAGAATATTTGGATATTGAACTGATGAAATGCCAAAGGCACCATTAAAATTTCACCTTGCTGGCAATCCCACAAAGTCAAACAAACCATTTTATGCATAATACATTAACCGATTTTGAGACCTTGCTTAACATTTGAACAAACAACTGGGAAAACTTTAACCGCGACGCCCATAAATATGCAATACTTTGGTTATTCCTTGTTTCTTTGTCTCTGTCTATTTTTATGGCGTCAATTAAATGTAGTCGGGGGAGTGGAGGGGTGGGGGGTAGCACTTGTATAAATATTTTTACGAAGGTTATTGCTGCCAGTTGTCAAAGGGA
This sequence comes from Lordiphosa clarofinis, assembly GCA_018904275.1. Classification (NCBI taxonomy): domain Eukaryota; kingdom Metazoa; phylum Arthropoda; class Insecta; order Diptera; family Drosophilidae; genus Lordiphosa; species Lordiphosa clarofinis. Next base: position 846,255 of record JAEIGQ010000068.1, on the reverse strand, counting down.
ATTTCGTTTAAAAATAAATTGTACTTTTTAATGATCACGTGACAAATTGGTTCAATCAACTTAAAATTACGCATACGCACCGTGTTTTAAATGATTGGGAAAATTCAAGGGTAATTGGACAGTTTAAAAAATGGCATGGTCATGGTCTTGGATTAAACCCCTTTTGATGCTGGACCGTCAAGCTGTCATTCGCACAAAGCAGCAGCAAGGTACCTAATAAAGCGTTACTTCGCTGGACTTAGCCAGCTAATTACACTTCCCACGACCAAAAAGGTTGTTAAGGTGAGCTGGTCAGCGAAGGCAACGGCGGCAGAGCAAGGAGAATAAAAATATGTTCGCAAAATTAATGAAATAAATAAAAATTACTATGTCGAGGGATTTTGAAAGAATAATTTATCGTGGAAGAGATCGAATTTGTCTGACAAAAGTTTGTTCACTATAGTGTTAGATTTGTCATCATTAAAATTAAAATTTTGAGTTAATAGATTTTAAGAAATCAAAAAAAGAAATTAAGAAATCAAATAATTTTAAATCACGTTTTAACCTCTGCGAAAAGCCTTCAAAGTTTCCACAAATATTACGTATACGACACGTTAACCGAATCGAAATTTTGTCTACGAATTCTCCGTATCATTTTAAAAGTTGTCAAATTTGAATTTAGACAAGCAATAAATAAAAATGGAGCAGGAATCCAATGTATATTTGGTTGGTTAATTAAGACCTTATTTTGTCAAAGCGAGCCCATTTCTAACGAAGAGATGCCATTTATCCACGCTCTTATATGGGACCAAATGCTTAAGACTGTCATAAAGTGCGACTTGTGTGGCTCGCATGTTGAAGTCAGCATGGTGCACAAGCGGGGATTCAACAAGGGCCATATCTGCATGAACGCAGTGGCGGATCTAGGAATTGGCTAAGGGGGGGGCTAAGGGCACTCAAAATCACTCAAGATTGTTCGGATCTTATTGTGCTTCTCAGAATAGATACATCATCTCATACAAAAAGTCGATATGCTCTGAAGGTAATAAATTTCCCAAGGTAACAATAAAGAACTTGTTTTTTGGTCACTTTTTTGAGCAATTTTGGTCTTACCTCTAGAGTGCAACTGCATTATCATTCACTCTCTGTACCATTGGCACAGAGTATAAAAAGTTTTTGGCCAATATATGTATTTGCCTTGAGAGAAACCGAAATATGTTTCGGTCTTAATCTCTAGTTTAAAGGTAAAGCTAAATAAATAAATAGCGCCACAGGCGATTTTTTTTTTTTGAAGTCGCGAGTGGAGAAGGATTTTTAAGTAAGTATCCACAAACTGCTCGAACAATAAACATTAAAAAACTTCGCAGGATGTGTAGAGCATATTTTAAAATTTTACCTTCAAGTAAAACATATTTTAAATCAAAAACGTCGTAGACGTCACTAAGACTATATTTGTACATACATTATTTTGGTTAGTTTTATAAATTTGGAAATGCTATTGCATTTAAGCTACGTGGTTAAGTTTTAACGTTTTCTGATTTTTTTTACAATTGCCGAATAAAATTCACATATTCTTAGTACAAACCTGCAAATTTAAAATCTTCATTAAAAAGGAACTCGTGGATGACCTCCTCGACTTTGTTGTATAATAATTCTTTATAGTTCGCGGCCGATCGATGACATTTTTTACAAAATTGTTGTTTAGAACGGTGGTATACTAAATATTTACTAATTTCTTTTTAGATGCTTCATTCTTAGAATAGTATTTTGCATAAAAATATTTAACATGGGGGGTAAAAAAGTGTCGTATACTCGTGCGTAAGCTGTTGGGTTTTTGACGACCATATAATCGAGGAATTTTCAACTCAAGTGACATTTCGTCTGCAATTTTGTTCATTTTTTTTTAAAGTTACATCAAAAGATGATTAATTATTTCTTGTTTCAAGAAACAATTCAATCACATGGGCGACGTGAGCACAGGAGTCCTACTAAGTGTCAAAATTGCAGCATTGACGGCAGTAAAAACATGCAAACAGATACGAAAGTCCGTTTTTAAATCGCACTCATGAGATTTGCCGCTTCTGATGATGTCTCGCTGTCTCTATCATTCTTAAGCTTTTCTAATTCTCCAATAATGTATAAAAGGAACTCGGCGAATGTGTACACGCATTCATGTTTTTCGTGCATACAATAACCATTCTCATCAAGCGATAACTGTTCGCTCAGTGACGCAAGGTGAAGAGAAGATAGGAATCGATTCGAATAAATCTTCCTCTAAACTGTTGCCACGTAAAGAACAGTGGTTATTCAAATTATTAAATATTCCACAAAATTTTCAACGATCGGTCGTAATATTTCAACCCATATTCCAACGGTGTGTGTTTGTAGTAGGGTTGCCGAATATTGTTAAAATATCGTATCGATGATATTCTCTGATTTTAAAAAATATCAAATGATATTAAATATATTACTTTTTAAACATCGATATATCGATATAATTGATATTTTATTTTTTTTTTCTGTTTTTACCAAAAAGAGGAAATACTCTGCCCCAAAATAAAAAGATATAGTCTATATTAAGCAAACATAACAATATTTTCCATGAGATTCGAGTTTTCTATGTATTATACATATAAAATACTTTTAGTTCCAATACTTGGTCTTAATTTTTACATGTTTTTTAAAAAGAAGTCGGGGAAGAGATTTTGTAATTCTGTTTTTTTGCATTTGATTGTACAATTCATTATAAAAAAAAACCCAAAGTTAAAAATTTGTGAATGCGAGGGCTCTTCCAAAAAAAGATGTGTCGTTACAATAATCAGAAAGCAAAACGGAAGATGGGAAGTTTGTTAGTATAAATGCCATTATCGTCCGTAGCAGAATTGTGAAAATAAAGTTGAATTTAAAACGAGAAAGGCAAGGCTAACTTCGTCCGTGCCGAAGTTTTTATACACTTGAAAACGCTTGTCTCAACGGTTAGCGACTTCGACCAAACTTAGCAGGTCAGCATAAAAACATTAAATATTACCCAAGACCGTGATTGAGAGCGGTAATATTGACGACAAACCAGTGTTTCTCAATAAAACCCATTTTTCGACCGATCATTTGTATGGCAGCTACAAGAAGTAGTCATCCGATCCGGTCGGTTCCGACATATTAGCAGCGTGCAGACAAAAGAAGACTCTGTGCAAAATTTCAGCTCGATAGCTTTAAAACTGAGGGACTAGTTCGCGTAGAAACAGACAGACGGACGGAGGGACAGACGGACGGACAAAGCTTAATCGACTCAGCTCGTCATGCTGATCAAGAATATATATACTCTATGTGGTCGGAGATGATTCCTTCTATGCGTTGCAAACTTCTGGGCAAAATTATAATACACTTTTCAAGTGTATAAAAAGTGCGGCCTTTCTAAAACGAAAAATCGATTGTTCACCATTTTTTTTGCAGTGTAGTGTACAAAAAAAATAGTAAAAACTTTTTTTTCTCAAAGATTAAGGTAGGGACGATAGCCACGTTAATTTTGCGTCCATAAAGCCCTACATTATCAAAATCGGTTCGGTAGAACTTGAGAAAATGTGGGCACCAGTCCGAAAAAATCGGTTTCGAAATAAATGAGTTTAAAGTTTAAAGTAGTTTGAAAACTGTTTGTTATACCGAAGTCATTGGTCGACAAAAAAAAAATTTTAATCTAAAGTATTTCGCATTCTTAAAAATCCATTTGGGATAATATTTTTGAATATCTAAGCTAAAAAATAAAAACAAAACAAAAATTTTGGAAAAAAAATTGTCTAGACCAGAAGAGGGCCTTTAAAAAGACGCGTCGCTTTGACGCATATGGCGCATTTTATAGCAGAAGCAAGTCGCTCCGAAGGCACTGGAGTAATAAGATACCTTACGGCTAGTCTGGATTGTCCAGTCATGGCCGCCTTATGCGAATTCCAGAATATTAGGGGATAACTTTCTCATGTATAACTTCAGCCCGCTATTTTGCAACTCTTGGGCTTGCATAAAGTCAACATACGGGACATTTGGTCGTGCAAACGTTAAATACATTTCCGCACAAATTGCACTTGCTGTGCCTTTTTTTTATGTCGCTCCAATTTGCTTTTATCAAATTTGAATCCATTTTTTGTCTCTTCAATGCGCATGCGCTCGCTACCCAGATCAAAAAGTTACCAACGCACATATATCAGAAAATATCCCAAAAAAAAATCGATATTCGATACTTGGTCAAAAAAAAATCACGATATAAATATATCAGTTTTAAAAAATATTATCAATATATTGATATTTTGATATATTTTCGACAACCCTAGTTTGTAGATTCTTTTCTCTGCTGATTAATGTTGTCGAAATATCGATTCCCTTGGATATTAGTAATATTAAAAATACTAGTAATATCCAAGAGAATGTAAAATTGGCTATACAGCTTCAAAGGGGCCAACCCAAGCTTCTCTCAATTTCTTGGCGTGTGTGCCGCCGAGTCCGAACGGCAAAGTTTGAGAATTTGTTATTTCATGGCTAGTTACATCACAGCTGGCGCCAATAGGTGGTAAAGGTGACCGGATGTCTAAAAGATTTTTTCTAAAGAAAGTAAAAACTTTTATTATTAGATCTTCCTGCGAACACACCTAACTATTCAAGAGAATGCCTTCAGAAAAACTCCCTTTTTGTGGCCGAACTAACAAAAATACACACCAAAAATATATTCTACAAGTATTATATATCGATAATTCGAAATCTCTACTTCTCATGCCTTTTTAAAACAATCTAAGTATTTGCATCTTTTTCTGAAATTCTTGATTTCTTATTTTGCTCTTTGCATATTTTGGGTGAATTAAGATATTTGGGCTCTAAGGGGGGGGCTTCAGCCCCTATAGCCCCCCCCCTGGATCCGCTACTGCATGAACGCACTGTTCTTCTAGTCAGATACTAGACATAACAGCGAAAACCTTTTTGAGTGTCCACTATGGCTACCATGGGCAATTCGCTAACTCAAGAGTCCGCTCCGTGGACACCGTTTTGAATCGATAAAAGAGATAAAGCCCGAAACGAAGAAGGAATTGAAGACTATACTATAAGAAGACTTTGCAGGATGTTTTTAAAATTGTCCTACAAACATGATAAAAATTTTAACAATCGTTGGCAAAGGTGTAATGCAGTAGGGGGAGGTTACTTTTAAGGGAATTGAATTGATTTGAGCATGAAATCTCCATTCTGCTTCTTAATTCGTTGTTTATGTTTAGCATACACCTCAACAATATAAATGTTGGCTATACAGCTCCTACAACGGGGCCAAGCCAAGCTTCTCACGATCTCTTGGCGTGTGTGCTTTAAATTTTTCGCACAAGAGAAAGGGACCTACAGTTTAACGCCGGATCCGAACGGCAAAGTTTGAGAATTTGCTTTTTCATGGCTAGTTACTTCACTGCTGGCGCCAATAGCTGGTAAAGGTGACCGTATGTGTAAAAGCTATTTTCTAAAGAAAGAAAAAACTTTTATTATTAGATGTTCAGAGGCGGGATCGAACCCACGACCTCCCGCCCAGCAGTCCAGTACACTAACCACTGGGCCACATACGGCCACAGGAAGTCAGGAAAGGATAATGCAAATGAATTAAACATGATACTTTATCGCACCGAATTCACAACTTGAACTTTAATTAATATTCAATTCAAGTTTGCTTTTTTACTTTTTCCCCACCCCACTTTCTTCCACTGTTTGACACTATTAACACTCTGTCCCCTAATCCACTTTCAACCTGCTGCTACGGCAAGTGGTAAAAGCGGCTAACTTTGTCACTGTCAAGTCACTCTTTAGTCATTGTCTTCTCGCCCCTTTTTCTCTCGCTTGCCCCCTAGTCCACACTCAAACTGCTGCAAAGACAAATGGTAAAAGCGCCTAACTTTGCACAAACCATCTGCAAAGACAAAAGCGTAGCTAAAGAAATCTGTCGCAAAGACAAAACGGGTAGGGTCGGGTAGGGGTCCTTGGGGTAAGTCGGGGACGGTCGTGTCTCTCACATTCATTCAAATTCAGTAAAAATCACACTCTTTCATTTCAGACTGTAAAAAAAGTGCAATTCCATTCGGAAATGATTCATTCGATTTACTTTACAAAAAGTAATGAGATTGAGAACATGTCTGATAGGTGTCGCAAAGTGACAGTGACCCATTATCCCAAAATTCTAAATACTTTAAGCAGAAAGAGCAGAATGCTATGTCCGCCAACTATTAAATAATTCTTTTCTAAGAATGGGATTTTCTAAGATAATTTTAGGTGACAGAAGTCAATTAATTAACAATGTTTCATCAGCATGACCCTGCACCTTTTAAGCCTTTTTAAGTGTTTCTAGATTAAATGTGTTATAGCAAATTTCTGGCATAAATTGGCTTTTTTAATGCTTTTCTCATAAAACTACCCATCATTGCTAAATTTTAGCAAATTTAATACCAAGAACAATAATATTAAATATAAATTTTATAATTTATTAATTTTATGAAATGGATGGAAAGTGGAGCTATTGAAATTGATTAATGGAATTGGTCGTCAATTTGGGGTACAATTTTTTAAAATTTTCTTGCATGCCTAAAATGAACAAAGGTTTCTTGTTTCTCGCTGAGTTAAATTCTGTTTTGAAATAAGCCTGGTTAATTTTTGCAGCATAATTAATGAGTCACATTTTTCAGTTGTAATTTCCACCACAATTTCGTGCACAATGGTAATTAAAATTGTTGTTTTTTTTGTTTGCGGTTGATTAAACGGTCATCTTGGGTGACATAAAAAAAAACAAACAATGAAAATGCCGGACTAACTTTGTGAAAACTTAAGTAAGCTTTAAATATGTGAGTGATAAATTATATAAACAGTGGAAATTTAATATGTCCTTTTAAGTCACAGATGTTGTATTAAAAGTATATAAGATCAGAAAACAATTAAGTTTTTGAACCTTAATTAAGACCAAACGGTGGCAAAAAGAATCTGAAATAATTTAGTTTATTTTATGCGCCAAACAGTGTCAGCTCAGTTGCAGTTCATGCAATTTATGTTCATTATTTGGTAATTCGAGCAAACATATGTGGTTTTCTCTGTTATTTGCTTGGGTGTGGGTGGCAGACGATGATGCACTTGGCTACTTGAATTGCCACTCTTTAAGAGCACTTTGGCACATTCAAGAGCTTTCTATTGGCTGAGTGTCTGTGTGGGCGTTGATAGTTGACACACTTCGGTGGGATACGGCCAAGGTAAAGGAGCAGTAATTGAGTGTTGGAAATTGCTATTCAAAGAAAACTTTCAATGGGGAAGAAAGATTTATTTTTAGTGGTCGTTGCTGAAAATAAACCAAGAAATTGAGAGCAAGTTCAAAAGGATTGAAATTGAAAGGAATTAAATGAATGTAAGCTTAATGAACAGAAATTGAATAGAATTTGAAAGGAAAAATCAAATGATATCAAAATACTTAAGAAGAACTAAAAATTTAGCTAAATCAAAGGTTTTTTTCCGGGCAATGTCAATACGGGTTTATCTGTCTCTGTCTATATACTACCTCCTTACTTATTTACAGTGTGACCATGGTCTCTGTCTAAAAATACCTTAACGCTAAAATACTTATCGACATATTTGTACACATCAGCGGCTATTTTCCAAAAAATCTAAAGTCTACCATAAAAAAGAAAATGTTCTTAACCTTTTCCATTCTCCTCATCAACTATCTCCAGGTTGAGTCACCTTTGCTGCCTCTAAGGGAAGAAAAATCTACACCTTCACGCACCTGCAACTTCAATTCAAGCAACCACATATCAGTGAGATCTCCTAAACACTACACCACACTGTCTAGCGACACACCCAACTCCAAACCAAAGCTGACCCCGTGTTCTTCTGAGTCAAACAACAACAATAACACCGGAGATTTCTATCAAAAGCACACGCACGGTTACCAACTCTATCCCAACGATACCTTTGCCCGCTTAGAGGGCAAATCTACAAAACCCAACATCAAAATGCAAACTAAAGTCGATGCAGTGGGTCGCATCACTGGGCCCTGGGGTAAATGGCAACTGAGAACCGTACTCTTGATCTTTTTGTGCAAAATCCCATCTTCCTGGTTCATGGCCTGTATCATCTTTACGGCCCCAGCTCCACGTCATGGTGAATTCTTTTGTAAGCCACCGCCTAATACCATGATTGCGGAACAGAATCAAACCCAATGGATTAAGGTGTCGCATCCACAGAAGGAGGAACGCGAGGATCAGGAGTTCACCATTGATTTCTGTAATGTCTATCAGGATGCCCAGGAGCATGCGCATCATTATTACAACTATGAGAATAGCGAACAGGAGCCAAGAGTGTGGGAGAAGCCGCTCAATCGTAACTCGAATGTGATACCCTGTACCGAGTTCCAGCATGAGACCAACTATCATTCGGTGGTCACACAATATGATTTGGTCTGCTCGCGTGATATTCTGGTGTCGGTGACACAGTTCTTCCATTTGTTTGGTGTACTAACTGGAGGCATTTTGGCCTTTCAGCTGCTGAAATAGTAAGTGGATTGGAGCCATCTCTTAAATAGTATAGTTAATATTTCTGCCCTCTTTAGTTTCAGTCCCAGAAATATTATGCTCTTTGGCATGATTACGCAAATCTTTTGTGGCAATCTGACGGGTTATGTGGCCTCCTATGAACTCCATGTGTTCTTCCGTTGCCTTTCGGCTGTATGTTGTGCCCAGATGTATACCGCCGGTGGCATGATAAGTAAGTGTTGACTAGGTTTTAAAGTATATTGATTTAACCGTATTGTTTTTTTCTTCATTTTAGTGTCCGATATTACGGGCGGCAAATACCGCACCTGCGTCTCTACATTATTTGAGCAATTCTGGTCCATAGGCGTCATGATGCTGCCTGGTTTGGCCAGTTTCTGGTCCAGTTGGTCGCATCTTTATATGGCCATCTCTTGGCCCACTGTGATACTCATTTATCTGTGGCAGTGAGTATAAAGTTAAAATAAAATTAATTAACTCTCTTAAGGTCAATTTCAAAGCTTCTAGACAGCTCTATCTCTCATACTAACAAATAACAGAGTGAATTCAAATTTTTTCTGAAATGATTTCTTATTGCGCTGTGGAAAATGCCTTGATATTATATGGCTGAAAATAAAGTTGATAGTTAGAAATAGTATTGCAGACTCGAGGACAAGTAAAACATTTTTTTGTTTGCTCCTTGGAAACCAGCTTCAGGAACAATACAAAACATTTTCCAATTACAATGTAACATAGATTTTAACAAAAAACACAAAACATATTTACATACATACTTTGTTTTACATGTCTATTCCATTCGTCGTAAAGTTGAATACTAACTTATTGCTTGGTCAGTAAGTGTCTGTGTAGGTCAGCACAGTTTCCCGTGTCCGTTTTGTAGTTAAGTCTCTTGTCAGTTTGTGTGTCTATAACACTAGTTTACAAAATAATAAAAATTTCGCGATCCCGAACATTTAGTATCAATTCCTTGTGTAAGTCCTTCCGCTGAGTCCAAAAATCCAATCCGCATATTTTTTAAATGGGTCCGTTTTCGAGAAATCGCGGAAAAGCTTGTTTTTACGTTCATTTTTTAACCATAGTCAATCACAAAATAACCTAACCAGGTACAAAATAAATTTGGCAGGTCATAGTAGCCCTTAAATAGAATTGTTTGAATTTTAACTATGCCTCTTGTGACGAATATAAAACAGTCAAACTAAGTCAATTTGGTTGAAGTTGAAACCTTCCATTTTTTACTAAATTGTCAATAGCATCTTTATTATTGATCGGATTTTAATGAGTTATGTGGCAATAAAATAAATTTTACACAATTTTTTTCGTGGTGAAAATTGCACTTAAAATCTAGCTTTTTTTAAAAAATGGATAAATTTAGTTCAAAGTTGCAGATAAAAGCGCCGAAGTCAAGCACCGAATCAAGAAGTGGTGTATGAATGAATTATATGGCGTTCAATTACCTTCCAAGAGAGCATTTTCCTTTTCATAATGAAAGACACGAAACAGAAGACATACCCTTTTTTCTGCAGATACTTTTTTCCACAATCGAAAAACTAGCTTTTCCGCGATTTCTCGAATACAACCCCATAAAAAATTTGCGCATTGCATTTTTGGACTCAGCAAATAGACTTACATACGAAATGACTGCCAGATGGTCGGGATCGGAAATGCTGTAAACTAGTGTAATCTATAAGTCTGGAGTCTCTAGAGTGAAGCGTTTGCTGTAGTGGTTTTCTTTGCTGTAGAATTGTGGTTGCTTCGAAGTTCGGCAAGTGTCCACTCTCCATACAGTGTGTCGCAAGCGCTGTTTTTTGTATGGTTGTTTGCTGTTTGAGTTTTTAGTCTGATTTATGTTAAGCTATTCTTGTTCTAAGTTTTGATTTTGATGTACCAATATACAATTTGTTGCAACTGTTTTCTTCATTTCCATTACATGGAATTTTGGAATGGAATTCTAGTACTATGGGCCATTACAAGTATATTTACCCGAGAAACCACACCTCTAAGATCATTTCGCCCTTGTACCAGAATCGCAAAGAGCCCATTGAGATATTTTCGGCCCCATACAATTTGACTCGCTCTTTTGTACAATAAATCACGAAATTTCCAAAGTTTTATGAGTTTCGGGAATTAAATCATTAAGATTTGATAGATAGCAGTTGGAGATGCATTAATGGTTAATGCAAACGGTCCAAAAAGTCACGAATAAAAAATATTCATATAAGAATATTAGACATTTTTTAATAAGCTCAGATTATCGTAAAGGTTTAATAGTTGGAAATTCAAGACGGGTAACTAAGAGGTGTCGGTCAATCGATTAAGGGAAATTGAAAAAAAAAATTTGCCAAATTTGTATATGAGTTTAGATTTTTATGTGTAGAAGAACGTGTAGATTAAAAATAGAACCAAAAATTTGAAAAATATTATATCGGTTGAAAATATACGGCTCTGTTCCGAATTTCAATTCGTCTTTTTTGTAGTATTTCCAAAATAAATACTATTATTAAAATACTATTTTGCGGTCGAATTTAACATCGATGTATAGAAAGAGACAAATATAACTACGGATACTAGATCAGACATAACAAAACTCAGAATTATTTTAGCAGCTGAAATCGATTGCTCAATACCAAGTGAATTCAATTGTAGAAAGAAGAACGACGGAATCTAGTAAAAAAATGTTTGCAACTTGAACTCGAAAATATATTTGTAGTTCGGAACAGGACCCATTATATAGATTTTATAGACGGCAATTGTCAAGTAAACACTACTTCCTGGTTTTATGTTTTAAGTCTCTAAGAAGCTTAGCGATGCTCGCTGGGTAATTGCTAGTAATTAAATGAATAAGAAAACAATAAAAAAATTTATAAAATTCTCCCTTCTCTACGCAAATTTCGTATGAAGATTTCATAGATGGCAATTGCAATATTAGTACAATTTGCGCACCTGACCAGCTAGTTCTGTATAAGAAATATATTATATTCATCTTAAGCTCTACTGTCTTTTGTCAAGCGGTAGTCTTGTGGATCACCTGGCCAATCACTTCTAAAAACGAGAGCGTAAGTTAAAGTCGGCTCTTACCGACTTCGATATACCCGTTACTCATGAGAAAACATTCTTAACAGTGTTCCTGCGTTCCCTAGGGTGGCCATCCAAAAAGTATGCAACATTTTTTTAGGATGGGAGGGGGTTGGGTGCTTGGTTCACTTTTTTGCTCATAATCATCGGATCTTTGTCATTTCTTCGGCAAATTGATTCATTTTACTTAATTACTAATTATCTGTAGAAGGTACGAACCGTCTATCTTAAAAACTGTAGGAGATATAACGTTTTTTCCAAATTGCGGGGGCGGGAGGGGGCGTGGCCAAAATTTGAAATAAACTTGATCTGCGTGCAGATAAAAGAAGCATTTGTTCCATACATTCATACAGACGAACGGACAGACAGACAAGTCCATATCGACTTGGCTGTTGATGCTGATCAAGAATATATATACTTTATATGGTCGAAAATGATTCCTTCTGCCTGTTACGTACATTTGCACGACTTTAGTATACCCTTTTTACTCTACAAGTAATGGGTATAATACACAAGTAATAGACTCTACCTGCTGTAGCAGCGCTGCTTTACTGACCAATAGAGAGCGCCACTACTTGATTTGAACAAAGCTAATAGAGGGATTTTTAAAACTGACAAATAGATGACGCCACTCTTGTGATCATTTGGCTGCGCAGCGAACTTTCTTTTGGTCATAACTTTAGTATAGTTCATCCAAACTTTATCATTCCTTCGGAAAATCGATAAATAGACTCTCTCTCTCTCTCCCGTTTCCCTTTAGATGGATACCCGATTCACCACGCTGGATGATAGCCCGTGGTCGTGTACAGGAGGCCAAACAGATTTTGTTGCAGTGCGCCGAAATGAATGGCACCCGTTACAGTCTGCCCCATGATATTGATCAACAACTGGAGCTGCAGGCTCAAACGGCTATGGATGCTCCACCACCCAGTGGCTGGTGGTCCATGTGGAAGGGTCAGAAGGCTGTGCGTCACATGATCTGTGTCCATCTGGCCTGGTCGCTCTACATAGTGGTCTACTATGGCATGCTGCTCAATATACGCGCCTTCAGTCGCGAGCATTTGTACATCAATACGGTTATAGCCGGATTTAGCGAAATAGTTGGCACCTTCATTGGTCTCTATCTGATACTGAAGACCACCCGGAAATGGCTGTGGACGGGATTGTTCAATATAATTGCTGGTTGCATTGCCATCTGTGGTTGGTTGGTGCCCAAGCCGGGAGTGATCCCATTGGATGCAAATATAGCGCTATTGATGGCTACAGCCATGGTATCCAAAATAGCAATTTCAACGACCCTTTCCATACTGACCACCTGCACGGTGGAGTTGGTTAGTGAGGACAAGCGGAGAATCACTTCTTTCTCGACCATATGTTGGGCCCGCTTCTGGTTACTGGGTGCACCATTTGTGGGTTCCACCATAGTTTTTGGCCAACTGATGCCACAGACAGCTTTTGCTGTATTGGCCATGTTTGGTGGCATTTGTACCATATTGATTAGCAGCCCACGGACGCATCCCATCTCTAAGCCCACGGTTTCGTCCACAGCCAATACACAGGGTGCTCAGAATATGGCCACGCAGTTTACTGTCATCGAGGGACTGGATAATAAGGGCTTTACACCCAGCACGCAGGTCATTTCATCTAGTACAACTTTACGAAAACTGACAACACCGCAATCGAATCTACCTCCTCAACTAATGCCCGGCATTTGGACGACCAAAACGCATGAAGATGGCTCACCAATGTGATATGTGAAAACAGCTGTTGTTAAGTGAGGTTAGGCGAAACAAACAGCTGTTTATATAAGGCTTTGGTGGGGACTTCACTGAAAACTATATCCATTTGGATAGCTCAAGAATATTTGCTAGATCCATTCGAATCGGTGCGAGTTTTTTTAAGAATCTCAGAAATTTGACGCCATGGAAAGAAGTCACATTATAAGTAAGTTAGCAAGTCAAATGTGGAGCAGCGATTCAGTATTACCAACTCTGCCTCAACTACTAAATGTTATATCAACCTTCTAAAGGTTTCCTTTCACTCTCTACCCCATAACCATCCTTCATCTTTTTAAAACTGCTCCACATTGTAGTGATTGTGTTGTAAACACCCGGAGAGAATTACTTGAAAAGACATATATAAGTAGTTATGCATAATTTTGTTATTTTTAAACAATATCTTTATAATAATAAATTGTAGTTGCATATTATTAGTTTATTACCATTATGTATTATCAAGCTAATTTTAAAATATCCATTATATTTAGTAGTGTTTTCCAATCCTAACTATATTTTAATAGTGAATGCGCTTAGCAAACTCGTTGAATGTTATAATGAAGCTAATGATTAGTAGTGAAACGATATGAAATGATATGAATTGTTATAAATGGCAAAAAGAGCAATATTTTTCTAAATAAATATCATCCCACAAAAAAATCATCACCAAAAAAACTGTGTTTGACATTTAAAAATTTAAGGGGAGCCATGGTAAAGACCCGGGAGTATGGCATCCATTCGATATCAGCGTTTTAAATTGAATGTATGAAACAGCAAGAAGAAAGCATCTCTGCTACAGGTACAGAGTATATTACAGTCGGGCATGATCGAGAATGGAATGGACGAGACCGAGTAGAACGCAGTAGACAGACAGACAGACAGACGCTGCACACTGATTCAGAATTGTTTGGCTATGGACAAAATTTTGTAACTTTTGAACCGCTCAATATTTTGAATACATTTTTCTTTTGTTTCATAAGAAACGGTATACATTTTTAAATTTTCATTAGGAAGCGTATCTTCGATTTTTTTCCAAACTTTGTGATGATTGGCTTTAAAGTTGGGGGATATTCCAGGAAAAGTTTTAAGGTGGCCAAAACCATCACATTAAAGTTTACTTTTAATTATAGCAAAAAATGTTTTCAGTATATGTCACCAATTTTCCAACTTTGATGAATTCTCTATCACTGGCAATTTATTTCATGTCTCTAAAGCTAAAAAAAAAGCTTAAAAAAAATTATTTTGGACGATATCTCAAGGACATGGCACCAAAATGACCCAACATTGGGCCAGATCAGTTTGTTTTGAAGTTATCTATCCAATTATAAACGAAATTTCAAAATCACAGACTTTAGGCTGTAATAACCCTGTCCCACAACATAATAACACCTTAAAAATGTTCACTATTGCCAGAGATAAAAATTGACTACTAATCGCAGATTATTGCATTTTTCGGTTGGTAGAGCGGTCCCCAAACCGGCAAAATGGAAAAATGGAGGTCTCAGCATTCCCAAAGCTTATATTTGTTGTATAATTAATAATTGTGAAAATCAAAAGGTTTTATTTTAATTTTAAATGGGCGCGACAGGGTCTCAAAGTTTTAAAAAATAAAAATTTTAACAATCGAAGTTATTGGTTCATTTCAATTGCTGTCATTGTTTAAAATTCAAAAAGGGATCTACATTTGTGGAAATAAAATTTTTACAAACTTGCATTGTTTATAAACAATATCATCGCCGACTATTTATAAATGAAAAAATATATGATAATAGGCAACACTGTGTATGAGTTATTTACAAAAACTTTAGAAGCCATTCGCGCCCGTTTGATATCATCAGTGACTTTCGCCAAAGAAAATCTAACATAGAAGCACACTTTGAAACGCCTCTCTTTTTTGAGTGATGTTAACTCAATCCTGACAAAGAGAACATTCATTGTAACAACTCAATATTTTACTCAAAATGTTTGTCGACATAGGAAACCATGTTTGTTAGAGGGAGACGCACATAGTCACAAAAATAACTCAAAGTGTCAAAAAATGACTCAAAGAGCCAAAATGACAGTAAACAGCTGATTCATTTCTGAATGAAATGTTGACGACGCAGCAGAGTGTGCTTCTATGTTAGATTTTCTTTGCCTTCGCTTGCTTGTACTGGCCCCATCGACTCCCACTCCATGCCAGCGCTGCCATAATCGTTTGGGAATTCCTAAACGACTTGACAGCAAAAAAAAAACCGGCACACATGAGAACAGCGTTGGTTGCCAATACCGTGTGTGCATTTGTTCCCCAGCTTGGCTTTTTCTGTTGTGTTAGTGAGAGAGATTTCCTCCCCGCTTTTAACCCAGTAGCCAATAGTTTGAGTACAGAATAGCATTCAAACTGGGGTTTTTTTGTTGCTTTTAATTGAAACTATTTTTGTTTAGTTTCAGCAACAACGCCGTGCCTGGCGTTTCTTACACATGTGTGAGATTTAACGACCTTTATGATAATCAAACCATCAATATTAAGCTGGCTCAAGGTCTCGTTATGCTTGCGCATAACTCCAAAAAGGAGGAACACATCACATCACAAGTGAAGCTAGTTGGTCATACAGCCTGTTTCAATGGTATCGATATCATCAGTGACCTTCGCTTGCTTGTACTGGCCCCATCGACTCCCACTCCATGCCAAATCGTATTGTAAATTATGCCAATAACTATTGTAACGAGAAGGCCAAGCTAACTTCGTCTTTGCCGAAGTTTTTATACCCTTGCAAATGTTTTAATACATCAGAATTTACGAACGTCAGCATTGAAACAAACAGTTTTTCTAAGTAAAACCAACTTTTCGACCGATAGTTTCTATGGCAGCTATAAGATATAGTCATCCGATTTTGACCAATACTTCCGAGTCTGTGTAAAAGTGTTTAATATGAAGAATCGCTGAAGTGGGGGACGTTAACATTAAAACAAAAAAGTTTTTCTCACAAAGACCCACTTTTCGGGCGATAGTTTCTATGACAGCTATAAGATATAGTCATCCGATTTTAACCAAAACTTCCAAACCTGTGTAAAAGCGTATAAAACTAATAATTGCTGAAGCGAGAGGCGTTTACATTAAAAACAAAAAAGTTTTCTCACAAAGACCCACGTTTCGACCGATAGTTCCTATGGCAGCTATAAGATATACTCATCCGATCCGGTCGGTTCCGACATATTATCAGTGTGCAGTAAAAAGAAGACTCTGTGCAAAGTTTCAGCGCGATAGCATTAAAACTGAGAGAATAGTTTGCGTAGAAACAGACAGACAGACAGACGGACAAACAGACAGACGGACAGACAGACAGACAGACAGACGGACGGACAAAGCTAAATCGACTCAGCTCGTCGCCCTGATCAAGAATATATATAGTTTATAGAGTCGGAAATGAATATTTCTATGCGTTCCAAACTTCTGGGCAAAATTATAATACCCTTTGCAAGGGTATAAAAATCGTATATTACGGCAAAATTTCTAGTATTTTTCGCTGTTCTTTTCTAGATAAAAGCAAGTTTTAGCCGTACATGAAGAGACTATCCGGGTATCTTTAAGTGATCATCACGATCACGCGCATCACGATTGCAGCCGTTCCTGCGAAAAGTCTATTTTTACTGTGCTGCTTATAAATAGACTATCGTCCATTTGACAATTCCCATTCTTCGGGACTACTGTGGGCAAAAAGTAAAGTCAATTTGTTTATAAATCAAAAAATCTTTATTTATTATTGTCAATTCATTTCATTTCCTTGAAAGTAACCTCCCCCTACTGCATTAAGCTAAGGTCCCACAGACAAATAATTTGCTCAAATTTTCATAACAAATTCGCAAAATAGCCATGATTAAAGATTTTTCATAACATAAAACTAAAGCTATGGTTCCATACTGAACCAATTTAATGAAAAATAGCTGAAAAGTTTCATAAGTTGGTCTTTTTAGTCAAATTTTCATAAAAATTTGTGCAAATTATTTGCCTGTGGGACCTTAGCCAATGATTTTTACAATAGTGTTGGTGTTTGTAGGACAACTTTATAAACATGCTGCAACGCCTTTTTCTGGTATAGTCTTCAATTCCTTTTTCGTTTCGGGGTCGATCTCTTTGATCGATTCATAACGGTGTCCACGGAGCGGTCTCCTGAGTTCAGCGGTAGCCGAAATGGTCACTCAAAATGGTTTCCACTGTTATCTCGGTAGTATCTGACTAGAAGGGCAGTGCGTTTAGCGGACATGGCCCTTCTTGAATCTCCGCTAGTGGACCATGCTGACTCCATCTTGCGAGCCACAGTCTTAAATATTAAGTCCCATATAAGAGCAATCATTTAAGATGGTATATTTAGACAATTTCGTTAAAATGTTGCTCTTGAACTTGTTTCATACATCATTTATTACATTATTACATAATATTACAATATTACATTATAAATTGAAGAAAACACTTGTAAACCTTTATATTTGAGGATTTGTAAGGTTTAAAAACATTTTCTTAAAAACAATTATGATTTATTTTTCATTCGTTCACATACGCCGTGGCACTTCCTTATTTAATTATTAAATTTCTTTAAAGAAACTTTAATTTAATACCAAATTTCCAGAAAAAACTCAAAAGTTTCAGAATTGACATATTTTTGCTACCTGCCATCCACTGTGCTCCGAAGCCGTGACTTATCGATAACCACAGAGACCAGCTTCAGCTAATGTCGATTCATCTGATCTTGATGCTTTAACATGATGAGGCAAATGATAAACACAAACTTTACCAACAATTGTTGCTTCACTTTAGGCATTTCGTATATTTATAATATTTTTAGTACGATCACCACAGTACTCACGTTATATTTCGCGGTCACGATCAGATCACCTGCTCACGCTGTCATCCCTAGATCACGATCGAACTTGTTTAAGAGTTTTTGCTGCGCGTGTGAAGCGTGCAAAGTTGTCTTTTGCCGTATATAAAGCCGTTGCGTTAATTAACAGGTAAATCAGATCGTGCAGTTGCATTCAGAGAGAGGGAGAGCAGACAATAACTTGCATCCACTTCACAGCGCCAACAAGAACAACGACAGCAACATGTCAACGCCGCAGCAGCCAGAACAACAACAACAACAACACGTGGAACGGCAACAGGTGGAGACGGCCTCGACCTCCACCACATCAATTACAAGCATATCCGAAAGCAAGGAACTAACCGGTTTGACACACGAATGCGGTGTCTTTGGTGCCATTGCTTGCGGGGATTGGCCCACGCAAATTGATATCGCTCATGTGATCTGTCTGGGCTTGGTGGCCCTGCAGCATCGTGGTCAAGAATCGGCTGGCATAGCCACCAGTGAGGGTAAATGCTCCAAGAATTTCAATGTCCACAAGGGCATGGGTATGATCAGCACCCTGTTCAATGAGGATTCAATGAAGAAACTGCGCGGTAATCTGGGCATTGGTCATACCCGATACTCCACCGCAGGTGCCTCGGAGGTGGTGAATTGCCAGCCATTTGTGGTGCACACGGCACATGGAGCCATGGCGCTGGCTCACAACGGCGAGCTGGTTAACAATGAATCTCTAAGAAGAGAGGTACTCGGACGTGGTGTGGGTTTGTCTACGCACAGTGATAGTGAGCTGATAGCCCAGTCCCTGTGCTGTGCCCCCGAGGATGGATCGGAAGTGGATGGACCCAATTGGCCGGCCAGAATCAGACATTTCATGATGTTGGCTCCCTTGTCCTATTCGCTGGTCATTATGCTGAAGGATAAAATCTATGCGGTGAGGGATACCTATGGCAATCGACCGCTGTGCATTGGCAAGATTGTGCCCATTAACACGGGTCAGGCGGGCGATGCCCGAGCCGATGGCTGGGTGGTGAGCAGCGAGAGTTGTGGCTTCCTATCGATAGGAGCACGCTATGTGCGTGAGGTGGAACCCGGCGAGATAGTGGAACTCACCCGCAGTGGCTATCGCACGGTGGACATAGTAGAGCGTCCGGATTTCAAGCGCATGGCCTTCTGCATCTTTGAGTATGTGTACTTTGCACGTGGCGACAGCATCTTCGAGGGTCAAATGGTGTACACGGTGCGTCTGCAGTGCGGACGTCAGCTGTGGCGTGAGGCTCCTGTAGAGGCAGATCTGGTTAGCTCGGTGCCGGAATCGGGCACGGCTGCCGCCCATGGTTATGCACGCGAATCGGGTCTGGAGTTTGCCGAGGTTTTGTGCCGAAATCGTTATGTGGGACGCACATTTATACAGCCCTCCACGCGTCTACGTCAGCTGGGTGTGGCCAAGAAATTCGGTGCTCTTTCCGAGAATGTGGCCGGCAAGCGTTTGGTGTTAATAGACGATTCCATTGTAAGGGGAAACACCATTGGTCCCATTATCAAACTGTTGCGCGATGCCGGAGCCCAGGAGGTGCACATACGCATTGCCAGTCCGCCCTTACAATATCCCTGCTACATGGGCATCAATATACCTACGCGTGAGGAGTTGATAGCCAACAAGTTGAATGCAGAGCAGCTGGCACGTCACGTGGGCGCCGATAGTTTGGCTTATTTGAGCGTGGCTGGGCTGGTCCAGGCTGTGCAACTGAAGCAGCAAGGCGCCGAGGCAAATGGACAGGGCAAGGCCATGGGTCATTGCACTGCCTGTCTGACTGGAGAGTATCCAGGGGGATTGCCCGATGAGTTGAGCTGGTGATCAAATTTGATTTACTTTCCTATTCCCATACACAACCCACTCGAGTATGCAGTATCAAAAGCCATTGAGTGCTCAGCCAATTGTGTCACAAATTAAAGTATCTTCGTTTTGCATTTAAAGTGCGAATCGTCCCCAACGTATTTGGGTTTATTATATAGCCATATCCACCACCACCATACTTCATTCCTGTTAGTTTTAGTTGTTTTAGGCCCGTTCTCTCTCAGTGTACCATTGCAACTCATAGTACAAAAATTAACCTTCAATACATTCATTCATATTTTATGCCCCAACTGGAATGCACTTTACTTTTTGTAAATAACAAAGAGCCAATAATAAACAAACATGACATTTTAGACCAAGATCAAACGATATCGAGTTTCATTTGGAAGAAACAGAGGCCTCTGATCAGGCGAAACCAATGGGTCAAAGTTGCCATGCCTGGTTAAACAATTGAAAATTGAGTGCGTATTCTGAAGTAAGTTGATTTTGACAGTCTCTAGCTAGACTGTAAGCCCCAGCGGAAGTTCTGAAGATAGTTCAGTGCAAACGTTCGAAGTTAAGTTAAAGTTCGATTGACGAAATCCCAACACTTGTCGTTTATGAGAACTCGCTAGTAGCGGGTTTTTAGATTTGGAAGAATAGTAAACTTTAGAAAAATGTGAATATCTTAGCATTAACCAGAAACAGAATTAATTTGGCAATCAAATTCGTGGGCTAAAATGCCATCTAAAAAATCTTTAAAATACCCAAAACTCATCAAATTTCGCACCCTTTTTTGTTGATTAACACCTCCTCTTTCTGCTACGTTTGAGAAAGGTACACTATAAAGTGTCTAAAAAAGTCCATCAAGCAATCGGTTCAAACGGCTCATACGAAAGAGTTAGGCTCCTCGTACTGATGTCCCTTCTGGGAAGCAGAATGTTGTTGCCAAGGCAGAATAAATCTGTGTACAACCATATTAAATTTGGAGTGATAAAAAACTTTGTCAAAGCACTTCCTAAGGATGGACGGACAATTCAGTATTTAAGATATTTTTTCAGACTCTGCAATGCGAAAATCAAAAAAGGGGTCTTCGTAGCCAGCAAATACGCAGATTGATGAAAGAAGATGGGAACTTCCTAAAGACCTTAAGTGATATTGAAAAGAAGACGTGGATTTCAGTTAGAGAATTCTTTGAAGGTTAAAGTAAACCGCAGTCCAAACAAACGGTTTCTGAGATGCTCCAAAACTTTTCCAAAAAAACAATGTTGAAGGACCAGGGCTGCAAACCGGTTCGGAGTTGAACCGCTCCGCAGTCGGATGCTCCGAGATTTTTTGGAAGTTCGAACCGAACCCGAACCGGAGCAGGTTAATCTTTATCCGCCCGAACCTGAGCCTGAACCGGAGCAAAAAAAAGTTAAGAAGTGGGTGCGGTTCAGAAATTATAAAAAAATTTGCTAGATGCTAACTTTGCCATTTTTCAATAGATGGTGCCCAAACACTAACTATCAAGCTTTGTGATTGTGTGTGTAGCAACGAAACACGAAGTAAACGTCATTATGTCAAATATAGGGTAAAAACAAACACACCCGTATTCTCACTATATGCGTGTGTCGGCTACGACGCTGGCAGAATTATGATTTCCTATCACACGGGATAGGGCAATTGACATTTGGGCACCACTGATCTAAATGCACACTAAGAAAAAAATGTGAAATCAATTTAAAGAATTGGACTTTTTTCAAATGTGCCCTGGTATATAAAAAAAATTTCAAATAAAGAGAAAAAGTTTTTAGAACTTCGAAAAATAAAAAAAGTTTAAGAAAATTTTTATATAAATAAGAATATGCGAGATTTGTCTGAAAACAACGGAATACAAAAAAAAGACAAACTTTTTCAACAGGAATGATAGAAAACTTTTTATAATTTTTATTGGTCGTTAAATTTAAATCATATTTCTGTTTTCACCCAGCACGTCAGGGTTACAAAATACGTCCTATTTGCATAATCGTGTGCTACGAGAAGTTTCTTTACATTTGTGAATCATTAAGTAACCATTTGTGACGAAATTTGTTTTAATGTTAGCTGAATAGAATGACGTTACAGAAAACCCGAACATGAAGTTTTGATTTTGTTCATAAGATCGACCAAATATACATTTTTTTTTGAGTCAGGGAAAACAATATTATTCCTGAACCCCGGTTCGAACCTGAACCTGGGTTCAGCGACCTTCTGAACCCGCTCCGTGAACCCGAACCCAAAAAATTTCAAGGGTTCGAACCCCGGAGTGAACCCCTCCCGATTTTTATGAGGTTTGCAGCCCTGCAGAAAATATAAAAGATACATCTTTCTTTTAAATTTATTTACGCTTTCTTGTCCATCAACCAAGAATTCGGCTTATTGCCCTCGAAAGAGGAAAGATCATCCTATTTATCTAAATTTGCCCAAGCATTATTTTGTTAAAGATGGCTTTTTAATATATTTTTGAAAGTTGCCTTTTTAGGCAGTTTTACCAACTTTGACCATTCATATCTTAAAAACTTGACGTGCTAGAAAAATTTAGAAAATTGACTTGTATTCAGCTTGAAAGCCTCTGTCAAACGGTGTCAACCTCATTCCCTGGTCTCATAATGTAGATACGAGAAAATTAAAATCATGACAACTCTGAAACTGACTTCACAACCGAGCTCGAAAAGTCAAAACGTAACCCAAACGTTCGGAATTGGGAGTAAAACATTCTTTTTTGTTTCATTTTTACTTTTCAATAAAGTTCGGAAATCGAAACAGGCCTGAATAGTAGTTGTATTAGTAGTAGTATTATGTTTATTGTGGCTTGGCAATTTGCCGTCCGCCTAAAGCCGTTTCGAACATTTTAACATGTTTTTATGTCTAAACATTTGAATTTTGCATTTAACAATTATTTCTTTGACATTAATACAGTACAAGTAACATAGGAATCATTATAGTTTAAGTTAAAAATTTTCTAAAATTATATTTTGCCTATATTTCATAGCTAGTCTTATAAAGCTTGCGAGCCCCGTCCAGTTGTTGAATAGTGCGCGACATTCTTCTTCAGTAAGCTGATTTCCTTAAGAACCGGGCATCTGGCCACAAAATGCTCCACATCCTGTCGATCTCGCAAATTACATAGAGTGCACATTATGTCTTCATTCTGATGTTGCGGTTTGTAGTTGATGCTCAGCATTTCGACTCGGGACTTAAAGATATTTGATATCATCAATGACCCAAAGCCATCTTGGAAGTAATTGTTATATGCCATATTGTAGTTTAATGTCGAGTAGGAGTTTCTCTAGACGCTCCCTCTTGCTTCATTCTCCCACCTATGCCGCATTGTAATTTCTAAACTTCTAATAATTTCATAGTGTTGCTTCTCCCATTGACTTCGATCAACAAGTGTTAGTTCCGCGTTATATTCTTGTGCCGAGCTTTTCCACTGTTGCAAGCAAATACTTTGCAATGATTTTTGGATATTTATGGGCTGGCATGGCAAATATCTTTTTTGTGTACCTGAAGTGGAGTTGCAGTGTATAGGCAAATAGTGGCAGTAGGCCAGTTTCCAGATGAATTGCATACTTGGGCGTGTTTTATGGGAGATAGAAGGTCCGCGTTATAAAATACCTCTGGCTCCGCTCAACATATGCAGAGCACCCCCATACTTGGGCCGCATAACACGTAATAGCTTTTGCTGTGGCCAGGTACATTTGGTATTTTGTGCTGGGGTCTATACATTTGCGCTTTAGAAAGGAGTTCCATGTGCTTCCAATTGCTGACCGTGTGATCTTTAATTTAAGAGCGGAGTGATTCTTGAAGCTCATGTCGCCAGTGAGGGTGACTCCCAGGTACTTGTAAGACGTAACCACCTCTAATGGAGCGCCATCCAGGTTCCAAGCATCAGTGCGCGCTAGTCTTCTTTCATTATTTTTTATTAGTTCTTTTGACTTTTCAGAGTTGATTTTCAAATTCCATTTTGTGCAGTAAGCATGGGGGGCATCTATCATCTGCTGTAGTATTACAGGGCTTGCAGCGAGCATAAGCACCTTTGGAGGTATCTGTACCTTTGGAGGTATCTGTACCTTTGGAGGTATCTGTACCTAGTTTGACTCCTCCGGTAAGTTCTGCAGCGATGTCATCTACGAAAAGAGCAAAAAGCAGTGGGCTAAGTAGACATCCCTGTTTGACGCCTTGGTTTGTTTGAAAATCTTCGGATAATCTACGCCCATTCCACACTGTAGCATGTTAATCATTTTTATCGATACACCTATGTTTCCCAGCTTTCAGAAGAGTTGAGATCTGTTTATGGTGTCAAATGCAGCACTAAAATCAATGAAGAAATAAATAGATCTTCTTTCCTCGTTGTTGATACTCCTTTGTAAGCGACGTAAGGACAAATATGCTGTCCACTGTTGAGTATCCCTCCCTAAAGCCCATCTGGTTCTCACTAAGCAATTTGTTGAGATTAACAAAGTTGAGGATTAGGACTTTCCGTGAACAGTACTATGGATATTAGTAGATTAGTAGTGGTCAAATCCGAAACAGAGTACGAGCTGCACCAAATGTAAGTTCCTAATTATTATAAAAAATTCTTAATTTTACAAAGTTATTTAAAGGCCGGATAACATTCTTAAAAAATTATTCCAATCCACATATCGCTTGGATAACTCTTTTGAACATGCTCTCTTCGACATGCGTTCGGCCCCTAGGGTCATCCGGTGACAATAGCTGCATTAGGGTACTCTTGGTGTTTTACAAAGTAGACCACTTAAGCCCCCATTGACTAAGGGTCAACCTGGAGTTCCAGCTTGAAGAGCGTCCACCTACGCCTTTCTCCTTAGTTGGCTCGTCTGCGGTGTGTTCATATCATCACTTGCCGCATTACATTTACATCCCACACTGTGCAAAAGAGAAAACGAGAGGGAAGATAAGTTTCAGTTACTGAAGTTAAATCTAAAAAAAGTGTCGAAAACGAAATGAACCGGAACCGATTTGGTGGTTATCTTTATTTATTCCAATCAAGCAGGTAATAGCCTGACTAAAGAAAATCTCTTACTACTCTTGCCTTACTGTTAGCCTCACGCCTCTAGCATATTCTCAAAATCCTTCAGCTCCAGTTCACGTTCAATCACTTGGGTGTACAGATTATCCAGCGTCTCCTGCATTCGTTGTTTGAGTGTGGCATTTTGTATGGATGCAATTTCCGTGGACTTTTGTGCTTGTTGTGCCTTCAGATCGCTTATTTGACGGGTCAATTGATGAATCTTGTCTTGGATCTGTTGCTGTGTGTACTGCGGCTGGGATTCATCCATAAATTCCAAATTTTCAAATTCCTCTCGTTTGGCAATCAGTTGATGCTGCTCATAGAAGCCGCTGGGTGCGGCCAGATTGGAGCTTGAACCGGCTGCACTCAACTTGGGACTGCTGGCATCGCGTCCAAACATGGATTTGTTAAATTCATTTTGTCCCATTTTGGCGGTACCAAAGAAATCCGACAGTCGGGAATCATCGGCCGACAGTCGGGAGGATTCCTCCAACTCGTGCTGTCGTGGTTGTCTCAAAGCATCGTTACGCGACTCGGGCTCATCTTCATCATCGGTGGTGGAGACCTCTTCGCCGAATATGTCGTGTGCGGCCACTCCCATATTGGGTGCGCGATGGGCAGAGGCAAAATTACTAGTATCATCGTAATCCGATTCCACATTGATTTCACCCCTTTGGGAGCTACTTTCGTTGATGATCTTCTCATGGTGATGATGGTGGTGGTGGTGCTGCATGCTGCTGTCATCTTGTATGTCGTCGTCGGCTTCGTTGTACGGTTTAATATCCGACTGATCCAAATCATCGCCGGGCTTGTCCTCCTCATTGATAATCTCGTAATCCACACGCACCGCCTCGTTGTCAATACGCAGCAGATGCTTTACCTCCTTCTCAATTTCCGGAGCTTCCACATTCTTTTTTTCAGCGTCTTGCGGAAGCGTCGCTTGCGCACATTCTTACAGGGAGGCGTAATGCCGTGTGGCCACAAGTACTTCTTGTCCACCTTATTGGGATCTTTTTTCTTATTCTTGTTGGGCGATTCCTTTTCCGTTTCCTCCTCCGGCTCCTCCTTGCAAATGAGTATTTGGCAAATGTCAGCGGATTTGTAGAAACTCTTGTTGTCAATCGTTTTGTAGCTCTCCACAACGGTGGGCAAGTCCACGAGCTTGGCATACAGCAATTGATCATCCAAACGTACTTCACCATAGCGCAAATCCTGATCCAGTTGAATTGTTAAACGATCTTTGATGCTGCCCGCTTGAATGGCCTCGTGAATGGTGTCGGCCAGGTCCTAAGAGGAGCAGTGGTATAAGAAGCGTAAGGAAATCCAATTTAGGATGCGTTTACCTTGGGCACGCGCAGGATAAACTGACTCTCCAGCTCAACGCCATCGTCCCGCGGCTTGTGTTCGGCCTGTTTTACTTTGTCGCTTTTCTTTTCAAACATTTTTAAGAATTTGGGAATTTTTAAGAAGACCCTATTTCATCATAGTGAGACCATTCTCGATAGACGATACTCGATAACATAATCGAGTAGTCGATTTTAAGCCGGTCACCCTAATTGTGGACGCTGTTCAACACTTACAACTTACCTCTGCTCCAATTTCCTCTTCTCATCCCATTTGACAGAAAATCTTGGTTTAATGCGGATTTTAATTAATTTATAACATAAACGTTGATTGTTAAACTACAGTTTTGTGCATACCCAAAATGCTTTCAGCCGGTACGCTTATAGCTTTGCTGCTACTGAGCGCCACCTGCTCGGCTCTCTATGAGGATCAGATAAAGAAATTTGATTGGTAAGTTTAGAGATTGGCCCACGACCCACATAAATAACTAACCAATTGATGCCACTTGCAGGCGCGCCGTAAATGTGGGTGCCCTGAAGCAGGCCCACATCGATTTGAATCACTTCCAGCCACGTTTGTTACTCAGCACCGAGGAGCAAGTGGTTGCCTCGCTATGTCCCAAGACCGGTGAAATAGTTTGGCGTCAGGTTTTGGAACAGCAGCCACGCGGTGATCTCAAATTGCTGCAAGTGAGCGGCTTTTCAGATGACTCTAGCGACACAGCCGCTGCTCCAATGGGCACAACTTTGGGATTCGATATGCTTACGGTACAGGGACATGCCCCAGCTTTGGTACGCGGTTGGAACACCAATATAGGCACCATTGAATGGGAATGGTCCATTATGCCCCTTAATACGGAGCGTGCACAAGATGCTCTCTGGTTCTATAGCAATTCGGTGCTGTATCATGTGGTGCCGGCCTGGCGTAGTCATCTCGAGGTGACGGCCTATTTTGCCACTTCGGGACACTCGACGGGCAGCACCAGCAAAATAATGGCCGCCTGGATAAGTCCAGAGAGTTGTGTGCTTAGTGGAACATATTATATTTGTGTGGCAGATGGCAAGCAATTGATTAGCTTGGATTTGGTGGCCAAGAGTACGCAGGTGATAAGGACCACGCTGGAGGGACAGCAAAACAATGGGGAAAAACTTCAAGCCTTGGCCGTAAGATTCCACTTGCTTTCTAATCGTTTTTCGTTTAATAATTATTACTTTTTATGTACCTGAAACAGGGTCTAAATGGCGTTGTCATAGTAAATGGCAAACCTGTGAGTGTGAACAAGGACCAAGCCATTTGTGGAGACCTGCAAAGCTCTAGTTATGCTGTGGGTAGCTTTAACTATCGCAAAGTCCTGGCCTATGCTGATTTGAATGATCGTGTAAGTGCGCTTATCTAAACCCTTAAGCTATAAACATCAGGTCCTCCTTTGACGAAGAATATCCAAAGCATCTGATGATTTGCCAGCTTTCTAGCCAGCTAAGCCACAGCTTATCAATATTTCCCACCTATTTTCGATAAGGACAGCACTTAATAAGTTGACGTCTTGATTTTTTTAATGTACAACAGAAGACCCTAAATCACAACAGATGCGTAAAGCAGTCAATGCTCGAATAAACCTCATACAATATAGTTATCAATAATGCGAACTTTAGCATAGGCTTTAAAATGGATCGTACCATGACTTTCTATAAGCATAAATATACGTATTTGATTTGCCATTGTACAATCTGACATTCGTAATATTACGTATTTTATATGGCAAAGCTGTGAGTCAGCACTAACTAATAATTTTCAATAATTTTTAAAACTTTTGAGCCATTTTTTTTTTATAACAAAAAAAGGAGGTCCGGTTCGGGTTCAGCTTTAGGAGGTTGCTTCGTTAGAACTCGCATCGAGGAAATATAACTGCCGAAATATTCTGGTGTCCTACATAAATTGTTTATATAAAATCCACATAAACCGTTTCTGTTCGGTTCGTGTTAATGAACCGAGGTAGGTAGGTATTTCCGGCTGGCCCCCCATGTACGGGTGCTTTTTAGGGTACCATTTCCTTTAGAAATCCTGGAGGATATTTGACGTTTTGGCAAATGTCATTAGTTGTTTGGAGGAACTCTTGGCCGCCTCTTTCAGAGAGGTGATGCTTGGGGAGTGCAGATGTTTTAGTCTTGTCGTGCAGATAAGGTGTTCTAGAGTTTCTACATTTCCTGCAGGTGTCTGCTGTCGTGATGCCTAGCTTTATCGCCTGAGCGGCTGCTGGGCAGTGACCAGTTATTATGACTATAAGCAGAATCAGTCTCTTCTTTAGAGTTGCAGCGTATAGTGCGTGAGTTTTTTGTCTCTTTTTCTTGCAAATAATTTCCCTATTTACTGCGATGGGATAAAAAGTGTTGTAGTTTTTGAACCTTGACACCTTGTTCCCTGGCGGCAACCGGTCCGTTATGAACCGAACAACCTTTTTTTAGACTCTTACAACAGGTTCCGAACCTCCGGACCGATGTCTTCTGCATGGAATATCGTCTGAAAAGTGTTTTTAAGGTTTTCCTTTATTCTTATATCACAAAGTAAAGTTTCTGTCAGGGATGCAAACTGGTTTTTAGAACCAAACTTTTTTTTCGTGTAAACGAACCGTATACCGAACCGGTAGTGTTTTCAAAATCGGCTGAGTATACCGTATAGCTGCCAAGAAACTATCGGCCGAAAACTGGCTTTTATCAGAAAAATGGTTTGGTTTAGTGCTGACGTTCGTTAACTACTAGTAGTTTTAAAATATTTGCAAATATTAAAACTTCGGCAAAGACAGTTAGTTGTTGTAAAAAAAGGCTAAGAACATCAAACTCATTACAACTTGCTAACCCATAATGGTAATAAAACCAAGTCTTTATTCTATTATCCGTTAGGGGGGCAACTTACTGAATACTCAATTTTTTTTATTATCTGGTTTGTAATAGAAAATTTGAAAAATGTGAAAATTGTCTTTTATCAGTAGGAAAAGTGAATAGAAAAATATGTAGTTCTAAATCTCGTTTATCACAAATAAAAAAAACCCTTTTTATTTTATAATATGTTTAACATATGTACAACAAAATTCCTAATTTAACGTTTATGAAATTTCACAATGCGGATATTCTTGGGATTGTGTTGGTCAAAAAAAATTATATGTTGTTAGGGACCTCTTGATGAAAAAACCAGAAAAATACGATTTTGTCAAAGGTTCAACTCAACAACAACGTCATTTGATAATTTCAATAGTTTTTTGGGCCAAAGAATTGGCAATAACGAAATGGGAAAGATCCTTTTTTGCGGAAATTGGTCCGTCGACACTTTGAACATAGCATTAAACCCTTCAAATCGATTAAGCGGTTCTTAATACTTGTATCAAAATTTTTCTTTACGACTAATTACTCTAAATTAATTATAATTAAATGAATAAAGATACGAACCGAACCGAAACCGCGGTTCTGTAAGCCCTAAAACCCGTCCGCGAACCGAACTTTAGACTTTACAACAGGTTCCAACCTCCGGACCGAGTCTTCTGCAAAATGTCTGAAAAGTTTTAAGGTTTTCCTTTATTTATACCAAAAGTAAAGTTCCTGTATATATCATCAATTTATAAATTTTTAAAAACTTTCCATTCTCTATCAGAGGCAATTTATTTCATGTCTCCAGCTACTTTGGTTTCCGAGATATTGCAACTTAAAAGAAACGAGATGCGGCATAGCGTCATATCTCCGCCCAGTACATTTTACCGTCGGAGATACCGCGTTTTTTTCTGGCGGAGATATAACGTTTCAAAACGACATATCTGCCATGTTTCAAACGACATATCTCCGCCAGAAAAAAAGCGAGCCGATTAGAAAAAGAGAAAAAACTGAAAAATTCCTTTTTGGCGCGTGCCACTTTTAACTAATATAGCACAGTGGTTGAAAGGGATGGTTTTTTGGATATATTTTCTAAGTAAATGAGTAAAGGGCTAATTTTGAGGAAGCCAGTGATACCCAAATAGTCAATGTTGTTCAAAGGCAATTGCTAGTACAAAATGGCCCATAATCCGCGATCCAAAAGTTCCTTGGTGAATCTTAAAACACAGTTTGGTCTATTTTTATGTCTGGTTTGTAGTCCATATGGAGTGCTTCCTGGGTGAATATAAAATTCGTACTCCATATCGTGGTATTTTGGCTGTCGAGTACCATCTATTAGGAACATGAAAGCCCGATACACCATCATAAAAACAATTTTATAGAAAATCTACCGTGCGATTTTAAAGATATTCAAGAATTAACATTTAACTCCTTTTGGAGGTACCTTAGACAATTGCACAATTGAACTGAACTTTTTGTAATTAATTTATGACAAGTGTATCATTACCCACTGTGGCAAAAGCAAGAAAAGGTCGAGAGAAATATGTATGTTTGGGAAACGAAAAAAACAACTTAATTTGTCTCACAAACCAACATTTTTGCATATCTTCTTTCGTTGTATTTTCCGGTTTTCGCGTTTTTAAGGATTCTAAACGGTAGATCTGCCCGTTTTAAAACGACATATCTCCGCCTGCTTAAAAAAGTTCTTGGAAATTAATTACAGCAAAATTGGAAAGCAAAAAGAAACACGTTTAAAAAAAGCATAGCAGAATTCCAGGCTAAACCTAGGTTTCGACCTTGACACATTGGACTACCCAAATCGTTATTCGACTAACCTAGTTTCCTAAAGAGGAAAATTTAAAACAATGGTCGGAAAATTCTGCAGGAAAATAAATATTTTTCATTCGATTGGTTTGAAACTCGGTTTGTAAGGATAGATTAAGAAATAATTTGAGGTGTGAGTTTCCAATGTCAGAAAATCCGCCCCTGCCCGGAAAATTCTACATGCAAAATAATTGCTTTTTATACGATTGACTTGAAACTCGGTTTGTAGGGTCAAAATTAGAATTATTTTATGTTTTCATTTTCCAATGTTGGAAATACCGCCGGGTTACTCACTGCCAAGTGGTTGGGATGTGGGAGGTATGTGGATGATGGGATGTAGATGAAGGCGAGAATTCGGTGTGATATGGGTGGTAAGTTGTTATGAAAGCGGGTGGGAAGTCCTTGGGATGTGGGCGGGTGCTAAATGGATGGAATGTGGGTGGATGAAAAGGGGAGGGATGTGGGCTGATATTTGTTCTATCCTGTTGAAGGCGAGAGAGATGGATATTTGCTAGTTAAATTTTAAGGAAATTTCGGTATTCCCGACCTTAGGCCGCACTCCCTAATTGGTCTAGACACCTTGTGTTGTCTTGTTAAAGATGATTTTACAATTATTTTATTGCAGAATTTAAAAATCAATGCTGTGTATCTGGACAACTGTTCGCCGGTAGCGGAGTTTCAGCATCAGCTTCAGTTCCCTGCTCATTATGGCCTTCCCAGTTTGCACAATTTTGACTGTAAACTGAAACGTAATGGAGATGGCAAAAGTTGTCTATTCCTATTCAGTACAAGTTCCGAATCCATTGTGGCCATCCAACAAGGACGCGTTCGTTGGTCACGTGAGGAAGCTTTGGCCAATGTGATTGATTCGGAGTTTATGGATTTACCCTTGGCAGACGCAGAGGGCACCTTGGAGAATGAAATGAAGGGCGAAGCGGGTAAGTTAAAAAGGGTCCCCATGGGGGGAAAGAACACAAATAATACAAATTTTGTTAAATTAATGCTAACCAAAAGTGGATTCCACAAGTTTTGAGCGTAAGTTGGTTTCTAATGCTGTCCAAAATCTGTGATTAAAATGCAATATTGTTATTTTTTGTTTAACCAGGAGACATTGCCAGTGCCTTTTTGCGTAGGATATCCACACAGGCTTTGCAACTGAGAAGTTTGTTCTTGCATGTAATTGGCTTGGGTCCCCCACCCACGGATACGCAAAGAGCTGGTCTGGTACGCGACTCATTTGGATTGCACAAAATGTTGGTTTTATTAACCAAATGTGGGAAAATCTTTGGCATTGATAACATTTCGGGGAAACATCATTGGCAATCGTTTTTGCCCCATGTACAGGGATTTGATAATGCCGAACAGATGCGTTTGATTGTGCAGCGTAGCTCCAAGCATTTTCCGCTTCAACCTTTATGCACAATTGTGGCCAAGGATGTGGTAAGTAGCAGTCACAAGAGAGAGAGAGAGAGGATGATGATTTTTATGGTTTTTGGTTACAGATTACGGGCAATGGTATACTGTACCGTTTTAATCCCATCACTGGACTAGCTGCAGATGGTGGCCTCTTACAGTTGGACTATAAAATCAAGCAACTTTCTTTGTTGGCCGAAACGGAACAAGATTTTGTCAAGGCCATTTTGATATTGGATACATCTAATCAAGTGCATGTGGAGCCTAAGCATGGCAAACCTTTGGTAGGATACTTTCCTTTACTTTAAATCGCCAAATCATCTCTTAATTCCAATTCCAGGCAAATGGCATGTATTTGTATACAGCGGATGTTAAAACTGCATCGCTGGAGGGTTACTTTGTTAAGTATGCGGGCGGGGTAAGTGCTTCACTTTACCCTTAATGCGCAGCTATCTACTATTTTCTTCTCTTTCTGCTCTAGAAATTGACTTGCACCAACATTTGGAATGCCCGTTTGGGTGGCCACAACTCGGAGCAACAAATTGTGGGAGTTGCGGGCAAAAATCCCATTGAACACGTACACTCTCAGGGTCGTGTTTTGGGGGATCGGTCGGTGCTGTACAAGTACATTAATCCCAATTTAGTGGCTTTTGTCACACAGGCTCCCGATGCCACGCATAAATGTAAGTAAATTTATTACACAAAAAAAAACAAACTTATTCTTTTCTTTTTCATAGCCGTTCTTAATTTATATCTAATTGATGTCGTCTCGGGTTCTGTGATTTTCTCCATGACCCATCGCAAAGTGCGTACTCCTGTGCATATTGTACACTCGGAAAATTGGCTGGCTTACTCCTATTTCAATGAGAAAGTTCGACGCACCGAGATAAGTGAGTAAATTCTGAAACATATTTGGTTTGTGTTTTTTATTAATTTTGTTTTTCTTTTACAGCCACCATTGAGCTGTACGAAGGCAAAGCACAGGCTAATAGCAGCGTTTGGAGCTCTTTGCAGGCTCCTCCCATGCCGCTGGTTGAGCGTCAATCTTATATAATACCCACCATTGTTGAGGCATTGAGGGAAACGATTACGGAACGTGGCATTACCAACAAACATGTGCTGAGTAAGTTGAAAGATGAGTTGGCAAGTCAAAAAGTTAGACCTGTATGGAACCTTATAGGAAAATTGACGAAAGTGATTGGGTTAGGGCTTGTTCGAAAGGAAATTTCATGGCATTTCGAATGCTGTTTACAAGCCGCTGAAGGGTATAATTAATTCTATCAGGCATTGTAATTCCATAATTCCACTTGAAACCAGGGAATCAAACAAGGTTCTATTTTATTGGGGTATTCGGTTCCAGAAATTTTAAAACAAAGTGGACAAGCAAGCTAAACACATGTATGCGTACATACAATATCAATTTTATTTGCGGGATTCAAATAATATTCTATTAACAATGTCCTTACCAAACTAAACGTTACTCAAAATAAAAAAAAATTAGTTACAGAGAGCACAGAGAAACAAACGCATCGTCTGTACTTAAACAATTCATCAATGCAACTGGAACTAGCAGTTTTCTTTCCTGTGCTTGATTCGTGTTTTGCTGATCGACTTGATTGTCAAGTTTTTTTTTATCAAGTCAAGGTGAAATCGGTCAACGTGCTTTGTTTTTTAAATTTGTACCATAATCGCCCTGTAAGTCATTTATGTTCTCTCACATACTTTGATGAGAAGAAGAGAGAAGATTTTTTTTTTTTTTTTGTAGTGTGTTGTTTTTGATTTTCTTCTTATAATAATATTATATAGTTGTTGTGTATTTGTTTATTTAGTGTTGTTTTTTTCTTTTGTTGACCTAGGGGAAATGATCATTAACTACAACCTACGTAAAAAACCAACTCCTCCTGGTGGTTACTGAGGAGTGGAATGGCAGCCAATCCCCTGGTTTTTAAGGTGAGGGGGGTGTGGACGTACATGAACTAAGCAATGGGGTGATTTGATATGGAAAAAAGAAAAAGCCCCAACAGAGGATGAGAAGAAAATAAACAACCCTTGGGGATATAAACAACGGGATTTAACCAACACAGTTTTGGGGCGGGTTTGCATGTGTGATAAACTGCGCCACTCTTGGAGTCATCAGCTTTACACCAGTTGGGGGGGGGGGGGGTTGGGGGGGGGAAAGGAAGGGCAAAATATTTTTAATATTAGTCTTATCTGTGCTCACGCGCCAACAGAGGACAAGATAGACCCGATAAAAGACGAATTCTATGAGCGCCTGGAACAACTATATGAGCGCTGCCCCGACCACGACATAAAGATCGTGCTAGGCGATTTTAACGCGAAAATCGGGAGAGAAGGAGTTTTCGGTTCGACAGTCGGACGCTTTAGCCTTCATGAAACAACCTCTGGTAACGGAGAGAGGCTAATAGACTTCGCCGCGGGCCGGAACATGGTCGTAAGTAGTACCAGATTTGAACATAGAGACATCCATAAGGCGACCTGGAAGTCCCCAGATCAACGAACTCGAAACCAGATTGATCACGTTGTGATCGACGGAAGGCATTCATCAAGTGTACTAGATGTGCGCGCGATTCGAGGAGCCAATATTGACTCGGATCATTGCCTTGTTGCAGCCAAGGTACGCACACGGCTCAGTGTGGCGCATGCCGCACGCACTGGCACACGTCGAAAGCTAAACGTCGAGATGCTGCAATCACAAGGGACCTCCGAAGCCTACAAAGCTAAACTCGCCCAACTGCTCAAGGAATCCTCCCCATCCCCTTCCGATATAGGTGAACAATGGAATCAAATATCACACTCCATGAGAGCAGCTGCCGAGGAGGTACTCGGGTACTCCGAGTCCCCCTCAAAGGCGGTCTTGGTACGATGAGGAGTGCCGACGCGCTACTGCAGAGAAAAACGTGGTGTACAAGACATTTCTGCAGACGAGGCGGATGCTGATAAAATTGTTTACAAGAAGAAAAGGAAAGAGGAGAAGCGCCTATTTAGAAGAAAAAAGAATGAGCAGGAAAGGCGCTTGCGCGAGGAAGTCGAGATGTTATTCGGCATGAGTGAGACTCGAAAATTTTACCAAAAGATTAAGCAATTAACAGAAGGTTTCAAGCCCAGAGTCCCACAATGCAAAGACGAACACGGGAATCTAGTCACAGATCCGCAAGTGGCGCTTAACAAATGGAGAAGTTACTTCTCCAACCTACTGGGAGGCGATGACGAACAGGATGCCGCCACTAGAGAAGTAACGATGCCACCGATCGACAACATAGAGATAGACCCAACAGGAAGTCTGTTTAGCCATACGAAGGCTAAAGAACAACAAATCACCAGGCGCTGATGAGCTGCCCGCTGAATTGTTCAAGGCTGGAGGCGATGAGTTGGTAAGGTGCATGCACCAACTTCTGTGCCGTATATGGGTTGACGAAAGCATGCCCGACGATTGGAATCTAAGTGTTCTCTGTCCAATCTTTAAAAAAGGAGACCCTGCAGTTTGCGCCAACTACCGCGGGATCAGTCTCCTCCCCATCGCATATAAGGTTCTGTCCCGCATTATTTGTGAACGTCTAAAGCCGTTTATTGATACACTGATTGGACCTTATCAGTGTGGCTTTAGACCTGGTAAATCCACCACAGACCAGATTTTCACACTTCGACAAATCCTGAGAAAACCTATGAAAGAGGCGTCCAAACACACCATCTTTTTGTTGATTATAAATCAGCCTTTGACACACCGATAAGGTCAAGCTTCTTCAAAGCCCTGTCTACTTTAGGTATTCCAGCAAAGTACGTTCGACTTTGCATGATGACGTTGAGAAGTACGCAAAGCTCCGTCAAAATAGGAAAGAACCTCTCCGAACCATTTGATACCAAAAGAGGTTTTAGGCAGGGCGATACCTTATCGTGTGACTTCTTTAATCTACTGATGGAAGATATACTGCGCAAGTGCCAACAGAACCGGCGGATTTATTTATAAAAATCTAATGCTACTTGCATATGCCGATGATATTGACATTATCGGCAAAACCAAACGGGCAGTAAGCAAGGCGTTTTCAGAGATTGAGAAGGAGTCTAGATTAATGGGTTTAGCGGTAAATGAGGACAAGACGAAGTACCTAGTAACCGCGGACAAAAAGTCATTGCGACTTGGGCAATCTGTTACAATGGAGGGGTACAACTTTAATGTTGTAGAGGATTTCGTCTACCTCGGAACGATGATAACCAGCAAGAACAACATCAGTCTGGAAATCCGACGAAGAATCACTCTTGCGAACCGATGCTACTATGGGCTAAGTAGGGAGTTCAAGAGCAAAGACCTCAAGCGAAGAACAAAAATAGCCCTGTACAAGTCGCTTATCATCCCAGTCCTGCAATATGGCGCAGAAGCATGGACAATGACAGCAGCGGATGAAGCGGCGATTGGCGTGTTTGAACGAAAAATTCTTCGGAGGATTTATGGACCTTTAAAAGTCGGCGATGATTTCCGCATTCGAAGAAACGACGAACTGTATAAGCTCTATGGGGACACCAGCCTGGTTAAGCGCATAAAGCAGCAGCGGCTGCGCTGGCTAGGACATGTCGCCAGGATGAAGGAAGAAGCTCCAGCAAAAAAGGCGTATAAATCGAAGGCGGCTGACTATGGAGGCGGCAAGGTGGGAAGACCACCACTAAGATGGGAAGACCAGGTGCGGGAAGACATTGCCGAGCTTGGTGTGACCAACTGGTGGCAGCTCGCACAGAACAGAAGCGAATGGAGAGCGTTAATCGCAGAGGCCCAGACCGTCTAACGGTTGTAATGGCCATTAAAGAAGAGAAGAAGTACTTACATACGGAATAAGTATGTATGATTTGCATGTCCAAAGAGAAAAGTCTCGAAGTTTTTATATTGCTCACTTACTTTATGACTGTCGTAACTCAAAATAATCCATTTTGAGAAAAACGCGTTTAAAGTTCTCAATGGATTTAAGCCAGAAAAAAATGGTTCTTTCAGTTTCGAGTTAATCTAGTGAAAAATAAAAAATATAAAATGCTTATTAATAAATTTTACTAAGATGATTTTTTTTAACACAATGCCAAAGTATGTTTGCGCAATATCGACATCAGAACAACTGAGATATGACGCTCTTGCACTAACAGAAAATGCACCTGAAAATGATTTTGCGACATTTTATCATCTTACATAGGAAGTATAAGAGATATCAATATGAAAATTTTCACAAAATAGTAGACAATACAGCGAATATTTCTGCATCATTAAGTCAAAAATCATATTTTTTGAGTAATGACAGTCTTGAAGTAAGTGAAAGATATGTGAATTAGTTCTGTTCGACGAAATGTTTGTCGTTAGAGAAGATGTTCGTGACAGGTTTTTGTGTTCGTAGAGAATAGAAATGATTCTATCTTGCGGGTGTTCGTGCGAACATCTTTGTCAATGGATGCCAACATTTGCAAGTGCCTGTAGGAAATCACTGTGGTTAGAGCGAGACGACCATAACCCAAATCTATCCAGAGAGAGCAAACTGGTGACCAAAAAGTATCTAGAGCAGACCCGGCCACCTTCAGCTCATATGAGCCGATGTCAGTCGTGTTTTTAAGCAAACGCGAGCCGAAGTTATGTTTGTGTGAATCGGTGAGCACTGCATAGCAAGTAAAACGCGTGTTGTCTGGAGAGAGCTCTCTTGTTCACCAACACAAGCGTACTTTTTTGTCCTCTCCATTTGGCCGCCTTTGATCTAGAGAGCGTAAATGAGAGCGAACAGCTGACAATTTTCTGAGAAAAGCGGTATCCATTGAGCAAAGTTTTTCTTAATATTCTTTGCTCCATTAACTGAGCATCATTTTACATTGTACGTACAAGAGACCTGCACGAGTAAACAAAAATGGAACATTTTTGGCGTCTCCGAGTATGAGTAAAAATTATCCCATTACCCAGATGTCAAACTTGCATTTTAGCCATCGTAATCGATTGAAAAAAGTGTCCTTTTTAAAGTTTGTTACATAAGGAACAGAAATGGAAACTTTATGTAAAATAAAAGGGTCCGAATATTTCCTAATCGTAACTTCTGGGACAAGTGACGTATTTAGTAATTTTAAGAAGATTAAGGAATTTTTATTATTAACTTTCGGGCCTGTTCCGAATTTCGACTCGATTTTCGTGTAAACTTTA
Source organism: Lordiphosa clarofinis (assembly GCA_018904275.1). NCBI lineage: Eukaryota > Metazoa > Arthropoda > Insecta > Diptera > Drosophilidae > Lordiphosa > Lordiphosa clarofinis. The sequence continues at coordinate 807,544 of JAEIGQ010000068.1, read as the reverse complement.
GTATTTTGCAGTCAAATTTGAAAACGTTGTATAGAAGGCGACAAATATACCTGCGGCTACTAGATCAGGAATAACAAAACTCGGAATTGTGGCAGCAGCTGAAACCGATTGCTTAATCCCAAATGAATTTAAATCGATTGCAAATAGCAACGGGATCTAGTAACCTCAAATTAACTTGACAATTACTTTTAAATTTATACAAATTGCATTCGAAATTCACATGTTTACACGAAAATCGAGTCGGAATTCGGAACAGGCCCCTTTATTTTCTGTGATTATTGTGAGCACAAGCGAATGTCTCCACAGATCACCCATTATCTGAAATCGAAATGAAAAAAGGAGAGTTTAACAACAAAAGGCAACAAAATTCTACTTTTTCCAATATCTTGAAGGGATGGGGGTGATTCTAGATGATTTTCGTATGCTGAACACGCATCTGTTCAGAAATGGTACAACACGTCGAAATTTTTAGTAATTTGAACTTAAAGTGGCAAAAAATGACTTATTTTTGACTGTTTTAGACGCATTTTATGCGGAACTTATATTTTTGTTTAGACTTTTTTTTTATCTTTTGGAAAAGTACAACTCCTTAACTTTAAAATAAATAACCCCAAACAATTCTACGAATTTTTTCAGTAGAGTTATAATATATTTAGTAATTGTTTACGTTTTTATAAGATCACTATTAGTTTACTGCTGCCCCAAAGTTTGCAATGGGTTTTGTTGAAAATTTTCTTAAAATTCTTTACCATTTTTTTAAAGATAGGAAATATTAATTATTAACAAAATATTAAGGAAAAACGAAACAAAACTAGTGCTTCTCAAGAAATCGCGTCTTCGTTTGCAACCTCACTCTGACACCTTTTGAGCGATTGCATGGAAAAAAGGCTGCAATGGTTTATCGCTCGTTCTCGCCCAATATTATCGCATCGCTTCTTGCATTGCATTCGGCATTGTGTCAAAAATTAACTGATAAAACAAATAATCATTTTAGTCACACAACAAATAATTTTACTCGTGATCGTACAAATCCGAAATCACTCGTGCAGGTTTCTATTATGTATATGTAAATATTTCGAAAAGTTAATTCGTGCACATAAAACTCACCATAACTTTTTGTCCACACTCTTTTATTAAGCAATTGCTCAGCTTTTCTTCCATTTTTGGCCTTGGCATTTCAAGCAATCGTTCGTACTTTAAAAGTGGAAAGCAAAGTCTACTGATGGTAGGGTATCGAAAGATCCTTTCCAAATTTTAAAACACATTTCATATGCCTTTTTCAAATGATTCCAACAACATTCAGATCACGTCTAACTTTTTGGGTTGAAGCTTACATAACTACAATTCTAACTTAAACTTTTCCTAATCATTTTCAGTTGGCACTGCCAGTGGATCAATTGTGGAAATGCCTTGGCAATTGCTAGATCCACGTCGACCCGTTCAAGCCACCGCACAGGGACGCGAAGAGGGTTCCATACCCTATACACCCGAGCTGCCTTTGCCAACGGAGAATCATATTAATTATAACCAGACAATTGCACGTTTACGTAATATTTACACCGCACCCAGCGGTCTGGAGAGTACCTGTCTAGTCGTGGCCACTGGCTTAGGTAAATCCTCAATTCTTTCACCATTTATTTTAATTTTTTAATCAAATGTTTCTCTATTCCCATAGATTTGTTCGTTACCCGCGTTGCACCCTCCAAGACGTTTGATTTGTTAAAGGAGGACTTTGACTATATACTTATTTCCATAGTGCTAGTCGCGCTCACATCGGGCTCATTAATTGTTAAGCATTTATCGTCGCGTAAATTGCTCAAACAGGCATGGAAATAGGCAAATAAACTAATTGCTTTATATACAATTTTACTGCGACCAAATACAACCAGAATGGAGGTGGAGTAATTCTAGTAGCTGCATTATAACTAAACAAAAACAGAAACCATAAATAATGCAATTGATAAACACTTTTTTCCCAACGCTAAGGCCTAGGCAAATAATAATAAATTAATTATAATAGCGTAAAAACATAAACAAAAAGAAAACTATTTATAATTAGCTGTTGAAAAGGGTTTTCATTGCATTTTCGTTTTGTTCCTGTGTATTTTTGTGTTCCATACAATGTGGGAAGTGTGGGTTTTTTTTTTGTATTAAATTTTAGTCAATAAATTTGCATTTGTAAAGGAGGATAATGGTAAAAAATGTTTTTTGTCTTGGAAGGGGTCAAGTGAAAAAATGGTTTGTAACCGACAAGTTTGAAATTTGGCGCCGAATAACTGTGTGAGGAACTAGTTCCCATTCAACAGTCAGTGTATCAGTTCTTGCGCAAAACGGTCATACTAAGTTCCCATCTGTAATGCAAATTTTTTTAAATTTTCTTTATTTAAGTCGTTTTTCAGCGTCTTCTAGTGTTTATCTTACAATTCTGAATTTGCTTCTCTATACAGCTCCTCCAACGGGAGCCAGCCAAGCTTCTCTTTTGTGTTGTGGCTTTGAAAAATTGAACTAGGATTCAAAAAGATTCCATTGAAATAATTTTTTAAAGCGCGCGCTTTAAAACCCACCTTGTTCAACACTTAAAATCTCATTCAACCTTTGCATCTTATACAACACTGTTGCTCTGCCAAACAGCTGTTCCCTGTTTAACTGAAAACGATGGCTTTGCGTGTTTTTGGTTTAAATTTAATAAAAACTAACAGAAAGCTATTGCAAAATGGCTGCAAAGTCAGTGGCATGCCCACAAATTTAGCCGTAAGTCATAGTTCAAAGCCTCAACTAAGGGCAACATGTGGCATTTCTACTGTCAATTGTTTGCTCACGTTTGCATAACCTTTTCCTTCCTAGGTAGCCGCATACGGCACCGAGGTGACTGTCCAGGCCACACCGACTGCTGTGCAGAAGCAAAAGGTCAGCAAAGCCATGAAGTCATATCTGAAGCGGGCCAATGAACACGATGAATTCATGAAGACGCAACAGTTGGATTTTCAAATTGGTAAAAGGCATTTGGCCAACATGATGGGAGCCGATGCGGAAACTTTTACGCAGCAAGATATAGATGTGAGTGTGGTCAGCCCATAATTTAAACCACGTCTTATCTAACCCTTGGTTGTGCTTTCAGGAAGCCATAGAATATCTATTTCCCTCCGGTTTGTTTGACAAGAAGGCACGTCCAGCCATGAAAACGCCGGAGGAAGTGTTTCCCGCCCGCAAGGCAGCCGAATTCGATGAGACGGGACGTCCCTTTCATAGCATGTTCTACACAGGCAAACCCAATTTCTTTCAGCTGCTTCATGTGAGACGTCGCTTTGGCTTACTGCCAAAACTAGAAACCTTTATAAAATCTCTCTCCAATTCCAGGACATAGTGGAGGAGACCAATAAGCTGAACGATTTCGAAGAGCGCATGCTGCGACGCGGCAATACACCCGATGAGAATCAAAAGCTGTATGTTTTATTTATCAACTATTGGAACTTTTACTTATTTTTTGATTTATGTTTTGTGTACAGCGAGGTGGTTGGTTTCCAGCTGCTGCCCAAAGAGCAATTGGAACTAATGCTAGTGGAGCATATTGCTGATATTGAATACTTGAATTTCACCAATGCCATGGAACGTTTGATTGCCTCACCCTATTCCTACAAAAACAAAGCATTTATTGAACGCTTTTTGAAGCCCCTCATGGATCAGTCCAAGCAATCGGAAGTGCCTAAACCAAAGATTGACGAACAGGGTCGTCAGTATATAACCACATATGAATGTTTGCGTAAAACGGCACGAGCTGATGTCACCGTGCGATTACCAGGAACTGGCAAGATCAGCATTAATGGTCAGGATATTTCCTACTTCAGTGAGGAAAAGTGCAGGGAGCAGGTGAGTGCAAATATTTATTAAATAGTTGTTAAATCAAGCGTTTGAGGCATTAAAGCTTAGGACACCATTAATCTTATTTTAAACATAAACTCTTAACAGCTTACCAATTTCATGAGTGTTTTCGAATATTTCAAACCGAATTTTAAGTCAATCGGATGAAAAATAGTTTATTTTGCATGTAGAATTTTCCGGCCATTTTCACGACATTGAAAAATCACATTTCAAACTATTTCGTAATCTATCCATTCAAATCGAGTTTAAAGACGACCAAATTTTCCAAACATTTTCCCCGTGGGTGGATTTTCCAAGATCGGAAAAACACCTGTCGATTTATTTCGCGTATTATGTTTACAAACCAACTTTCGAGTGAATCGGATGAAAAAAAAAATATTTCCGGCTGGAATTTTCGAAACCCCGTTTTAGTACTCACTTTCAGCAGATATTTCAGATAAAACTACTGCGAAAAACTCAGCTTCCTATCTTTTAGGGTTTAGGCTGTGCGGCAGTCACCAATCAGTCAGTCTCTTTTTATAGAAATAGTCAAATCTCATACATGTACATTAGGTCAGACCCCAAAACGGCAAAATGGGAAAAAGTAGGTCTCGCGATTTCCAAAGATAATATTTTTTGTATAATTAATAATTGGGAAAATAAAAAAAACCTTAATTTTAATTAAATGGGCGCGAATGGGCTTTAAAGTTTTGAAAAATTTTAATCATACGAAAAACTTTCACCTAATAGAAATTTTTACAACGAAATTATTCATTCGTTTCAATTGCTTTCGAAATAACACATATGTAATAATAGTCTTTTATTATTTTTTAATGTAGACTATATAAATAACCTATAGTATATACAACAACTTTAAAATTCCTGTTCGCGAATTGTAATAAGTGCGTTGAGTCTGTCCTCAGACAGTTTAACCTACCTTCAATCTTTTCAGCAGCAAAACGTCCTTTCAGCATTTGATGAGATATGCAGCGATTGTCGAGAACAATTGTAACAATATTTCAAGGCTCGGGAAAAATTATTGAATTTCTTAAATTTTATGAGCTGTAGTGCCTAGAGTCTGAGCTTTCCGGGCTTTTTTCACTCTTGTGCCACATAATAAATTATGGGTCAAGTCCGTTTTGGAGCAATAATTCAAGCCCGTTTCATAAATTTTTGCAGCTTCTACAATTTTTTGAACTGAGTCCTTGGTACGATGTGGTGGAATCTATGTAAAGAAATTTTTGTTTGATTCTTAAAACCCACAAAAAGAAATCATGAAATCCACAAAAAGGTAGTAAATAGTGGCACTGTAATAAGGTTCAATATGATATTAAGAGTCTGTACCATCTTACATCGAAAGTGTACAATATAAGAAAATATTTTCGAAAGTATCCCAAAAGCTCTTATTCTCGTTGCATATGTTGTTGCGTTTTTTGATGGCGACCATATAAACGAGGAATATTCAACTCAAAACACATTTCGTCAGTAAGTTTCTTCACATTGGCGATGTGAGTTCCGACTGATGATATCTGAAGTTCTGCAGTCTGAAGAGTCCACCTGAGTGTCAGAATTGCAGCATTGACGGCAGTACAAACTTGCACAGATATCAGATACTCAGTTTTTTTAATCGCACTCATAAGTTGTGCCGCCTTTGAAAATGTGTCGCTGTCTCTATAATTTTTAATCCTTTATTTTTTCAAGCAAACGTCCAAGGTTTCAGAACCCCTAAAACCAATTTTTTGGTTCAAACCTAGGTTCGTTTGAATATAAAAGAATAGTTTCGATTTAAAAATACTTATTTTTATACCCTTGGAGAGGGTATATTAAAATTGTCCGGATGTTTGTAACGCAGAGAAGGAAGCGTCTCCGACCACATAAAGTATATATATTCTTGATCAGCATGACGAGCTGAGTTGATATAGCCATGTCCTCTGTTTTCCCGTCTTTTTTTTTTCTATCTCCTCCCTCCTTTTTTTAGCTATCTTAACCAAACTTTGCACGAAGTCTTTTGGTACAAATACGCTGCACATTTGTCGGAACCGGCCGGATCGGATGACTATAGCATATAGCTGCCATAGGAACGATCGGTTGAAAAACTAGTTTTTGTGAGAAAAACTTTTTTGTTTTCAATGGTATCGCTCCCAACTCTCGTATTTATAAGTTTTTAATGATTTCACATAATTTCACCAAGCCTTGTCGAAATCGGACAACTATATAGTATAGCTGCCATACAAAAGTTAGGTCTGAAAAATAGTCCGAGTGAGAAAAACTTTTTTGTTTTCAATGTTATCGCTCCCAACGCTCGTATTTATAAGTTTTCAATAATTTTACATAATTTCAACAAGATTTGTCGAAATTGGACCACTATATAGTATAGCTGCCATACAAATTGTCAGGCATATATCAAGCTACAAGGGTATATAAACTTCGGTCGAGCCGAAGTTAGCTTCCCTCTATTTTTTTAAGTAATTTCTTAGATCAGAAAAATCAAACTTAAGCGTTGAAAAAGCCCGTTCAACTCATACCTGTTTTGCTGGAACAGCAAGTATAGTCAGGGCAATATTTTTAAAATTTCCTAATTTTTGTTCACCTTTCCAAAAATTGAAAACATATTTCGATTCTCTTGGACAATTTTCAAAGGCATCCATCATATACATATAACATCATTTATTTCTTCTTCTTTTCTAAGCCATCCGACGTTGATTCATTTAAAGTTGAATCTTTGAAAACTTTCATTAAAATTTTGTTTTTGATCTTTAGCATGTCTGTAATTTTATATAGTGCGAACCCTTCTAATTTCAAAAAAATCTTTCAAATTAAATTAAGCCTGTGTGCAGCACAACAAACTGTAAATATAGAATCCGACCCATTGTCGCTCCTTTATAGACGGTGATGATATACATCTATCCTAGCCTAATTCGTAGGATTGGAGAACTTTTTGAATTATACAAGTCAGATTATAAGGAAATTCTACATTTGTGTAGTTGGAAGTTGGAAAACCTAATTTTTAGAAAAAGTGGTCCAGTACAAGTTCGAGGAATTAAAAACATTAGGGGTTAGTCAGACGCAAAAAAAACCCGAACCGAACCGGTTCTAAGGGGTTCGGTTCAGGACCACTAATACCTAATAGTGGGCTAAAAAGGGAAATGAGGGAGAGGGAGGGATGATAGGTGGGTGTTGACGGACATCTTAAGGAGTCGACAAAAAGAGACAGGTGTAGATGGGACTTGGTATTAGCCGCATTCTACCAGACTACCGCCGCCTAATGCCTTCTTCATTCTTTCCTCGGGACACTCTCTTTTCCACGAGAATTGATAGACCAGAATGACACCCTTATACTTCTCTTCCGTGACCCTGTTTTAGCTGCGTTCCTTCAAGAGGTGATACTTATAATCCTTTGTTGAGTTGTGGTGTATCTTGAATATCTTGCCCAGACTGAAGCATGAGTGGTAGGATGTCATACGGTCCTGGTAATTAAAGGATTGGATTAACTTGATAGCCCAGATAAATCTTACCGTTTAGAGTTTGATAATTCCCAACCAAAAGAAAACAAACCCCTTATATCATACATATATATTTTTGCTTTTATTAAAAATACAAATTTTATTAAAATTATCATTAAAAAAATCCCCCTCTCTGACGCGAACAACGCCAAAAAAACAACAAAGACACAGCCTAAAACCAGCCACAAAACAAACCTGCCAACTGCTTCGCCTCTAGTGTAACTAAATTTTCCTAATTTATACATAAATGTTGCATATATAGTTTATGATATGATATATAATATAGATAGTAGAATAGGGCGCTAGGCGCATAAAACATAACTACAAACTCGCGGCTACTTGATAATATCAACAATTTTCTCATTCATCTTAGGTACTATTAGTGTCTGATAGTAAAAACTTGGTTTACTAAATGCTATGGCTTTCCGGCTACTTGCGCAAATTCTGCTTCTGCTGATTAGAAATCACCAGTAACAATTTGTCAATCACTTTGCTCGCCTGTTGCTGCTGTGAAATGAGCGCCTGCTTCAGCTCTTGAATTTCCTGTGTGAGAAACTCAATGCGGTCGGCATTATCATCGATTTTGGTCGTTAGTGTGGTGAACTGTGTCGACTCTGGATCCGAATCGGGTAAAACGTAGCCCGTGGTAACGGAACCATTATTATTATTATACTTATTCTTATACGAAAGATAATTCTCGGCGGGATTTTTCGAGCTGACGGTGTGCCCAAACTGTTTGCGCATTTTGCCCACTTCGTAGGCCTTCATTAGAATATCACGTGGCAAACGTTTTTCGCTGGGATTCAAGGGCTTGACGCACAGGACCACACGATAGGCCTGCGGTGAAACCAAGGCGGTGTAATGCAATAAATTGCGTAACCAAGTGGGCAAATAACCATTAAACAATGCCGACTCAATATAACTAATCAATTTGGTTTGACGCACCAGTTTCGATAGCCCGGCCGTCTTCTTCAGCCCCTGAATATCATGCACAGCTATGCCCACCAGCAGATTCATCAAAATAATGGTCACAAATAGCAGAAACAAGACAAATGTTATCTGAGCGCTTACTTCCAGCAAAAAGGGCGGATCCTTGCCATCGGGATCGTTGATAAGCAACGATAAATCCTGCTCACCAATCATCATCACCAGCACCGTTATGAATCCCATAAAGGGATTGGCAAACGATGAAGACGAGGGAAAGATTACACAAAAACTAATGGTGAACCCTATCAACATACATGAATAGGCCATAAATAGTTTGGCAAATTCACCCTGCACCCGTGTGTACATGGCCACATACACATCAAATACCGGAAGTTGACCAATCATCAACATTAAATTGGTCCAACCCAAGAGTACGGCAAAGGCTCCTATATGATTCTGGAATGTGTACGTCTTATTTGTGTAAATATACGAAATGACAAAGACACTCGTGATCACAAACCATTCCATAATATTCTCCACTTGGGTCACATAATGTTTAAACGAGGAATAGCCCGTGATGCCGTACAACTTTCGAAATATCTCCACTATGGTTATGGCCACCAGAACCCACCATTGCATTTCCATGACAAACGGATTGTTACGCAACATATCACCCAATATGGATTGCTTCTGACACAACTCCTGTGCCTGTATGGTCGTATTATCATCCTTGCTACCATTGTAACAGTTATGGGCCAAAGCCGTCAGCACGTACAGCGTTAGGAAGAGCACAAAACTAAAGCAAAAGATCAAACGTCCTATATAATATTTACGTATTTTGCCCCACTTGATGTACAAAAAGGACGAGCACAGAGGATGCTCTAGAATCTCCTTTTGTCCCTCATCGACAAAGGTATTCAGATAGCTAATCTCGCGCGGATGACAATGCTGCAGTAATTGACGAAAATCCAGTTCCAGTTCGACCTCACGATTGACGGGATCCTGAAAAAGTAAAGTTTGAAGAAAATGATTAGTTGAGAAGTAGCTAATATGAACGAAAACAGATGTTAATGCCCCATCTTTGATTATACCCAAACCAAAATGCTAGAAGTAGTTAATACGAAGGAACACCAATGATCGAAACACACATATGATAATGCACTGTATGGTCTTTGGGTATTCCAATCCAGAGTATTGACGGTTTTTTTGGTTGACATTGTCTGTCCGTCTATTAATGTCTGTCTGATCTTAATCAAATTATTTAACTCTTCTCTAGAGTATAGGCTTCTCTAAAAAGCAGTCCAGTCAAGAGTTAAGACCGGGCCTTTTCCATTCCAATATTGGTAAAGTCAATCGCATACCTCTCTGGTGTTTCCATTTCTTCAGGATCTTCGTATGAATTTTAGAAACGTGAAATGGTTTTACCTTTGAACTTTCTATTACATGGCAATTTTATTCTCCATGTTTCATTCCTCCCGATAAATTTTAGTTAAGAGAAATCCCTGAATTAAAAGTGAGGCCAGGTCAGGTCAGCTCCCAATTTGCAAAATGAATATATAAGAATATAAAAGTTGATCCACAATTTTATTATCAGAGAAGGATTATCAGAGAAGGTCAAAGCAAAGTGCCTAGAGTTATAATGTCTGTGAGTACTAAGATGTATGTGCAAAGAACTCGCTGCAGCATTAACACACTTATTCTTATTGCATTTACTTCATTTGCTTTGCTCATGCTCAAGGCTATGTATCTAGGTAGATTCTGTAGCAATCTACTTCATCCTTATTGTTTTGAAAAAAACGTACATTATAATGCATTTAATGTAAGCGGGCATATGGTCGCACTGAAAAATGTTTGAAAACAATCGGTTAAATCTGAATTGTTAGTAAAGTTAAAATCACACAGGCAAATAATTTCGAAAATTTTAATGAAAATTTCGCAAATATTTGCCAACGTAACAATGCCCAAACCTAGTTGTAAAATCAATGTGGAGCATGAGAGAACGGCCTATGATATAACTATGACAGGTAAGGCGCTCTTTCAGTGTGCTCTCTCTTTGGGACTCCACAGTTTGAGTGTGTTGCGGTCATTTAATTGATAAGGTTGTGTGCGCAAGATTTTTTGTTTGTTTTGCCGACGGGATTTCTATTTTCTTTTCAGTTTCTAAAAAAGTCGAACGAATACTGATGCGCAAGCAGCAGTTCCGGCCACCCATAGCTACCAGGAGCCGAAGTCAGATGTGCTTGATATTGTGAATTGCAAGTAAAGCGACTGTGGTCTGGAGAGAGATCTCTTGTTCACGAACGCAAGCACACTTTTTTTGGCCGGCACTGATGTTAAGCAGGGTTCCCCAAGAAGAGAGCGCGAAAATGTGACTGTGTCTCTCTCGAACACACAGTAGCCCTTAGAGTTTGAGGCACAAAGCAAAGCCCAATTGTTTAAGTTTTTGAAGAAAAGCTGGTGAAATATCTTTTGATCATGAATGCCAATGAAAACGATGTATGCGGTGCAATCGTTAAGAAGGTACCCACATTCAAACAATTTTATTATACAATGTTTTCATTGATCCCCTTAAGATACGCTATATGCACTCTCATTCTAGTTCTAAGGTCATGAAATTCGTATGGATATTTTTGTGGTATATTCTGATATATTATTCTTATCGATTGTAATCAATGATCGATATTTTATGTCAAAGTACCAGAATACAATTCTTTCTTTTCTTTCTGTCTGGACAGTTGGACTTTGACCTCATTTGTGACACCGCGTTACGTGGGAAAACAGCAGCCCACCTCGCGCCCAACCAACCGAAAGACGCAGTCGCTAACGTACAACACAATAAAGTCATGTTAACTACAGACTAAATGAGTTAAAAGTTACGAGTTGAGTTAATAGCAAGACTGCAAACCGTTCCTAAACCGAACCTGACAGTACCAATAAGATAGGAGTTTTGGAGGAGACAATCGAAAATTCCCAAAACTGATCCCAAACCGGAACATTTCCACGAAGAGCAAATAACAAGAATTTTTGATTTTCATCTAATCTGATTTTATCATATATATCCTATAATAAGGACTTAATACAAGTGTTTCTGCAGTTCTTAAGAGCTTTTTGACAAAACACTAATAAATCGAAGTAAATGTTGTAACTTGAAATATAAAATTCTGGTTTTTGCAATTATCGAAATTATAGACTTCGACGTTTTAAACAATTTTGACATCCCTATATCGTGGTTTCTAACTAGCGGTGTTCTTTGTTTGACTTCAAAAACATAAAAGCTTTGTTCTGAAAAAATCACAAAACAGTTAATTTAAACTACAATCCTTCTTAACCTAGCAATTAAATGTGGTTAAGGGAATTTTTTCTTTAATATATATGGTTAAACAGACTCTGAAAGGTACGGTTCCAAACATTTGATAGTCACGTCGACAAAACAACTTTCGAGAGGTTAAAAGACCAACCAAAAAGTATGTCAAAATTCAAGTGGCCCATTAAATCGTTCTGACAATAAGGAAAATTTTTTTGTTGTTTCACAAATATTTTCTTTATTTATATTGGTGTCTACGCGGCCGTCAGCTGATTCTGGGAAACTCTGCTTTAAATATAATGTCAATGTTCTCAGCTTTAACTGTCCCCATATCATCATTAAATTTCCTATATATAAACTTGAAAAAAAAAACTCTTTTAACAAATTGAAAACTCCATCCAATAACAGTGTGACCGTTTGTTTCTAGTATGTGTTTTTCTGTAACAAGGTCACACTGCTGGCAGAATATTCTATCAGTTAAAAAAAAATTCATGACCTATGGAATGTTCGGCATTAAGAATTAATCCCGAGCCGAGGACTTAAACAAAAATTCCTGTTTTAATCCAATCCAAACCTAAAATATGAAAATCCTCCTCTAAGACCCATAATATGTAGTTCATTTCCCTATTCCCACCTACCTGCGAATGATGCAATGTGATGGCTGCATCCAATTTCTGTCTTATCATGGCCACCGAAGCGGGTGTTTTTCGTGTAATCACATTCAAAGCCGAGGTGCCCTTCTTCGATTTGGTGGTCACATCAGCCCCATGAAATATTAACATTTCGACGCACTGCACCAGGCCATCGAGTGCGGCTAAATGGAGGGCCGTAAAACCATAAATATCCTTGTGATTGACATTGGCACCCCACTGGATCAGGGTCTCCATTATATCATAGGCATTCTCGGATTTTCCCACAGCCGCATGCAAAGGAGTACGATGATCAAAGTCCTCCGCATTGGGATCAGCATTGCCATTCCTTAGCAAAGACTCCACACACTCCAAACTCGAGGTACGCGCCGCCAAATGTAATGGAGTAAAACCACGATGATTCTTTAGTTTGGCATCAGCTCCCTTGGCCAATAAAAGATCCACACACTCCACATTTCCCTCATCTGCGGCCAGATGTAATGCCGTAGATTCCTTTTCGCGTATACAAATGCGTACATTGGCATCGGCATTTGGTGCATTGAGTAAAGCCTCCAGGCACTGAAGATTGCCCAAGTCTGCGGCCAAATGAATGGCATTGGTACCATTTGGTTTCAACGAATTCACATCTGCTCCCTCGCTGATGAACAGCTGCAGACACTCCAAGGCATTGGAGCGTACCGCACAATGCAAGAGACTCTCCTCACAGTTGGGTTTGTTCGTATCCTTGGTTATATCGGCGCCATTATTAATCAGAAACTTGGCCGCTTCGGCGGCATTTCCAAAGGCGGCACAATGCAAAGCAGTATAACACTTGGACTGCAGATTCACGTTCAATCCCTTCGCAACCAACAATCCCAGTGTGGCCAGACAACCACTGAACGCACCCAAATGCAAAGCCGATATGCCATTCTGATCACAAAAGTGCAGCTCGGCCCCGGCATCCAGCAGACTCTCTATCAAGTCCCAGCGCTTCAGGAATGCTGCCCATAAATAACTTAGATTCTTCTCCAACTTGGAGGCCGACTCAAAATGAGTTTTCGTACTCTCTGCCACCACATTGCCCTGTTCGATATCCTCAAAGTAACGTACACGCCCGGCGGCACTCTTCATCTGATCGATGAGGCTAATCCGTAACGTATCATTGCATATCTGTACGCTTAGCTCACTTGTGGGCTCCTCAAAGCTATCATACATGCTCGGCGCACTCTCCGCCGGCGGTGAGGGTCCACACTCCATGTATTCGAATTCACCAGCTGTCGGATACTGTGCTTCGATCATGGCGTCAGTATTGTTGCGCCATCGCACCATCAGATTGGGTGGAATCGATTTGAAACTGTTTTGGTGGGAGAGAGAGAGAGAGAGGGAAAATTGAGTTAGCAATGGATTTGCGACGGCTAAATTTGTAACAGCGGTATATAATTTTAACAGTTTCCGATTAAGCTAGATTTTTGTGTTTGTAAAATCAGTTGTTACACAGAAAAGATTTTCATTAAGGTCCACTTGGGATGGACAGTTTTTATATATTCTTTGAACGATTTTCAGATATATTAAATAAAAATCTAAAATGAATATTATTAATATCCTTTTTACTATACTTTTACTATTCATTCCAAAGGGATACCGAAATTATCCAATCATCATCTAATATCTATTTTTTCGATGTTCTTAAAAACCTGTCATCAGATAAGGTTTATAATAATTGGTTCATATTTTTTTCGTATCGTAAAGTCGATCCGATTAGAGCTGGGCGGAACTGTCGTGTGGGTCTAGAAGGGATCGAAAACTTAATTTGGCTCAAAAGAAAACAAGAGTCTATATGGCCACTTTTTTTTTTGTGAAAGAACATAACTCCATAAAAGATTCTACGATCCTGCAAAGAGGGAAGGTTCAAAAGGCGAAGTTTTTCCCCAGACAATGGCAGTCGACGGTGTTGTTCCCAGTTTAATATACGTAAGGCAAATAGCTTTATCATTGTTGATTTTTATTTCGATTCTGAATTTGTTCAGTGGCATAAGTCGAAGCGGCAGCATGTGCTCGATTCTGCAAGTGGGGGGCAAAGCTGTCCCCGAGAAAATTTTCCCGGAATTTTCAAGAACACCAAAATTAAACGCAACGCAAAAAACCACATTTGTTTTCTTCAGCGCGCTATTGTTACCTTTAACCGAGCCAAGACGTGTAACGTTAAAAGTTTTGTTGTGTGTGTTGAGAATAATAGCGCTACGGGCAAAAAGCAGCATAAACAATGTAAGAGACTTCTAAACGCGAAACCCATGCTGCTGCTTCGACTGACGCCCCTTAACAAAAGCAGAATCGTAATCAAATATTTGTGTAGCAACGACTGCTGCTACTGTTCGCTTTTTCTTAATGATCGTTTTGTGCTGCTGCCTTCCACTGCGGCTTCTGACATATTTTTTTTCAAAAGCAGAAGCAGAATCCAAAGCAGATGAAATTAAACTTATTGCATTTTTTTACACTAACAAAATGCAGAAATTAGAAACTAAAAAAATTATACTTTCATCAAGAAATTCTAGCCGCATTTAAATTCGGAACCCAGCCGATCCTTTCCCATCTCTTGCTTCGAAACAATAAAAGAAATCAATTAAACATCCAATTAACTTATAACTAGAAAATGGAAAATTTTTTTTATGAGGGAATGGACCATTATCTAGGACACAAACCTTCTAACTAGATTTTAAAAAATAAAAAATCTCTTAAAGTTCTGTCTCATCGACGCCAATAATTTTAATTACAGTGAAGTGAAAAGCGGTAGTTCGGAACAGCTGTTAATTCTTTCGATCAATTTTGTTATCTTGGCAAATCAAACCCAATGTAAATGGAGTGCTAACCAGGGCGCACCAATCATCTATCATCAATAAAAAAGTGTTTGGTTGCTGGTGAACGGTGTTGATAGAATTTCCAGGCATCAATTCTGTCGATATTGTTGGCGGCAAAGCCTCGCATGCTCTAAAGCACGTCTTCGGACCATTCATTTAACAAACAACAAATTCATTTTCACACTTATTTTGATTTTGTCTTCATAAAATTACTTGATTGTAGATTCGTTTATACATAAACCTGCGTTTAAAAGCACAATCATCGATTTGTCAAGCACGGCCAATGCTCTAACATATAACTTTACTTTAATACTTATCGGAAGGGGTCGGCAATGTAACCAGAGGTCACAAAAGTATACGTAAGTCTGAATGCTGACTCTGCAGAAAGCTTATAAGCTCTACTTGATGCGTTGTCAGCATCCGAGCACAAATGAGTTTGGAAGCTTTCAAATTAAATTTGAAAACGTTTCGGAATATTGTAATCAGCAACTCAAATCAATATGGGCATATAGCTGTTTTTAACTGCATTAGAATTTATAAGTTTATTTCGTACTCAATCGAAGAATTCTTTGATCTACAACAAATTCAAGATTCAGCAATTTTGTTCAGTTATCCATTCTGTATTAATTCCATAACTTTCTTATACCGTTACTCGTAGAGTAAAAAGGGTATACTAAAGTCGTGCAAATGTATGTAACAGGCAGAGGGAATCATTTCCGACCATATAAAGTATATATATTCTTGATCAGCATCAACAGCCGAGTCGATATAGACATGTCCGTCTGTCCGACTGACCGTCTGTCCGTCTGTCTGTATGAACACCTAGATCTCAGAGATGGTAAGAGCTAGAGGTTTGACATGTGTCAGACAAATGCTTCTTATACTTGCAGGCAGATCAAGCTTATTTCAAATTTTGGCCACGCCCCCTCCCGCCTCCGCAAATCGGAAAAAACGTTATATCTCCCACAGTTTTAAAGATAGACGATTCGTTTCTTCTAGAGATAGTTAGTAATTAGTAAAACGAATAAATTTGATAAGGATCGGATGAGCGGTTCTCAAGTTATGAGCAGAAATGTGAAAAATAGCCGAGTTGAAAAAGTGTTGCATACTTTTCAGATGTTCAACCTAAGGAACGCAGGAACACTGTTAAACATGTTTTTTCATGAGTAACGGGTATATCGAAGTCGGTTAGGGCCGACTTTAACTTGCGCTCTCGTTTTATACTCTAAGAGAGGGTGTATTAAAATTGTCCGGACGTTTGTTATGCATAGAAGAAAGCGTTTTTGGGCACATAAAGTATATACAGGGTGGTTCATCTAGTGTTTGGAATTTGAACTATTCATAATTCGACTTTAAAAACGTGAAATGTCATTAGGAAAGCGACTAATATTAAGTAAAAACTTTGACATTTACGACATGAGTCGCTTTTCTCTTGAAGAAAGATGGGAAATATTAAAAACATATTTCCAAAGTGGTGAGTCCTCGACTCAAACTGTGCGAAATTTGAAAAAAAAAACACATTTACCATAAAAAATGTTCTAATTGAGTTTTATTTGTGGATCAATTCGTGAAGCGAGATCGTAAAACTGGAGTGTTGGTATCGAAAACTTTGCTGAGGTTGCTGAAAATTTTCGTAAACAACCATCAACTGTGAATGGTGAGCGCTACCGGCAATGTTAAGTGATTGGTTCTTTAAGGAAATTGAAGCGGGCGTCTTAGACGATATTTGGTTTAAACTAGACGGTGCTACGTGCCACACAGCGCACGCCACAATCGATCTTCTGCGCCCTATCTTCGAAAATCAAATAATCAGCAAATATGGAGATGTGAATTGGTCGCCAAGAATCGGAAATCGGACAACTATATAGTATAGCTCTCATAATATAGGTCTGAAAAAAAGTCTTCGTAAGAAAAACTTTTTTTGTGTTCAATGCTATTGCTCCCAAACTTGTTACTGGTCAACACAATTCTGTCAAGTTTGATCCAAATCGGATGACATATAGCTGCATATAGCTGCCATAGCAACGATCGGTCGGAATAGTAGTTTTAGTGGGAAAAACTTTTTGGTTTTCAATGGTAGCGTCTTTCCAGCTATGAATATAATCTGTTTCAACACAATATTAGAGAGTTTGTTCAAAATCGGCTGAATATATCGTTTAGCTACCATATAACAAACTGGCAGGCATATATCAGGCTTCGATCGAGACGAAGTTAGCTCTGAAAAACGTTATAAAAGCGATGGTCATCTGGTGTTGCGGTGCCGTTCAGTTTTATTTGCTTTGATTTTAATATCTTATTCCTTTACCTCAGTTTCTCATACTATCGTAAATTGATTAACAACTCCACCAACATCATTGTCTGTATAATCTAAATTATTGTAAAGAATATACACACTTTTGATGAGCATTCCTTATTCTTATTCATCATTTAAATCTATCTTGGCTGAATTTGTAAGGCTTATTGGTATACAGTACACACAACCCTTCTCAAGTGGTCCTGTTTTTTGTAGAAGAATCAGTTGGTACATTCAAGTTTGCACAATCGAAATTAATCCAAAAGTCTTAGTAATCATTCAAGTTGAAATATTTTCTCCAAATTGTAAATTAATCTTCTTGAACAATAATATTGTTCCTACTCATCTCATATTTAATCTTTTTATTCATTTGTTTATTTAAATAATATTTTTTATGGTTATTTCAATGACAAAGCAAGTAGAGTTCGAGTGCTTGTTGACTTTTAAGCATGCATAAATTTAACTAAAAATATATTTTAGAGTTATGCAAACGTTTCTGTACACCGGCTTCACTTGGCTTAATTGAATACCTACACCGTTTGCAGCCATATCCACGGATGATGCCAATTCGCCAATGAGCTATTTTCAATTTCTAATTTCATTTCCAAAATACATTTGACTGACTGGCTGGCTGGCTGGCTGGCTGATCGCGACCGAGAGGTAGTAGACAACGGGCCAAAGTGGCTCACAATGGGAAGCCCCCCGCTTTTTTGTGGGCTGACTATCAACAATTTGTGCCTAACGGGCGGAAAATGCAAAAATGTTGTGCGAAAAACGCGAATTTTTCACTTCCGTTTTGTTGCTGTTGTTGTGTGTTTTTGTCTATTTACGTTTGTTAGTTGGTTTGATTTTTTTGTGACGACGATCACTACGAACGCGTTTCTAGCTTTTATTTTAAGCCAGCGACTAACGCGTCCGCCTGCATTGTTGTTCCAAAACCGACTGAGTAGTCGCTGTGGTTGATGAAAAACCGTAAGCTCAGGTATTTTGAGTCGCCGATGGAGATTGAAAGACCTGCAAAGAGAGGGCAAGAGAGAAAAATTGGGAGAGAGAGAGAGAGAGCGCGAAAAGAACTGTCATGGGCAGAGAGTTTGCCAAAATCTCACGCCGCTTGGTGAATTTGTGTGGGAGTGGAGACAACATAGGAAGTTTCTTCCAGACTTGTCTGACACATTTCGCTTAAAGCTGGAACTGGCTTTATTAAAGTTACACAAGGAAAATTGAGCATAAATAATAAAAACAATTTGCACAGTAGTTTTAAGGAAAAAAGTTGGAAGAAGATAAGCGAGCGTGTTATATAAGCGGCTCACAGCTGTTCTATAATCAATGGCAATTCTTATCGTTAAAAGTTTTTCCAGCTTTCTTTTGAGTTTCTTAAAACAATGTGCCAAAAAGAGGCGCTTTGAAGAAAGCTTTCGTCTATAGCAGCGGTGGGCAATGAAATATGAGTTTGGGAGCAGTCCAACAACAACCACGGAAAAATCAACCCTTATAGGAGAATTTCAAATAGACCAGGAAGCGTATGGAATGAATACTCCGTCCCCACAGTTTTGTAGAAAAATCGTTTGTATCGTGGGTGCCTCAGAAATCACTAGTGATTGTGCCGAAGGTGGGTTATTAAATCTCTCGATCTTGATTTAAATTAGAAAATTTAGTTAAAGCAACAGATGATCCAATTGAAATTCCATCTCTAAAAACAGGACTGAATCTCTCGCCAATAAATTTTCCTTTTTTTAGTTAAGAGTTTATTTCATGTTTATTCAAATGAGGTCATATTCTGCATAAATATAATACAAAGGTATAATGCGTGAGGTATAACTTGCCGCCCTTACAGAGGGAGCCACAGTGCCAAATCTCCTAACAAAACACGGGAGGTTTGAAACCAACGAAATGAAATTTCTATGGCACCTATGAATTGGAATTCGGTTGGTCTTTGGTTGAAAGAGGTATTTTTATTAGATATCTCTTTTGAAAAACCAAATAATGCGATATAATTTCCCAAAAATAACATGAACAAGCAGAGAACGGCGTTCTTGCCTCATACTCAAAAATTGTCCCATTTTTAATCAACAGATTAAGCCAGAGTTTTGTATTCCAACTTCTATGTTAATATTTATTCTTTGAACAAAAGTAAACATCGAATATAATTAGAGTTATACCGGCAAACGCATTGTGTGTTCGATCGAACAAAACTCAGCGTTGCCTGGCTAGCGCATTGCTCTATCTCTCTCTCTTTCCAAGAGAGCATGTTTATACATAGTGATTTTCGCTTACTCTGATCAATCGTCGTTAAGCCAAATAAACTAATCGCAAGAATTGACAGGAATAAACACGAACACGATTATATTCCGAAGTAAACGACGAACACGTTGAGTATAAAAGTTTGATGCATTGAGAGCAAAGCCAGTGTCTGGTACACAGATGGCTCCACCATATAGAGATGTGTGGCCATCTAATATCTAGACTGCAGATTTGCTCGGTCGAACTCAGTTCAGTTTCAAACTACAACCGTCTTCGTCATGAACTCGAACCGTCTGAACCCAGTCTCACTTCGACCCATCAGCCAAGCTGTGGCGCACGCAAAATCCAACCACGACAGAGCAAGACAGGCCGAGGATCGAAACTGAGCAAATCTGCTATCTAGACTTGTCTGATCTGAGGTCCCAGTTCATCCAGCTCCAATCACAAATCCAGTTCCTCTATTTAGTTCACACATCACTGACAACTATTGTTGCTCAATACTCCTGCCATCTTGATGCATCTCTCTACCATTGTGTTGCATTCATTCTTACCGGCAACAAGCCTTCGTCAATGAACCGAACTAAAGCTTAATCTGTATATTAAACTTAATAGTTAATTAAATAAATACAGGCCTGTTTCCGTATTCCATTTCGATCAAGTTAAACGTTCAAAATCCCAATTACCTTCAATTGATCCTCTGGACGGCAAAAATATTCGACCGAATTTTTCAATCGTTTCTTAGAAATCATAACACTTACTTATTCTGATTAATCGAATTCAGAAACGGGAACAGATCTGATAGTTAAAAAGCCCACAGATGGATTCAATTGTATTTAAATTTTAATATTAAAAAAGAATAAAATAATTAATTTATTTGATGCAATCTATCCAGAATAATAAGGTAGTCTACATTTCCATAATTAGCTTTAGCTATAAAAATTAATTAGGTGATCAATTTAGCTAAAATCTCCTAACAAATCACGAGAGATTTGAATCCAACCTAAAAGAAGTTTCTAGGACAGAAGGTTTTGCATTGAAATTCAACCTCCGAATACAATAATTCCAAATAGTTTGACGGTGATAGAAGAAATTTTATCCAAAGAGTAGAACTTCCGTTTTAGGTTCATCTTCTGTAGATTATAAATTATGTTTTGTTTCTTTTTTAAATCTTTGCTGAATTTTACACTTCCTGGTGAATTTATTTTAAAAATATTAAAAACATTATTTGTTAACGAAGGCATTGACGGAAAAATGTTTGTTTTGCTTAACACATTTCATTTTTGGGTGTATGGCGGTAGCTGATGCATCATCAAGGTAATTTTCTCGCTCCAAATATGAATATTTTTGATTGAAGTGTCATTCTTAATATTGCGGAAAAAATTATATTGAAATTATATTAAGCTCTTCCAGCGGTGAATCACTTAAATCATTTTCATTTTCAATCCAAAGAGATGAGTCTATTTTATTATAAAGTGATTAACAAGACCCATTTTCGAAACTGAGATTTGTCGACATAGTAATAAAAATTGTACGTAAATATTAAATGTGTGAACCAATACAACTCATATAAATATTTTGCAAAGATATTAAGGGTTATGACTTTCGCGCCAGAGAGAGAGTTCGATAACATAAATCTTGTAGCATTTTTTAGGGTTTGGCACTCACATAGCCGCGAAATTTCTCAGTACAACAAAAAAAACTGCACCAAACTGCAACTGGCACTTACCGGTTATTTGCATTATTCTCATTCAGCGGCTGTTCCACTTCGGTCTTGGTAACGACACTGATGGAACGTGTCATGCGACGCGGCTTTGTGCTGCCCTCCTTATAGCCAAGATTCTCCATGGTGACGGCCAAACGATGCTGAAGTTGCTGTTGTGGTAATTAAAACGCGCAAATATGCGCAAAAAAAAGTGCCTCAACTCAACTGGAATTGGCTGCACTTGCTCTTTTGCTGGTGGTGGTAGCTGGCTGCCAAGTATTTCTTGCAATGCACACGAAAACTTTCCAATATCAAAGCAAATGACTGAAAATTTATAGCCCAGGTTAAGCAGCAGCCTTAGGTATGTCCAGACACATTTTTATTTTACATATATTTTAACTGCAATGATAAATAAAGTTTTTTTCTTGTTAAATTTTTCTTAGTGGTCTCCCAGAGCTGAGGCAGGCAACTGACTATGACTTTACTTTCGTTTCAAGTCCAATTCAAGTCCAAAATAAAACGAGGAAGAAATCAAACAAAAATCAGCACAAATATTAACTTTAGCGTCACTTATTCCTAGGTCCACTGACTTTCCCTACTTGGGCTGAATGCGACAATCTTGGCCAGTTATCTAAGCGTCTTCTACCATTTGACGCAGCGATAAGACATAATTATCAGTCTCATCATCACCATTTAGTCAGCTGTTTACTGTTTGTCAGGGATTTATCTTAAAGTGCTACCGGTGGCTGGGGATAAGATTTCCCGGCATTGCACGGGCTCTAAAATTTTAATGGGTTCAATTTTGAACTAGTCTATACTGATTCGGAACTTATTTTAAATCGGGAAATATTAAACTGAATATCATCTTGATATTTATGGCTTAAATTGTGTTTCAAACCAGACTGGTAATCTTTTAGGTTGGTATTACTATATGACACATACAAACATACATTCGCACATTCTCTGTTTAATGAAGAATTGTATACTTTAGATGTTTAGTTTATTCAATTTTAATCCCCACTTCCCACATATAAATGATTGTGCGTACTTCTCCATTTTTATACACTTGGTCTAATGTTATGCTTAGAAGAAAGCATCTCCGACCTTATGAAGAATGTACATTCTTCAGCTGGAACAAATTTTTGAAATCGACCGTATCATATAACTTTAGCATAAAGCTGTAAGGAACTTCTTTTCTGTTTTAAGCTTTTCTGTTCTCAATGTGTGCCCAACACATTGCGCTCTTTATACCGACAACTTGGCCTCACTTTTCTGGACTAACCCTGTTTTAAACGCCTATTTTATTTTTTCAAATTCAGATCAAATCGAATGACTATACAGTTACTGTTGGTATAGTTCGAATATGAAAACAGCCCTTATATGTTAAGAGAACTGTAAGGGTGTATAAACTTCGGCTAATCCGAGTATACCCCTTCTTCATTTTCACTTTTGTTTGTTCACACTATTTACAATTTATGTCTACAAACTGAAATATTCATTCAGTATGAAGCATAAATTCTCCTAAGTATACAAAATAAAAGAGATAACAGTTTTAGACTTTGATCGGAAACTTAAAATGCCAACTTTTTGCCTACTTTTGATAGTGACGAATGCAGCACTTTAGGTTCAGCCATTACTCAAACAACGTGAAAGCGAAATCAATGAAATGTATAATCAAATCTTGCTATTTAACATTGTTTAGGGTAAGCTATAAAAGTTCATTTTGCGGTTTGTATTAGATAAAATGTAATAAAAAAAAATTTAGTAATTTACTTTTTCTGTTGAAATCAACATTATTTTTAAATTCAAGTCAAGTCATACAAACATTGGGTTAGAAACAGGACTTTAACCCAAATGGTAATTAGTTTTTAGATCCTTGTCGTAGATTACAAGTACGAAGTGGATCGTTATTTTGGTAATTTTATAAGGTCAGGAAAGTTGATAAAATTTAATGCTATTAAACTACTCTTATGTTACTGTTTCTTCTAATGCAAATAAATATCTGAATATCTGACCGGTACAATATTTCGGTCCCAAAAATATTAAAAATATAATTTCCCGTCCCGGTTCTGGTTGTGAGCTTTAATCGGTTTTTTTCGGAGTAAGGTATTGGTATATCCGGTTTACAATCCTGTTTATAAGTTCTTAAAAGATTTACACACTATATAGAGGCTTCACTGCGGGTGGTTGTAAATTAGAAAGCTCGGTTCTAACTGCGGAACACCATTCGGAATGTATGTATCGGAATATCTAAGTTTGTTTTTAAAAAGAAGATATAAAATTATCGAATTGTTTTCTGAGGCGATATATCAGATATCGATTAAATATTGGAGATATTTTTGTGGATATTTTTGTTGGTTTCGGCCGCAAAAATTAAGTAAATTCTTTTGTATATTAGTGTGCTCCAAATTAATTTATACCAAATTTTGTTAAGCTATCCACAACCAACTCACTGTTTTCTGTTCAAGTTAATCATCTTTTCTCAATCCCATTATATATGTAAGTACGTGAATAAGTTTTTTCGTGAAGTGTCTAAATGAAGTTATAATATTATGTTTCCACATAACTTTCAATAGGGATACACAATAGCACAAAAAAGTTTGGTCGACTTTACAGTTGTTTCAAGAACCTCTCGGTTCTATCTTTAGTACTCTATCGACTACATTATTTGAACTGTTTGGGAATTTAAAACCAGCATATGTGCAAAAAAAGACAGGATTTTAACCTCGAGCCGACTAAAACTTGCTAGTTCGAAATACATTCATATCTACTATATTGTTAGACTTACAAAAATACATTTAGGACTGATTTCACATTTACTATAGAAAGTCGGTCAAGTCCGACTATAACATACTCTGTACCTGGAGTATGAGCTGAATACAGTGCTCCTGCTGTGTCTCTATCTATCTGTATCTCTGTCTCTCGCTCTCTCTCTCTCTCTCTCTCTCTCTAAGATTGTGCGGTGTTGGTTGTGAATGGGTGGGACGGGCGGAGCTTGGATCACTTTTTTGCTCATAAATTGAGAACTGCTCATCTGATCTTTATCATTTCTTCGGCAAATTGATACATTTCGACAATTACTAACTATCTCTAGAAGGTACAAACCTTCTACACCTGCCTACCTATCTACAAAACTGTAGAAGATATGACGTTTTTTCAAAATTGCGGGGGCGGGAGGGGGCGTGGCAAAAATTGAAAATAAACTTGTATTGCCTGCAAGTACAAGAAGCATTTGTCCCATACATTTGAAACCTCTATCTCTTACCATCTCTGAGATCTGTTTGTTCATACGGACGGACGGACGGACGGACATGGCTATATCGACTCGGCTGTTGATGCTGATCAAGAATATATATACTTTATATAGTCAGAAATGATTTCTTCTCCCTGTTCCATACTTTTGCACAAACTTAATATTCCTACTCTATGTACCTTTGGTACAGAGTATAATAAAAGGGTTTAAAAAAAAAACCAAAAAAAAAAAAATAAAAAAATAAACCTTTTAAATTCCTTTAGAGTAAATTTTTAGTTTATATGACACATAATCTTGGAAGAAGAGAACTCGTTCTTAAGTCCTTAATTTTATTTCTTGTTTTGGATCTTCTTTATTTAAATTTTAAACGCAATCAGAATGTAGTTTTAAAATATAGCTCAATGACAGCTACAATACCTCAATAGGCCTTCTTATTGTAAATATGTGTCTTTTTATTGAAAAAAAATGTTTCTTTCAACAAAATATCAATATCGGAATGATACTTTTTCAACATCGTGAAATATCGATATAGTTACTTTTTGGAATATCCCGACCCAAAAACCAGGGATATACACCGATTGGGAATTAAAACTGGTTCGGTTCAGTCTTTCAACAAGGGCTGTTACGGATTAATACCTGGTATATTGATAAAAACAAACCATGGTTTCGGTTCAGTTCAGTGGTTTTGGACAGGTTTATTTATAATAAGAAATGTTTGACATTTAGCCTTATTTCCGAAATTAAAGAAGGAATGACCAAAATTGGGGAATCACTGGGATTTGGTTGAGAGATAACTAAAAATCGTATGTGATTGTTTTATCTCGACCTTAATGGTAATCAAACCTAGAGATTATACCGGCACATAACTTTTAAAACAATATCGTACCACACTACAAGAGAGGCTAGTTGTTCGTACAGCGGCTGTTTCATGGGCATATCTTCCCAATCCTCAGCGGTCTTTGCTTGTTTTACGGTCAGCCAGCAACTGCCTGTCCAAGACAGCGCTGCCATAATCGTTTGGGAAACGACTTGAGTGTCTCGAGGCTATTCCGGGCTGGCAACGCTGCATCGACACAGGAGGAGCCTATTTTGAAAGTTTTTAAAGAATTGTATCGATTGACTTAATAAATTTTTTTAAATCGAATTAGTTTCAGGACAAACCCTGTGTGGTCAGCTAGCTCTCTTGTGATGTGTTTCTGTTATCGAAGTTATGTGCAAGCATAACGAGACCTCGAGCAGGCATAAACTTAAGGGTTTGATATTTGGAAAACTGTAGAACGAAGCAGGGCTTGTCAAATATTTTTTGATTTCATATTATCGGTTCGGTTCAGAACAGGTTAGCAGCCTTGGTTGAAACTGCAGCCGGCATTAGATAACCAGGGAAGCCCTAAAATAATCAAATATAATTGCCTGTGCCTTTAATATATGTGGCTTTTCAAAGTTCATTCATTTATTCATCTTATTGTACAGCAAATGTGGCTAAACCTGTGAGATTTTTGTAAGCTAATCGTTCGGTTATCTCTATTCTGTTTCTATCTTTATCTGCCTGTATTCTGTATTTATCTCTCTTATTTAAATTTATTTTGCCATATTATTTATATCATATGTAAATACTTTTTATCATACCAAAAACAAAAGTAAACAAAATTATGCAAAATTTCAATGGAAACGTTTTTTCTTCAGTCTGTTTTGATTCCGTCTAATGCCTTACATGTGTAGCTCTTTTTCTCACTTTACTTTTTATGTAATGCCTTCAACTGACATTGTTTTCAATTGTCTAGCGAAGCGTTAAGCTTGTCTGGATATCAATTATTGAGTTTATTAACGGTTTCAAATTACGCGCAAGTTTTGATTTTTGCTTAATGTGATTTTTGTGTAAACAACATCACAATTTCTGGGAACTCCTCAACCTGTTTACAAAAGAGCTCAAATACAAACAAAATTCCAAATCATTAGTTTGTCTAGATGAAAAAAAAAAAAACTTTCCTAAATTGAGCCACAACAATAAAATAAAACTCTCAACTTATTAGCCAAACAAAACGAGGCAACGGCCAACTGGAACTCTAGTCAGAGGGGCAAATTAATCAAATTCTGTGCGTAGTTAAACGCGAAACCAGTTTTCAAATGTGGCTAACACAATAAACAAATATTTGTTTAAAACGCCCCCGTGTCTGTACGGTGAACGCAAAAAAAAGATAGTTGCGTTTTCTAAAAATATCTCACTACTTTTTTTTTTGTGGAACTTTATTAATTGCAAACTGAAGCGTAGCGACGCGTCGCAACGGGCCCGGAAGCTCCATTTGGCCGCCATTTTGTAAAACTGCCCCCTTCGGCCCGCCATGGCGGTTGTTCGTTTACTTTCGCGGCGGTTTTCTTGACGTTTGTGCGCTAGTTGATTCAATTATAATTGAAATCAATTTGAATTCTCTTTTTTCTTGTGGCCTACGATCTTCATCGTTCGCACGAGCGAGCGGGTGTTTGGATGGATGGATTATGTGAACGCATTCGTTTCGGTTCAGTTTTATTTTTGAGCTGCTTTCATAATGCCCTTGAACCTGAGGCGCACATTACGTGGGGTTTGTGTACAGTCAACAAAATGTGTGTACATCTGTATGCACATGTAATTGAATTTCCACAAATTAAAGGATAATGCAACTGCACATCAAAAAAGAGCAAAGTAAGAGAACGGCAAAAAAACAAATCTCAATTGTTATTCATGAGTTGCTGCTCGCTCGTTTATACAGATTTGTTTGTTGTCAGTGAATTGATGTTAGATTGGAATTTGTGGAATAGATGGAAAATTCTGTGTATATAAATGAATGGCAGACTGTCTGAGATATTAGATTAGAACTCTTGAAATCAGTTTAGGAAATGCACATTTTTTGATCAGCAAATAAACAGAGAGAAAAGGTAAGTAATCGCAGTTCGAAAACAAAATTCTTTAATTAAACACAAAAATACATGAACGAAATTATAGAAAATCGAGAGCGTAACCGATTTTGACTCATGAGAAGAAATATTTAGTAAAATGAACAAACTTTACTGATAAACCCAACACTACTCTATACCAAAGGTACATAGAGTATATTAACTTTGTGCAAAAGTAAGTAATAGGGAGAAAGAATTATTTTCGACCCTCTATATATGTATAGTTATGCCCGTCTGTCCATCTGTATGAACGCACAGATCTTAGATATCGTAGGAGATAGAAGATTCACATTTATACTTCTTATATCTGCAGGCGGACTAAGTTTATTTTTAATTTTTGTTACGGCATACCTCCCTCTGTTTTGAAAGTCGATTGATCGTACCTTCTAGAGATAGTTGGTAATAAGCATTGTTTATCGATTTGACAAAGAAACGTTGAAGCCAGGATGAAGGATACTGAAGTTATGACCAAAAGTCAGTTCGAAGCAAAGATTAGTTTAAAAATGGTTACAGTAGCGGCACCATCAATTTGTCAATTTGTTGTGTTTTAAATAGATTACAGTAGTATCGCCATCTATTCGTCGGTTTTAAAAATCAAGTAGTGTCGCCATCTGTTGATAAAGTTATGACCAAAAGAAATAACGCTACTACTGCAGGTACAGAGTATATAACAGTCGGGCTTGACCGACTTTCTTGCGTGGTTTGTCATCTATTAGCGTTGTTAAACACGGCCAATGGTATTTTTTGATGGTTTGTAAAATCATTCATGCGCAGTACCCGAACTCCATCTTTCAGCAAGACAATACGCCTATTCACGTTTTCAATGGCCAGTCGTGACTTCTTCACTTAGAAGACTATCAAGTTTTTAGTATGGCCTGCGCTTTGTCCGGACATGAATCCAATTAAAAACATGTGGGGTAACTTTGTACGTCGCGTTTATGCAAGCGGACGAAATTTAAAGTCGACTAAGGAGTTTCGAAATACTGTTACTGAATGATGGGTCAAAATACTAGATTATGAGTCTAAATCATGATTAGATCAATTCTAGCTTATAAATAAGTCTAGAGGCTGGACCGATTATTTATTGACTTTTTGTTATTCTTATTTTTTCCCCCTTTTTATTTTTTTTAGATTGACTTTAATAAAATATCGCAGTTAAAATTAAATTTTTTGTATGATTGTTGATTTGTGTTTTTGTTGTTGATTGTTTCCTGAAGATTTAAGGGAATATTTTTCATGTCGAGGCTGTGTTTTGGACCTTTTTTAAAAAAAAATCTTATTTGAAAGCGCAAAGAGATTTTCCAATTCTTTTTTTATACCCTGTTCCGTCTGTCCGTCTGTGTGTCTGTCCGTCTGTCTGTATGAACGCGTCGATCTCAAAGACTGTAATTGATGGAGCCACAAGTTTTGGCCCGTACACTAGACTGAACGTCCCTTATATGAAAAAAATTTTTTTGGAAATGTTCTGTTCGTAATATTCGTAATATTTTCTAGTTAACGTAATGAAAACCCAAACTTCGAAATTTTAAGGGGTAGTGCTGGCGCCGTGGATTTAAAGTTGATCCATTAAATTTTGATTTCCCCTTTTTCATTTTACGTTAAGCAACTTTAAACCCACGGCGCCAGTATTAAACCTTAAAATTTCGAAGTTTGATTTTTTATTATGGTAACTAGAAATTTTTCCGAATTTTTTGCGCCCTGAGGAACAGAACATTCCCATACAATTATGTTCAGTCTAATGTATGTATGTAGGTGAATACTGTATCCACATCGAGTTTGTTTCAGATTTCAAAAAATTCCTTCTCCTCCATCTTTGAACAGCGAAAAACTGTCTTTATCTCTGTATAAAACGGACAGGGTATTTTGCTGTCGGGGCACTCGACCGCAACACTCTTACTTGATTTTTTTTTATGTTACAAACAGAATAAAGTAAAAAATATTACTGGATCGATACGAGGGCTGTTAAAAAGTTCTCGGTCGTCAAAGTTGGGGGTAAAAAAAAGGTATACTGCTGGCGGCCACTAAACGAAAGCGTTAGCTAAAGTCGGTTCTTTTTATACTCTGTACCGAAGGTACATAGGGTATATTAAGTTTGTGCAAAAGTATGTAACAGGAAGAAGGAATCATTTCCGACCATATAAAGTATATATATTCTTGTTCAGCATCAACAGCCGAGTCGATATTGACATGTCCGTCTGTCCGTCTGTCTTTATGAACACCTAGATCTCAGAGATGGTAAGAGATAGAGGTTTGACATGTATCCGTCTTTTTATCCGTCTTCATGTCAATGTAACTTCAAACAAAAATAGTGCAAATGTAAAATTTCCTTAAACTGATTGACCGAAACCCTCCTATTAATGGTTTACAAATCTCATAAAACTTAGCAAATTTCGCGAAAAATCTATGCTCAAATTACCATTTTTTAAATAACGCGATGTTTTTTTTTGACAGTTCGGTCTACATATAAACAGTTCCTTAGACTGCCATCCATTTAGTCTGGTTCTTGGGATTTCGAGATTTTTTTTTGACCGTTTGATTCGACACCTTCTAGTTACCTTTCTAATCATCAAGCGCTTTAATAAATACTTTTAACCGCGAATTTCGCGGTTTTTTGACCATAGTTACATATGAGTGCCCAAATTCATCCGAATCCGTAAAGCCATTTGTGCGTGATTGAGTAACAAACGGGGGAAAAATACAAAACAAACTTTCACATTTATAATATTAGTAAGATTATATACGAATACATAATGTACTCGTAAGTTTTTACTTGTTAACTACGTATAGTAATATGAAATAGTCTATATAATTTTACTTTAAAGGCCTATACTCAGATAAGATAAACATTTAGTTTGGTAGATATTTCACTGAATAGAAACAATTTTATACTTGAAATTGAATACTTTTGAAAAGGGTCTTATTTATTTGAAGTACTGTGCCAAACAAATTTTTTATCTCATCTGAGCTTAGGCCTTAAATGTGAAACCATTTATTTTGTGTGTTAAATTTTGATTCGTATTATTCCACAGGAATATAATGATTTAGATTTACTTCAAAATTAAAAATTCCCAATATTAAAAAAAATTTAGGGTGTAAACCGGTCGGTACGTACCGGTATAAAAATTCGCGTACCGTATCGAAACCAAGGACCAAAATTTAGCACCTTTAACCGAAACATTCATTTCGGGACGTAACATTACCGAAATTCGTTTTGGGATTAAGCCCTGCATCTAAGTACTATATTATCCCATATTGAATAGTTTTGGAAATTTAAATTGTTCTATTGGGATATATAGACTTTGAGTGGAAGAGTATTACTGCTAGGACATCCAACTGTTGGGACTGTAAGTACCACGAGTTCTGTCAAATCAGTAACTGAGGTCATAATTAGATTCAAGATTATCCTTCAAAAGTTTTCAAACAGTATGACCCTGCTCAAATTGTTTTAAAACGGATGAGATCTCTAAGTTAAATGTCCCTATTCTGTTTCGGTAATTCTCAAAAGCCAAAGACTGAAGGATTTTTCCTGGTTTTATCTTTTAATTTTCTTTGTTGTATTTTTTTTATAAACTTCACTTTACGTCTTTGTTGTTTTGCGTTGCACTTAATGGCAAACCCAGTGCCGGCGTTTGAGCAATTGAAACCACATATTTCCTTTAAGGAATATTTGCTTAGCAAATGCTGACTATGCTGTGCGTTGTGTGAAAATTTTCCTCCGGCACTTGAAGAGCAAGCTCAACGACGTTTGATCGACTGATAAAAAAGAACTGCGCCAAAATGATAAACTACAAACAAAATACAAAAAAAAAAAAAACTAAATAAGTCCCGAGAGAGCGTCAATGAATGCTATCGTTGCTGCTGTAGACTTTCTTAGTATATATACTATAATAACCTCCCTATATTATATATATATATATATGCCGTTTACAGTTATTCGGACGAGACATCTTCGTTTCTTGACGTCGTCGTCGTGGCTGGTGTCAAGCTATAAAATTCATTTAAATCATCATCATAAAAAATGAAGCCGTTGAATTGTTATACTTTTTCTGTGTCGTCATCCGTGCCAAAATCTCACCGTCCAGGTGGAGTTTTTCGAAACGGACAACCCTTTTCGCACCGTCAACCCCAAGTTTTGCATTGTTTAGCTTTTCTCTTATTCTATTTATTGTGTAGAAGCTAAACCAATTTGATTTTGTTGTGGCTTTGGTTGATTGTGTGAAGTCATCTGACTATTTGTTTAAACAAATTACATGCCAAAATTACTCCTCTCAGAAAACAAAAAAAAAAAAACACAGAATTTTCAATGATTAATTGTCTGTTGGCAATTTGACTTGCAAAGAAACGACACAATTTTTTATTGTTTATTGTTTTTTAATCATAACGTTTATTGTTTGTGTGCCATAGACCATTGTGAGGCGTGTTCCCCCGTTTTTTTTGTCAAAGCTCGTTGACTTTGATTCCCACGCATTTTTACTGAAAAAAAAAAACACCAAAAACGGTTTGTTGTGATGGAATATTCCCATTCATCTGGCGCTAAGATTATGCTTTCAATTTATGCACATGGATTTTTACTTTTTAGCGACTTTTAAGTGGCATCTACAGTAGTAACAAGTTTTGGCAAGTTTGTGCAATTTTCTTCCTTATGCATAAATTAACACCGGTTTTAGCCAGTCGTTGGGATAGGTTTCTAATATTTTTTTATTTATTGACAATCAATTGAACATTTTTGCCAATTGCATTATAAATTTATTTGTGACCAGTGAAAGCTGGAAATGTTGAAGACAGAATGTATTTATAATTGATACTACATTAAAAGTTAAGCAAAGCCAATCTAGTTGTGTCCGTTGTTGACGAAGCTCCATTGTTTTATTTCTTCTTTTCTTTCTTTATTGACCATATTTTCCACCAAAATTTTGTCATTGTTCATGTTTCTGCGCCGTATTGCAGGACTGGGATGATTAGAGATTTGCTATTTTTGTTCTTCGCGTGAGGTTTTTGCTCTTGAACTCCCTATTGAGCCCGTAGTAGCATCCGTTTGCAAGAGTGATTCTTCGTCAGATTTTCAGGCTAATGTTGTACTCTCCCATTGTAGCAGATTGTTCTTTTCGTCTTGCCCTCATTTAACACTAAGCCCATCAGATCAGAGTTCATCTCAATCTCTGAGAACGCCCTGCTTACCACCCGTTCGTTTTTTTTTTTTCAATATTTTTCTGCCATGTTCTTTTATAATTATTTTTTTTTTCAAATTAGTTTAGCTAAAAGCTCTTCAGCTGGTCAATGCAGAGTGACCTAACATGGTGCAGTCTCAAAGCACAATAAGGCCTACAGCCATTTTACATAGTCTGCACAAATGTGCTGTTAAGCGTTACATTGACTGTTAAGTGTAACATTAAACTTTCGTAAGTTCTGCTTCTTCTTTCTTCAATTTTTGTATGAAACTTCATGTTACTTCTGATGTTCGTATGGGCCTTTACAAAGAAATAAATCCGTGCCATCCATATTTCATCAGTATGTTACAAAAGTCACACGATAAGGTATCGCCCTGTCTAAAAACTCTTTTGGTATCAAATGATTCGGAGAGGTTCTTTCCTATTTTAGCGAAGCTTTACGTATTTCTCAACGTCATCATGCAAAGTCGAACGGGGCTTTAAAGAACCTTAACCTTATCGGTGTTTCCAGGTTGGGCTTGTATAAAGCAAGCGGCCACAAATACTTCCAGTGGAGATATCATAGTGATTCTTTTTTCATAATTCTATAATATTATAACAAGTAATTAAACACACAGTGGGTGTGCTTAAGGCCCTGCAAATCACAACAAACCACCCTCAACATAAACGAAAGAAATGTTTACTTCAAATAATCAATTACTCAAAAAATCAGGCTCATCGATTTTCACAGCTATCCTCCTTCTTTTCTTTGTCTTGAACTTTTGGAAAAACTTGCCCCAGGACGACCACGACCTATATCAATTATAGATATTTGTATTTTACATTCCAATTAAACTGCTTTCTGGTTTTGCAAGCCAATTGGAATGCTGTCCAAAACTGTTGCTGTTTTTCGACCAAATTTGTTTTTGTTTCAAATGTTCAGTTTCAACTAAATAGTCTTCGCTCTCGATCTTCAATTTAAAAATTTCACATATTATTTTAATCTTCCCTGCATTTGTAAATTCGCATTCACAACAGAAACAAACAAACAAAACAAACGGTACAGAACCGAAAAAAGAGAGGCCGCTGTGATACACATATCACTGCAATCTGCAAAAATCCGCAGCTGAAACTTTAACCATATAATCTGTAAATATTGATAATTGTTATAAGATACATTTTATCGTTAGCTTCGATTAGCTTCACAACTAAAAGCTTAAATGAAATTATACTTTTCACACAAATTTATACTTAAAAAGATACCTATGTTACATTCATTTTGTTCTTAACATTAACACAACATGTTAACCACCCGCAAATTGTCACAAAACATGGTTAATACCTTTCTTTGCAATATTAAGTGCTTTAATTGGACGAGCCCTGAGTTTTGAATGGGTTTTTTATTTTATTTGCGACCGTAACTTGCTAGTAGTTTATGCTGTCAAACGCAAATAATTTTATGCTCTCTCTTTTATACTATTCCTTGACAGGACGGTTCGTGGACGAGCTAGATCTATTATGAGTTAGTGTGGACTCATTTCAAGCCAAAATATTGACTTGATTTGTTTATTTTTGGCTGGCCTGTTCCAGTTTATCAAAGCAGCCAGGCTGATTTACGGCTGATTTCTTTCTTTAGCCTTTGTATGGCTGAACAGACTTCCTGTTAGTTCGGGGTGTCTTTCTCTATATTGTTGATTGGTGGTATCGCTAATTCTCAAGAGGCGTCATCATGATCGTCATCGCCTTCCAGCAAGTTGTACTTCTTCAACTTCTTCATTTGTTTCTTCATTTACTAAAGGAAAATTCAGACCAAGATTTTGATAAACCCGCTGCTCAGGGGGGAAGTTAATTCTTCTGTTAACAGAATTGGTTGTTATGTCAGTATCTCCCGCGATCATAAAGAAAATCGGTCAGGCTATATATACCCTTGCTAAAGGTATAAACTTGTTTGGATGTTTATAACGCATAGAAGAAATCATTTTCGACCAAATAAAGCATAAAGTTTGAAGCCTTTTAGTACACATTTATCGGAACCGGCCGGATCGGATGAATATAGCATGTAGCTGCCATAGAAACGATAGGTCGGGAAAGTAGTTCCAGTTGTTGTCAATAATAGCGTCTTAAATGATTACAGTTATAAATATTTTATGTTTTATAATTTTTATTTGCGTGAAAACATAAATTTAACAAGATAGTTTGTTGGTTCGCCTTCCTTCCTTTTGCATCGAAGTTGCTGCTGAATTATCCTTTTCCTGTTTATGTGTGCTATGTATGCTTCTGCCTCCATCTCTGGTGTGTAGTTCAAAAAATATATTAAACACAAACAATATTAGGTTTTTCTTTTTTGTTTAAATGGGGGCTGCTGTTGTTGCGGTAGAGCTGCCCGATCTCCACCGTCACTTAAGACAAACCGTCCTTACGACAAATAGCTAGGCGCTGCCACGTAGCGACGCTGTATCTGATCATATGTAAATTTAACAAAAGCATCGTATTGCTCGCCCAATTTGCCGGTCAGCTCAGACTCATAGCGTGGGCGCAGCTGATTCTCACGCTCCTTGATCATATTCTCGCGTATGAGCTGCACCTGATTGAATGTAAACAGCTCCTTTTCTACGCGTGGATGCAACATGGGATGCGGTGGGCTGTCCGCACCTATGTCGGAACCACTCGATTCGGACTCCTGCATGCGCTCCAAGGCGTTCGATGTGTTGGGCAGCTGTTTGGGTTTGTAGAGTCTTTTGATTTCCATGTACAAATTTTCGGTCATTTTGTCTGAAGTCATCTTGGCCAGAGCGGCCTCTGAGAATGGACTCGGCTCGTTGCAATCTTTGGCAAAGCGATTCCTGGGCAACCCAGATGTGCTGGGACCATCACGATTACGTGACGGCGAGATAAAGGAATTGAAGCATCGACGTTTGGTGGGACGCTGGTTCATCGATTCCCAGTCCAGGGCACGTTTCAGTGTGGCCTTTGCCATTGCTATGATGTATGAAGGTTCTTTAGTGGTTGTTAATGAATTAATAGGGGTTTCGGCGTTGACGATTAGTATTTATTTTCTCTAAATATCTGCACCACTTCACATGCGGTTTATTTACTTTTTAATTGTTCTCTAGACGAGTGTCGTCGTTCCAAGTTGCAAGATGAATAGTAAAATCTAATAATAGTATTGCTTTAAAATTAGTTTTGAGCAGTATTTCAAAGGCCACTGGATATGCACTGTCGAGAAATGTGATCCTTGTCGTTCCCCTATTTAATTCACAATTTTATTATTATTATTTTCTTAAATATATGAAAAATCTTCCATGCGATAGTGGCGCCATCTTTTGGTGAGCGTGGAAAATCAAAGCGAAAATGAAATTGTTCCATTAAAACCATTCAAAACCTTTATTTCTTACAATAAACGTGCTACAACTTGTTATTGTAGCCTACAAGGGTATATAAACTTTGGTCGAGACGTAGTTAGCTTTACCCTTTTAATAAAGGGTATTATAATTTTGCCCAGAAGTTTGCAACGCATAGAAATATTCATTTCCGTCCCTTTAAGCTATATATATTCTTGATCAGGAAGAAGCTTTGTCCGTCGGCGGATTTCCATCATCCGAATCTTATAGCTTCCATAGGAACCATCGGTTGAAAAACGGGGTCTTAATGAGAAAAACTGTTTTGTTTTCAATGTTAACGTCTCCAAACTCAGCGATTATTAATATTACATGCTTTAACACAGATTTGCAAGTTTTGGTAAGAAATTTGTGAAGTTCATCTGTACGCAGATGACGTCCAAATATATGTTAGTCGTTCGCTGTCTCAAATTGAAGACTGTGTAGTAGTTTCAAATGATGTACTTGATAAAGTTAACCACTGGGCAAAAGAGAATGGCTTGGGTCTGACTCCATTAAAATCAAAATGTATTGTCATTCACAAAAAACCTGTTGATACAAGTCTGTTGCCGAAACTGCATCTAAATAACACTCCCATTCAATACGTGGAACAGGCAGTAAATCTAGGAATAATGTTTAATAACAATATGCTTTGTCGTGGAGCAAGCATATTTCAACAGCAACTGGTCGGACTTATGGGCTTCTACGGCAGCTCTCAGTGTCACAGTTTTTCCTGCCTGTTAACATTAAGTTGCTTATTGCAAAAATATTTTTGGTACCCACCCTATTTTATGGTGTGGAAATTTTTGGACACTGCGACTCGAGAGACATGGGTAAATTAATGGTGGCATTTAATTCCATTGCTAGACATGTGTTTAATGTTAGGCGTATGGAACATATATCCCATCTGTCATACAAGATATTTGACCTCAGCCTTACGAAGTGGATTGATCTCAGGACTCTAACATTCCTACATAAAATCATAAATTCTCAGGAACCTTCTTATTTATTTCAAAAACTAAGAACTGCACTCTCACAAAGAACCAATAATTTTATTTGTCCCAGAACTAAAACGCAGTGCTCGAAAAGACAGTACTTCGTAAATGCTATTCGTCTGTGGAACAATTTACCTCACAACCTTAAAACTATTAGAAGCACCCCTCAGTTTAATGTAAAATTAAAAAAACATTTACAAATCGACATTTAAATTTATTCAACAATTTAATTAAGTTATTTGTATTTATATTTATATTCAATATTTATTTTTTATTTTTTTTATGTATTCTGTGTATTAGGTTAAGTTAGAAATTATTAATTTAAATTTAAATTGTGGAAATTTTTGTTACACTGTAGTGACTAGCACAATCAAAATAAGTCTTATTTGTACTTGTAGTGCTGGGATAAAAAATACAATAAATTAAATTAAATTAAATTAAATCGAATGACTATATCTTAGCAGTCCTATTCCTATCGGTCGGAAAATAAGTCTTAATGAGAATTATAATCGCGAAATTTGGTCGAAATTGGAGTTCCATCTGTCGGAACTTCAGACGAAGTTATCTTGGCCTTCCCGTTTTATACACTCGAAAAGTTCGTTATAGTTTTGCCCAGAAGTTTGCAACGCATAGAAGGAATCATCCACGACCACATAAAGTATGGATGGAGCTTTGTCCGTCCGTGTGTCTGTTCTTACGATATAGTCCCTTAGTTTTGAAGCTATATCGCTGAAATGAGAATTGCACGGGGTATTCACTTGATTGCACGTTGCTAATGTGTGTTCTTGTAGCTGCCATAGAAACGATGGGTCAAAAAATGGGTTTTAGTGAGAAAAACTTATTTATTTTCAATATGAGCGCTCTTAAACTCGGTCATTATTAGTATTTTCGGGTGTGTTCCAGAAATCTCTAGAGGTTTTCGTATAAACGTTAGCATTTCATATTAAAGCTCTTTGAATTTATATGTTGAAATGCTCGAATATGCCCGGCTACTAGATTAGATGATTGTTGAGTACGGTTTTCCTTCCACATAATCTAGTAGGCGGTCTGATTCTTTGCAATTCGCAAACAAAGTAGTCCCAGTTTAGATTTAAGTGCAATCGTTTATACGAAAATCTCTAGAGATTTCTAGAACACCCCTGTATATATTTTTTAGCTGATCTGCAAAGTTTGGTCAAAAGCTCCTGCCGTTGAAGCGAGCTTTTTGAAGTGTATTGAAACTTCGGCACAGACGAAGTTAGCTTTGATCTCTCGGTTGTTGTCTCCTTTATATATATAAACCGACAATTTGTGTCAATATCGCCCCTGTGAGGATCACAGGGCGAACACAAAATTCTTCCAATTTCCACCTGTAGTCAGGTGCCTTAGTTTGCTCCAACTTGAGCGGGTTTCTGCATAGATTGGCCGTTCCATTAAAGTTGAAGCGAGCTTTTTCAAACGCATTGAAGTCAGCTTTGCTTTCTCGTTTGTCAGGGGACTCCATTCGACACAGTATTTCACATAAATTTCTAACAGAACATGATTATCACAGCAAAGCCAGTGTGTTTCTAATTATATGAAAGACTGTAAAAAAAGGAATTATCTGTCGTTCTGAGTACGGGGCTTAGTACTGGATTTTTCTCTCCAGTTCAATATTTTTATTGGTTTACCTTTTAGGGTAGCAGTGAGCACGCCTCTGCTCTCATTTCTCGGAGAATTAGTTTTCGGCTACTGGCGTCACTCAGACGCACTAGCGGACGTCGCAACAAGTACTATTGTCTCGTTTTAAACTGTGTAACAACAACTAAGTCCATGCGAATCTTTGCGTGGCACCTGCTTGTCGCACAAAGTACAGAAAGGAACTAAGATTGGAATAGTTAAGAAAAAACACGAATGAAAAAGTTTTTAAAATTAGGACTGCTTCGGTTCTGTTGGTCTTAGGGCTTAAGCTTTAATTAAACAATCGATCGATTAGATAGTTCATTTCAAACGATTTGTTGATACTCAAATAAAACAAAAATTAAACTCCCACGACTAACTTACTCCATCTATAATTATCTAGAATGTAAACATTTCGCTAATTCCAATAACAGTTTTTGAAAACGCTGCATTTATTTCCCGCTATTATTCAACACCTTTTTAAATGGTCAGCGCGTGCTGCGCATTGCTTGCGGCTCTACAATTATCCACATTTGATGCAATGTTGTTATAAAATGTACATCACCCCAACCCCTCCTCCTTCTCATTCTAATTCCCCTCTAAAGAACAATCACTACTGACAGTTCACACTCCTCCCCTTTGAAAAAATGTAATCAACCCAAAGGCGATCTCTCATTTAATTGCCAAAACATGCAACAATCTGTTGCAGTTAACCAGAAATTTAATTTGGCTTACAATTTTGTCATTATCCATTGTTAGGCAGGAAATGCTCTCGCTGTGTATATAGAATTAGACAATGGATGCTGCGGGCGATCTCTAACGGGTTCTTTTGTTTTATTCTCTCTTTTTGTTGTAGTTGCTCTTCCCGCTGCAATTTAGCGAACTTCTGGGCAAAGTCGATGTGGAGGCCAATGTCGAGGGCGGTGGTCCATCCGGTCAGTCGGGGGCCATACGTTGGGGCATTGCCATGAGTTTGCGCAGCTTTGTTGATCAAGAGATGATTGAGTCGATGCGTTTGGGTAAGTACAGCTAGATGTAAGCAGTCGCATGTGTCTATTGTCGCTAATTGGATTTTATGTTTTGCAGCTGGTTTGCTGACACGTGACTATCGTCGACGTGAGCGCAAGAAGTTTGGACAGGAAGGAGCTCGCCGCAAGTACACGTGGAAGAAGCGCTAAGTGCATTTTTCTTTTTGTTAAAATTTTTGTAATAAAAATTATGTTACAATTGTTTAGAGTTTACATTTGGTCAAGTGGCTTAAGTCCTAAAAGCTTCATGCCCGTTTGAAGTGTTCTTTTGGCTGCCTGAAATAGCAGCAAACGTTGTGATTGTTTTATTGGACAGGATTCCTTTTTTACAGGCAATCGTTTTAGACAACGGCTTGTGGCATTGCTGAAAAAAGAAAAAGAAATTATAATAGGTTGTTAAAAATGGAGATTTTTGGGAACAAAGAAGGAACCGGAAGTTTCGTTCTGTGGAAGAGTCTTTTGCCAAAGGTATTTTAGAGTTTCGAAAGAATTCAAATCTTTTGTCAATATTTGTCTAAATTAAAGATATAAGGTTTAGTCAGATTGAGGTCATATTGGTTAATATTGGTTTGTTTTGGAATAGTCGCGGTGGGTTCAGCTAGTGTTGAAATGTGTATGTATGTTTGTGAGAAAAAAACTTTTTACATAGACCAAATATGCTCAACTGAAATAACTCGAAGGGTTCAATGAATAGATCAAATAGCTCAGAGCCTAATTGTCATTCATTTCTGAGCAAATATAAACAAAATTAATTTTCTTCAATTTCATTATTAATTCAAAAATTATTGATAAGAAATGGAGCAAAATTATGAAATTGCACGGGTCCAATCAGTAAGTATATGTTTAATATTAAGAGCGTTTAAAATTAGGTAAAAGGGTTTTCAAATAAGTATAGACTAAAGTTAAAGTTATATCATAATTCATAAATAGTCTTCTTCATGTTCCACGGATTCTTTAATATCAACCGAAGAAGATATTAAAAAGATGCTTATTTCTGGAGAGTTCAGCACTAGCCCAAAGCGTAGAAGAAGGAAGCAGAGTGTCGGAAATCTTTGAAAAAATATTGGATAAGGAAAGCAATGAGGTCGGCCAGTTTGTTGAATGCAGAAAGTGCAGCAGTGTTTAAAAATTAAAAAAAAAAAAACCACCCAATTTGACCCGTCATAAGAGCTGCAAAAATTTCGGAGACAACCCAAACGATAAGCCTATAATAGAAGTAGACACGGAAAGCAAAAATCAAGTGGTAAACATTGCGTCTGAGTGGGCTGTCGAAAATTGTCGACCTTTTCAATTGATGGCAGATTCGGGAGTAGAAAAGTTTGCTGATGCGATGATACAGTTGGGAGCCAAGTTCGGCCCAAATCACTACACTATCCAGGAACGGTAAATTATATGCCGAACGTGAAGAACGAAATTAATCTTATCAAAAATAAGAACTTTGAACGAGCCTCAAATGTTTTAGTGGGTGATAGTTATGCAACACTTCATATGGTCATTCTCCAAACACATTTATTAAAAAAAAATGCTTCATAGAATTAAGTGATTGTGATTTAAACACTAATCATAAGAAATCGCTATCAACATACATAGACTCAGTAGTTATTCCGCATTTAACCAAATATCACAATATGGCTTTGCTACTATTTCCGCCTGCAAATGAACTATTAAAATTTTCGGGTGAAGAACGGGCTGTCACAATTGAAAACTGCAAAATAATTAGGAGGAAATTCATGTCACAAGAGCATACACAAAATATGGGAATGGTGCATTTGACGACTTCGTAAGATCTTTTTCACACGAAACTGAAGAGGACATAATTAATCAGGAAATAAAAGCATATACGAGCAGTATGAGCAGATTTAGTGAAGACTTTGATCCGTATAATTAACAAAATATTTAAGAAACGATCAGACACAGCTGCCCCCACCTTCTCGGATAGCTGGCTACGCCCTTGATTGTGTGCGTTTTTATTATAACATAAGAATTGTGTGGGCCTGCAATCGTTTTCTACATCTGCTGGTTTGACGATTGAGATGAGAGCAAACTGGGGGAGTGTCAAAGTCTCTCTAAAGGGGGCAGCGAGCATTATGCAAATATGTTGCTCTGCGCCGTCTCAACCGTTTGAATGGATGTGACAGGCAGTGCCCCAGAGGCAGATATATTAGGTCCAGCACGGTTGGTAGCTAAGTGTTTTGGGGCGTCTGCAACCGTAAAGACCGCGGGGCACAGTACTAATTCAATTACTCTTCCTTGAGTCATACACGCTCTAATGCGGCAGATATTTGAGCGGTTGTCCCTCAGCTCGCCAATGAAGCAACGTCCTTCGAGGAAGGAC
Organism: Lordiphosa clarofinis; assembly: GCA_018904275.1. Lineage (NCBI taxonomy): Eukaryota > Metazoa > Arthropoda > Insecta > Diptera > Drosophilidae > Lordiphosa > Lordiphosa clarofinis. The sequence goes on along the minus strand of JAEIGQ010000068.1, from coordinate 765,531 downwards.
CGAAGCATAGCGAATTGCGAATGCGAGTTTTTTTTTTTAAACATGAATCAAAGGGCCCTTTGACTCCATTCATGTAGGGCTCTAATTTACACTAGTAGAGCATGTAAGAAAGAAGAAAAATGTAGACAATTGAATGCAAGAATAGTTCCAGCTTACAGAATTTATACATACTTTGTCAGGAGAAGCTTTGGCTTGGGAGTCAAGAAATCAATCAGCAGCTGTTCTTAGTTCTATCAACAGCAACTAACATATTCTCACCAGAGAACTGCAGCGGTGTATCGCAATTTTCGAAACCTCAAAATATATCTATTTATTAGATGAGTCGACCTAAGTTATATCTACATACAAAATACGAAGAGCCAAAACCATTTTTGTTAAAATTTATTTTTGAACATTTCGACACATCATTATCAATATCGTTTCACAGCCTACTACCGCATTTAAATGTCGTATTATCGCCTACTACCGCATTTCAATATCGTAGACACCGCATTACTACCGCATTTTAACATTCGTTATTAAAAGCAAAATTTTTTAGTTTTACTACAGTTATAGAAGCATGCTAACAATGTGTGTACGTAGCTCAGAGAGTATGTATACAAATCAAAACACAACTACACAACACAACACGTTTTTTTTAAGGTTCAACACGCAGAGAATTTTTTTTTTTTTTTTTAAATTTTATTATAAGTGGGAAAAATAGAAAGCCCCAAGAACTATACGAAACAAAATATGTCATGACTTTAAGGCCACTTGTGTCGAATTGGTTAATTTTGCATATGTTGTTTATTCAATATATTCCTTGTCAGAGATATAAAAATGTCAGAAGATCAGAAAACTGTATTAGACCAACTGGAAACCGCTGCTTATACGGTATCTCAACGGCACAAGGGTCGCAGCTTTATCTGGAATATTTTAGCCGAAATTATTAAGGAAGATGAATCCATTGTCCAAGGTTACGTGTATTGCCGAACATGTCGCACCCTGATTAGGCGGAGTGGGAACCAAACTTCCAATTTAAATCGCCATAAGTGTTGTCGGTCTCCTAAGCAATCTCCCACCCTAAAAGAAGTTCCAGCGAATGACCCCATTTCCACGATGGATTCATCTGACAGTTTATCTGAACACAATATACCACCAGCTCCTCGTCACAAAGATAGCGTGTTTTTTTTCTCAGATCTGCTCCAAGGCGCATCGATGACAACATCAGAAACTTGTAGAGAAGAAATTAATAGGTATGCGCGAGACATCGTTAAAATGACTGAGGACTTCGACGTGGTGGCTTGGTGGAGACAAAATGAGCAAAATTACTCTAAACTGTCAAAATTGGCTTTTCAAGAGCACGGAATACCAGCAAGCAGTGCAGCAGCGGAGCGTGAGTTCTCCTTGGCTGGAAACATTATTACGGAGAAGAGAAATAGACTTGGCCGGAAGACGGTGGATAGCATATTATTTCTTCACTCCTATGAAAAAAATTTTTCTCACACTTTACAAAACAACAATTTGAAGAATACCAAATAAATAAACAATAGTATGAGCTCGCTAGTAAAAAATTTTTAAAAGTCATTTTCATATTAAACTCATATACCCCGTTTATATGTGAAGAAATACGTTGTAACTTATTGCGTTTTTTTGCACTAAAACACTCATTCTGACTAAAGGTCAGTGAAAAATTTCTCCTTGATTACTTCAAAGGGAGTTGGTTGCATAGAAAGAGAATGACGCACGTACAAAGCGTAATCGACTAAGGCTAACTCATACAATCACAAAAAAAAAAAAAATAAAAATAAAAGAAAAATAAAAAAAAAAAAACTTTCTGGTTTTGAATCCCATCATTTTTTATTAATTTGTTTTTGCTCCGTACATATTTCAACTGAGCTACATACACTCATAATCATCATGCTTCGGAAATATAAATATATAAACATTGCGGTAGTAATGCGGTGCTTACGATATTCAAATGCGGTAGTAGGCGGTAGTACGATATTGAAATGCGATCATTGCGGTAATGCGGTGTATGCGGTGTTTGCGGTGTAAGTATAATACTTACTCATACCGCAATTTTTATAAGTATACTTAAAGTCAAAAAAAAAAACAGCACCGCATGCAGTTCTCTGATTCTCACATTCTAATCGCGATTGGAATTAGTTTAAAAGAGCATAAAATAATTTAGAGTTTACTCCTGAAAACAAACGCGAATCATTTAATTATGTGGGTGGTACTGCTGGTAATAAAACAAGTAAGAGTGTCCCAACTGTAAAATGTGGTTCTTACGGCCTAAATTAAAATTGAGTTGAGATTGAGAAGAAGTCTTCCGTAGTACTTTTTAGCATGCTATAAGGTCATTAAATTATGATTTTGTCCATAACTTTTCTTAAAAAAGACAACTACAACACCATAAAGGAAAGACTTTGAATGTATAGCTATTTCATGAATACAAATTCAATCTTCAGCAGTCTGTGCCTGACTTCAATGAGTTGGCAGAAGGTATCTTATGACTGAACTGCTATGACCGGGGAGCCCCAAGGCACGATTGTAGCAAAATCCGAATTCAGTAGCAAACGCCAAAATTTTTTAACAGTTCATTTGCTGCTAAATCTAAAGCAACATTATATTTAGGATCAAGAAATATTGGACATAGTTAAGCATCATTCAGACAGACTAGATTCTCTAAATTCTAACTCGAGTGATAAAAGTTTGGTAAAAGCTCACATTAACATTGACTACAAAACGAGTAAAAATTACTAAAGACCTACAGTTGGCCACTTTTGCTAGAGTTAAAACTGTAACTATTCGCTAATGTTGGATCCAGTGTAATAATACATAGTTATAAGGAAATATGAAGGGGGTAAAGAAATTGGTTAGCTGCACTCTTTCTTCGTCGTTCGCCATTTTTTCTGCAAGAGTGACAATTTTCAACAATTGAATGAAGAAGGGCTTTAGACTAATACCTTGTAATGACCCCTAGGACCAACAAAATAAAGCAAATTAATGTCAAAGGTAGAAGAATTCGGAATTCTTCTGAGCAGAAGTGAGTCGAGGCGCAAGATTTGGTACAAGAGCTCTGATTGAAATAACAGAGAAAATTTACAACAATTTACACCTCTTTTTCCAAGACATAGTTTAAGATCTCTGATTTCTTTCCGTGACAAAAAATACAATTAGTTTCAATAATTGTGCCTCTTTCGACTCACCACAATCCAAATAAATAATTCACCAGGACACAAGCCTCCAATTGCTCTTTGGACTGCCACAAACATTGCTCGAACCGTGCCAGTTCATAGATTAAGTCCAAAGCATCTGCAGGTTCTTGTACAAAATGTTTCCAACTTGGACAAACTTCCTCCAACTGGACATGCTTAAAGTTGTTTAGGAGACTATGCAAGCGGCAGTGTGTGTATTGAAGCTTAATGCCAGTATCCCCATTGACTTGGAGAGCCTGCTGCCAGCTAAACTCATGATCACGCTGTCGCCGCTGTTTCAGCACATTGACCAGCACAGCCGAGACACCCAAAACATCGCACACATGCTCATCATCTAGGGAAGTATTCACTTTGGTGGCTTTAAATGAAACGGTATTAGTAAGTGTTAACTGCTTGAAGATGTCTTCATACTTAAACTTAGCTGGCGTTTCTCTCGCATTACATCTCGTGCCTCATCCAGCACATCCTTAAGGAATATGGCCTGGCCCTGACGTGTGCTCATGCCATGAATTCGTCCAAATTTCACATGCTGCAGCTGTGTCAGAGTTAGATTTGAATCCAAAGCGGTGGCTGTTTTAAACAAGGCATTAAAATGATCCGCCTGACCATTGTCCACCACATAGAGCAGGCGTGAGAACTTCAGACGTTGGTAACGCTCCAGCAGAGCAGCTATATCCCGCGCCAGGTACAAGGTAGAGCCATCACTTTTGATCACGGGAATACGTCTTTGATCCACTACTACAATCTCTCGCCCATCTGGCTCCTTTAACAAGAGTCCATTTGAGCGTAGCTGTTGCAATACCTGCGAGATGTGTCCCTGGGAATATTGAGATTCCCATTCGTAGCTATCAAAATGTACACCCAATCTTTCATAGACTTTTTCCAGCTCTGCGATGGTGAATTGACGATATTGTTGCCATTGTTGGGTCATGCTTTCATCTGTACCCGTTTCGAGAGCCGTGAACAAGTCCCTGGCTTGCTGGGCTATTGAGGGATTCGTTTCGGCCGCTTTATTGGCCGCCACGTAACATTTATAGAGCGTTTCTATGGGTGAGGCTTTTATATCCTCGTCACTCACTTGAGACAATTGCACACCAACAGCCATTAGACCGAACTGTGTGCCCCAGTCTCCCAAATAGTTCAGCCTGGTGGTAGGATAACCCAAATGCTGATAAAGATTGGCCAACACATTGCCTATAATGGTCGAGCTGAGATGGCCCACATGGAAGGGTTTGGCTATGTTGGGCGAACTAAATTCCACCACTATGTGCTCCGACGGAGAGACTTGCGGCTGGGTCCAGTCATTACGGAAATTCAACAAGTGTTCCACAAAGGCTTGCGGTTTTAGATGGAATTCCACCTTAGAGGCTGAAAGCTGTACCTTCTCTATAAAGTTGTCATCAAAAGATTGACTCTTTAGTGTGTGCAACTCCGATTGCGCAACTGCAGCCGGCAACAACCACTCCAATGTGGGTCTTTGGGCGTTTTGTAATTGCTGACGCTTGTTCGGCACTTCCAGGGCATGGTAGATACTCTTCAGCTGGGGCAGCTGTTAAAGAGAGGGGATTTGTTTAGATGGGTGATAGTTGAATTGAAGTTCTTACCTGGTCACAAATTGCTCGCCGTATGCGAAACATTTAAGGTAAACGTAAACACAGGGCTAACCAAACTCAGGGCTGCACAGCATCAACTCAAACAAAATGAACTGGAACTAGTAGTTCAAAACACATACCCAGTTGGAAACGACATACTCTTCGCCTTACTTTTCCATTTGAAGGTAGTTGCAAGAGCATTTTAATTGTATTTCGTAAACGATTTTCAGCTAATTTGTCGTTATGTTCGAAATTTATTACACGTTTGTTATTGAATCCGTAAAATTAGATGTAGGTAGAAATTAATAATTGATTTCGCGAAGGACTTTCTCAAAGCAAAATATTTACATTTGTTTTCCTTAAACTTAATTTAATATTAATACAATAATATAATATATACATATGAACCTTAGCTTTTTTAAGGCCCTCTTCTGGTCTAGAGGGCTAAATTTTACATGTTTTTTAAAAACTCGTAGAAAGAAATCTGGAGGAGATCTTGTAATTCTGTTTTTTGTATAAGGCAGAAGTCGATCAAAAAGTCAAAAAAATTATGCAGCTATGCTTTACCTTTTTTTTTTAAATAAGGTAGATTTTAAAAATCCGAACAGAATCTGTTCTCTTTAAACAAGATGTGCTTTGACACTAATAGCTTGACTAGCTCTTCTTCCAGAGAATGAGTTTTATTTCGGCTCTTGGGCTCTTATTATACCAGGCATGTACTTTTTGAAAAGTATATCAAACGCATTTTAGCTTCGGTTTCGCTATCGATTGCTCTCTTTTTAATTTTGCAATATACCGGCCCAAACTAGATGCGACATATTAAACAACACAATTTTTTGTAAGTCAATTAAAATTCCAATTAAAAATAATTTAAAAATTAATCACAGAACTAAAGAAATTTCGCAAAATGCTTACAAAGTTGACCCTTCCGTTTAGGGGGTGCGTTATCTTAACGTTTAAACGCACTCAGAAAGTTACAAATATCTACTGGTATGTACCAAAACTTAGGGTTTGTGTGCACTATTATAGATCTGTAAAATGAAGAAAAATTTCAAAACTTAAGTCCAGACAAAATGGGTAACTTATAGTCCCCTCAAAGCCCTTTATAAAGTGGGACACACAGTTCTGGTTCCTAGATAAAGCCAAAAAGTGATTCGCACGATAAAGCAAGAGACGACCGATCAGACCAATTTGTGGTCCGCCCCAACCATCCTTCCATCATCTTACCAACCCATTTTTTTTTAAGCAATGATTAATTTTTAACAGTTTTTTATACCCTGTTCTCATTTAAAATGGGAAAAAGGGGATTAAGGGGAAGCATTTCCGAACCTATTAAAGTATATATATTTTTGATCAGCATCAACTGCCGGGTCGATTTAGCCATGTCCGTCTGTCCGTCTGTCTGTGTGTCCGTCCGTCTGTCTGTATGAACACGTCGATCTCAGAGACTGTAATTGATGGAGCATGTAGTTAGGTGTCCACCGTACCCAGATCAAGTTTGCTCCAGGTTTGTAAACGCGAAAAACTGTCAGAGCTAATATTTTTAAGTTTGAACCTAGTCCTAAATATATATTCAGTTAGGCCCAACATCTACCTATTCTGTGTACCACGAAGATAACCAAGTGCGCATGCCCATTTATTGAAATAAATTTTAAAATAAATGGAATTCAAAGCTATAGGAACCACACTACTTGGGACAGGGTATTTTGCTGTCGGGGCACTCGACCGCAACACTCTTACTTGTTTTACTTACTTTACTGGGACTTGAACTCGGGACCACGCCTTTGTCCACTCGACTAATAGCCTTAAGCAAGATGTGGCGTCAAAACTATAGTTAATAATGTTCGCAGTTGGTCGAGTTTACTTGTCATTTGCTTAGCAAGCGTGAAGACCAGGGATCAAGTCCCGGTAAGAAAATACTATTTCTTCTTAAACCGTATTAATATATTTTTTTTATGGTTTTGTTCACACACATAGCTGCCTGAAATATGCACAGTGCCCCATATTTATATTGGTTTGGAAATGTTTCCTTTCTTTGTAACACTCGCAAGCTATAGCACCTTGCAGATAGATCACGAACTTATATCTTATCTTATATGTACATATCTAATGAAATGAATAACAATAATATAAGATTCAAATAAGTACCATTACTTTTTAATAGTCTCTGGAAAATGGTCAAAAAATGCCACTCTTACATGCATTTTTGTAATTTTTATTCCTTTTTACAGTTAATCCATAAGAGATGTGGAATTTCTAAAGCCGGCGTGAAAAACTCGTATAAAATCAATCATAGTTTTAAATTTTTCATAGTTATACCAATCAAATAATTCTCACATTTGTATTTATATTTTATAACCAAAGCAGCTGATCGTCCACTACTTATGTGTTATTGAAAGCATACTATTATACCAGTATCCGATAAAAATTTCAAAGTTTTAGGATTTTGTGCTCGAAAAACAATAAATTAAGCACAGACCTATATTTGATACGTGAAAAACTTTTATTTACTTTTCTGGGACTCGCAACGGGTTCCCTTCGACCGAAGAAAAACACGATGGATCGAAACCACATATTTTCTTTTTTGTTTTTGGTAATCGCCAATTTATCAGCAGACTCTCACCTCTAACTAAAGCCAAACTTACTTTTTGACGAGAGAGATAAGAAACCAGACAAAATGTTTGCAGGGGAATGACAGCGTAGCACAAAGCAATTTCGTAAACATTTAAAGAAAGGAGAAAGGATTTAGAAAAACGTTCTTAAAATTAGGATTGATTTTCAATGTGTTTGTAACAAATATTTCTTTAAATCAAAGGCATTTTTCTAAATTTAGAAAGTTTTTTTTTATTAAAAAATTCATTTTAAGCTAAATTTTTGTTAAAATTCAAACATTTTTTGCTCAAATTTAGACATTTTTTCTAAATTTTAGTGCGATTTCGATACTAGGATAATTGTGTTAAATATAGAAAAATAATTTTCTGAGTTAGCTAACGCGTTTATAAAGAGATTCGGTGGTTTTTTTTTTCCCAGCTTTGCCCATATGCTGCCCTTTTTCGCTCGCATATTAAACGGTATTTTTTGGGTTTCCAATGTGAATCTCATACTACGTTTATGCTATGCTCATTTTGCAAAATCATTCCTGAAATGGGTCGAAAGTGCATACACATTTTGAATGTTAAAGAAAGTTGATGATCGCTGTAATTGCGAGAATTTACATGGTGGTGTTGCCAGATTTTGTTTTCTATATGTCGCTGGTGATTTTGTGAATTTACAAAAGCTGCATAGACAGGAACAAATTTGATTTTGCAAATTGAAGAAAACATGAATAATAAACATAAACGTAGTATATGTTTCATTTATCCAATAGAATTTGTCTAATAACTTCTTTTTGATATACATTTTTGTCTGTTCGCTGGTAAACCAGTTTAAACAAAAAAAAATTTAGCTATGGCAATTCAACTCATGCTTATCCTAAATTTATATTGTTGCTTTTAGTTTATTTGTTAACTTTGTTTTTGGAATGAACTAGTTCTTTGTAACGAAACTTAGCAGCAGGCACTCAGCGTTGCCACCTGACTCAATTTGCTTTTCAAATTTGAAATCAATAAATGGCATTTAAAACTTAATTACATTTGTCTTAATTTATCTATACTACGCCCCTGCATTTGCCAGCATATGTTTCTCTCATTTCCAGGCATTCCCGCACCCACCCACCCCCCTCCGCACAGAGAAATTCCAAGCGCTGCGTCAACTCCAACGCCGACGCTTTGGCTTCAGCTAACATACCGTTTCTGCTCTTGTTCTTCTTCAACCACTTGGCTGGTTCAGTTCAGTTCAGTTTCAGTCGTGTACGTAACGTCGTCGAGTGCGGTTAATATTGAAATAATATTACAGAAGTACCACACATACTTAGCAGAGTAGCAGAGCAAGCAGCAAGTGCAATTGTCCCCCATTGAAAAAGTGTGTTTTGTGAAGTCCAAATCTGAAGTAAAATTTGTTATGTGGTGGCTCGCTTCAGTGAGCACAAAGCAGAAGCCACAAGATGGAAAAATTTGCCAAAGCCGCAAAAAAGTATTGCATACCCAGCGGCTGTCAAGAAAAAATAGATATCGATTTGCGGGGCTGACATAAAAAAAAAATTAAATGAATTTTATGTCAAATTAATTTGTTTGTTCAAGTCATTAAAGAGGACGTTTGTTTTTATGATTTGGCCCAGGATTACAAATTTTTTGTATATATTTATATGTGTGTTTGTGTGTGTGTTGCTTATGAGATCATCCTGCGCCTGCTGGTATGCAATACTTTTACTCAGACTTTGCTTTCTCTGTTCCCCCCCCTTGCAGGCCAAACAAACGAAAAAAAAGAAAGGAAAATCCTAATCCAATTTCGGCCTATGACAATACCAACGCACTTTCTTTGCTCCGCATTATCCCGGTGCGTGTGCGTCTAAAGAGAAAACGAGCAAAAGAGAGAGAGAGAGAGAAAGATTTGTGTTTGTGTTTGTACAGTTGTTGCGCCTACAAAAAAAGTGTACAAAAAGGCCCTTCAAATTCAAATTAAAAAGAAAAATAACCCGCGCGTGTTAAAATATTTAATTTGTATTTTTGGTCACTTGGTTCCCCATCAAAATTAAAAGCATTTCCCTATGATTGGCTCATTCTGGAATCTGTGCAGAGCGTGCCCATCAATGCCGGTAGACAAGGTGAGTTGATATCGTTGTTTTTGTCTTTTCCTACTCCTCTTAACCCCTTAGCCCAGTTCATTCGAAAGGGCAGCATATTTATTTTCGTCGAAATGCTTTGATTTATGTGCCACAGTTTTTGTGTGTGTGTTTGTGTGTGTGTGGGACACATAATAGATTTTTATTGCATACTTGCAGGCGTCAACTGAAGGGTGCAGCGCCCCGTTTACGGTTCAGTTATGGGAAATGGGGTGACTTGAGTTGAGTTATGGGTTTGCTTGTGAGAATGTGGGTTGCTTTTATGGCGATTCAAGCGAATACTGCAATTGAAACCCACAACAAATTTGTCCTGAAATGACGAAAATATTCCAAATTTTGATGAGGATTTGTGAGGATTATAGAACTTGCAGGGGATATTATTTGATTATGGATATGATTTATGATTATAATTAAATTCATGTTTTTGAAATTTTTAAATCTTGTATGGAATTTACCGACTTTAATTGGAGTTGGGTTTCTTAGATCTTGCCGTAGATCCTTAAACGCGAAGGTTCATATGGGTACCTGGATTCCTCTACGACGAGTCAGCCGACAAACTGGGAACTTAGCTCCTTCCGGAGAAGACCTTGATAGGGAGCACTCAGCCTCACACAAGGTACATAGTTACAAGTAATGAAACCTGGGGCCTTTCTACGAAACAATGGAATAACCTTTCGGTTTACACCGTAGCTAGGGTCACGAATCAATATTCTTTGCGTCAAAGTACAGAAAATATCTCACTTCTGGTTAAACTCTAACGCTCGAACGTTACTCACAACGACTTCTGTAGATGCTGTAAGTGTGTCGAAAAGAAGGAGGCATTATATATTTAGCCTATCGGAAGTATCCGAAATAGAGATTCCACATCTACTGAAATTCTTAACGTCGGGTTCAACTGAGGGGGAATGCCCTTTGGCTTAAATAGGGAAATAAATGGTAAGGCATTGGGCCCATCTTGGCTTTAATGTAGGGACAGTTTTGTTGTCCCTAGCCATCTCAAACTAACCTAACCTTAGATCTTGTGGGTTAATACAGATAAGTGCTCAACATTCAAACTAACCTTTGACGACATGTCAGCAGAAACATGTCTTAAAAGGAAGTTGGCAGTCCAGCTGGCAGAAGTTCATTCTTTCGTTCAAGATCCCGAATCTTTTTGGGATAAAAAAAAAGTTGTCTTTAGCTCCAAATGAGAAACTCAAAAATTCTCAAAAATTTTTCAACATATCGCTCACTTACTTCAATAGTGGCATAACTCAAAAAACACGATTTTTGACTTAATGATGCAGAAATGTGCGCGCTCTTCTGTACTATTTTATGCAAAAATTTTCGTATTGCTATCTCTTCTACTTTTCATGTGAGATGAGAATATGTCGCAATAACATTTTCCAGGTTCATTTTCATGTTGATGCAAGAACCGATATCTCAGTGTCCTGTGTCGATATTGACCAAACAACTTCGTCTTTCAGTTAAAACACAATTTACAATGTTATTAGATAAGCATTCTAATATAAATTTACCATAGTTGAAACTAAAAGAACCATCTTACTTAGTAAATCCATTGAGAATTCAAACGTGTTTTCTCAAAATGGATTATTTGAGTTATGCCAAAATTCTCAAAAATTTTACAACATATGTTCTAATGTTCTTCACTCAACCACCTAATATAAAAATCAAAATGGTTTTTCAGTTCTTTAAAGCAGAACAATATCAACTTGAATCAATTTTGTTACAAATTGTTTAAGATAGATCTCACATTTTAAACTCACACAATCTCTGAATTTTCAAAAAGATCAGAGAACAAACAGCGAAACCTCCTCAAGAAACACAATTCTACAAACATAATGTTAATATATTATAGGTATATTTTCTTCTCAGAATTAGGGTTGATTTCTATTCTTACAGATAGCTTCTATGTGTCAGATAAGTATTCATTTTGCTCTGTTATTTGTTAGTTTATGTGATAGATAACTCTATGTGATGTGTGAAATTTCCTCTTAAACTCATCGCTATCGATTTTAATCGATTTTTTGGACTCATCTTGCGATCAATGTTCTACACCCAAAAAAATTTGTATCAACTTTCAATTTGAAACATGTGTCTCAATTTGAAACTGATACTAATCAATTTTTTTTAAATTCGAAAATTCGAAGAATGTATGAATTGTACAAGGAAACATGCCCAAAAGTGGCAGCTGGCGATGCTTGACATGTCACATTTAGTGTTTTATTTTTTTTTTAAGCAATTCAATATGTAGTTAAAAGTAAAAGCTACGGAGGACCCTTAGCCAGACGACGTGATGAAGATATATAAACGTATTTCAAAAGGAACACAAATGTTAAATAAATGTGTTTTTGGTTCTTTTTTGCCAACATATGTAAATAACAAATGTAACTATTCCGGCAGGACACATAACAAGACACAATGCTGCTGTTGCTGTTTCAGCGCTTTGCAAGATTTTTTTTAGCGATTTTCGCGATTTTCACTCAAGGTCTCTAAAGGCGTAGACCCCCACGTACGGCTGGGTTCCTCATGAAGAGAGTGCGAAAACAGGACTGTGTCTTTCTCTAACTCACAGTGATATATGACTTCGGAAAGCATTCGGTGAGGATTGCGGAGTATATACGTGCCCCTTTGGCTTTGGCTGAGGGACTCTGATGTACGGGAAATAATTTTAAGTTGATAAAAGCTAGTTTCAAAATGGTACTAAAAGTTTGATAATTGAAGTGTCAAATTAATAAGACCTAGTGTCAAATTGATACTAAAAATTTAATACAAAAAGGTGTCAACCGGATGCTCACTAGTATCAAATTGAAATCCTCGAAAGATCATGTTAATATTTTCGACGATATCAATTTGAAACTTGGAGTATTAGAGAGAACTCGATACTCAATAGTTTCAAATTGATGTCTAAATTGTGTCACTATGATGACAACTTTTTTTTGAGTGTAAGTTTTTTCCCTCAGGTTAACTCAGATGACCAAGTCAGAAACTCTTGAAGAGAAACTTTGTGTAATCTCAGCGGCGCAAATGTCCATTACAAGATCGATGGTCTTTTAGACATTATGTAGCTTTCAAATATAGTTTACCATTCCGTATACATTTACTTAAGCTTTGACCATTTTCAAGGGCCACTTGAAACTAGATTCGAACAGATTGAACAGATAGAACTACTAACAAACCTTTAATATGCTGGAAAAAGTCTAATTTTGTTATTTTGGGTTATTGTATCAATATTTCGAATCGACATTTTCGATAATTAACAACAGTCGTCTTACGTACACTCAGAAAAAAAATCGCAGAGTTAAAACCATGATACAACTATACAAGGTATGGCATTCAGAGTTTATCGAGTACTGACAGCTTTTGCTAATATCGAGAGAGAGAAAGGAAGAATAAAACAAAAAACAAAGCATCCTCAGAACTACAAACACGTGACTAAATTTTATTGGTATTCGCTTGGCACTTTTCAAATGGCTCCTATGTTAGGGCAGCTGATAAAGCCAAATCGCTGCTTGAGAGCGTTGACGGTAGGAACACTCTAACCTGCTCATGGCGCTACTTCTTCGTTAGAGATTTGTTCTGAATTTTGATTGTTTGGCCAATAACTGTTTGCTTTTTTTGAATTTGTGCCCGTTTATGCTAGTGGTTTTCTGTCCTCTCCATTTGCGCGCCTCTGCTCCAGACCACAGGCATCTTACTTGCAATTCAGTGTTCATCGATTCACACAATCAAGAGTTCTTCTCACGTTTGCATAAATCCAGGACTGACTTCAATTTTTGGTAGCTATATCGACATACGCAACAGTATTGGCTCGACATTTTTACAAACTCCAAATAAAATAGAAATCCCGTCGGCAGATCAAACAAAAATCGTGCGCACACAACCTTTTCAATCAAATGACAGCAACACAATGAAACTTTGGAGTCCCAAAAAGAGAGTACACTTAGAGAGCACCTTACCTGTAATAGTTGTATCATGGTTAAAACTACTAAAATGCCGCCTGTTGTGCGGAAGGCAAGGGTTCAATTCCACCTTGGACCATCTAATTAAAAGTTTTTTGCTTTCTTTAGAAAATAGCTTTTACACATCCGGTCACCTTCACCAGTTATTGGAGCCAGATGTGAAGTAACTAGCCAGGATTCGGGATAAATTGTAGGTCCAACGCCAAGAGATTGGGATAAGCTTGGCTTGGCAAATTCAATATTTTTACACTTGTCCTCTCACTGAGCAAAATACTTTCTTCTTTCCTAATGTGTTTTCTGTTTCGTATTTTTGATTAAACAAAACAAACGAGTCTGTCTGTCAATAACAACTGAAAGGGACACTTGTGAGTGAGCGTCTACGAAAAAAATGTCTTCAAATGAGCAAAACACAAAAAGCGTAAAAAGTGTACGCGGGAAGTGTTATTTGATTTGTAAGCGTGGTAGGCAGTGGACAGGGGTGACCAGAATGAACTTACAGCCGCGTGAAAACAAATAGAAATGCACATGTATTTGGGTGTGTGTGCTACTGCTGTATGATGATACAGGAAGCCTTCGCTAGGAGAAAACGAGAAGAGAGAATACATTTAAAGTTGTTCTTGCTTTACAAAGTCCTACTGTGCGCGCCGCCAGCAACAAAACCTTAGTTCGAAAATAAAGAGAGTGAAGAGTACGCATATTTTTTTGTTGCTTTATGTAGGCTTATGAAGCGCATGGACCGTGTACGCGCCAGCTACCTACCACAACGATTGTATGGCTTGTGGAATGGGCTTGGGCACCCTCGATAATTAAAGGCGTTAAGCTTAAACAAAAATTAATATGTCCAAATATCTCCAAATACAACGATTGTTGAAGGAAACACGCTCGCATATGTAGAAGGCACTTTGGAAGTCGGTCAGTGAAAGACTTGAGCAAACCACCAAACGTCCGTGCCGAAGTTTTTATACACTTGAAAACGCTTGTCTCAACGGTTAGCGACTTCGACCAAACTTAGCAGGTCAGCTTAAAAACATTAAATATTACCCATGACCGTGATTGAGAGCGGTAATATTGACGAAAAACCAGTTTTTCTCAATAAAAACCATTTTTCGACCGATCATTTGTATGGCAGCTACAAGAAGTAGTCATCCGATCCGGTCGGATTCGACATATTAGCAGCGTGCAGACAAAAGAAGACTCTGTGCAAAATTTCAGCTCGCTAGCTTTAAAACTGAGGGACTAGTTCGCGTAGAAACAGACAGACGGACAGACGGACGGACGGACGGACGGACGGACAGACGGACATGGCTATATCAACTCAGCTCGTCATGCTGATCAAGAACATACACAGAAAAAAACGCGAGATATTTTCAATCTTTTAAACTGGGTAAGCCCGAGCTGAAAATTCAATCTCGATTTCGGATATTCACACAATTCAATCTTTTAAGGATTGGTCCATTCCTCGAGCTGATCATCCAAAGTGCTTACTACAATCCCTTCGAGATCATGCCCATAAATTAGAGAGCGAGAGGGAAGAAATATAAATAGCCTATCAGACACGCTGAAACATGGTATGGTGGTGTCGATGAGATGCCGTCACCTGTCAGTGCGAATGGTCGTGTGTCGAGTCCCAGGGAGCCAAAAATTTTATATTATTTCTTGTTTTTTCAGAAATCTAAATTAACCAAAACTGATGTGATTGGTCTTTGAGTGTATGAGGATGTCCTGGAAAGGTGGCGGAAAAGAAAGTAATCTATCCTGAGATCAAATCAATCTTACATACGGCATAATTACTGGAATAGGCATAAATGATCAGTTTTGGGATTCAATTGTGCTCGATCCTCAGATTCCCGGTATATTAACTTCTTAGGATTGAAAAAGTCGGATCAACTCAATCTTTTTTGTCAGATCGGGTCAATCATACCGGGATTACGTTGTTTTCCCGCTTGGATTGATTTGATCCCATAATGATTATTTTTTGAGTGTATATACTTTAGAATCTTGTTGCAAACTTCTGGGCAAAATTATAATACACTTTTCAAGCGTATAAAAAGCTCTTTTTTGTTGAGGAATCCCAAATTAAAGTGTCTGTTACAGAACAGTTTTTTGGAGACACGCTGATAGTGTTAAGAGAGTTTTAAAATCAATTAAAACGCACTTCGATTTGATTCAAAATTAATTTAAACAGCGAATTTCAGATGCCCCTTTTATATTGATTATGCGCGTAATTGCCACTTGAGAATTGCAAGTGGTCTCATGGGTTTAAGAAAAGGTAGATTCCATTCAATATAAGTATTATCTAAGACTTTTGGCCAGGGTTCGTACAATGCTAAAATCAGCCAATTTTTTTCACAAAAGTTTATATTTATAGTTATATTTCTATTGGTGGGTTCGTGGGAGTCCGACGCGTCCTACAAGCGGAAACATGTTATTCTATGAGATTAAATTCGTCCAAAGTGTGGAAGTCAATCCGTTCGAACTCAGTAAAGAAAAACTTCCAGACTTTATGACTACTTTATGACTGTTCCAAATGATTCCGAACCTTAGGTTCCAAAAATTGAGACAACGGTTCGCGAATCCTGACGAAATCTTCTGCAGAGTTTCAAAAATTTTCAAAATCTAAAAACCAAACCATTTTTGTTAGAAATAAGTGAAAACCAAATTGCACCGCTTCAGGTTAGCTTCAAAATCCGCGAGAACTCCGACTTCAGAGCAGTTCCTACCCGAACCGGCTGGCAGCCCTGCACAGATGAAGGTTAAATATGATTTCTAAACACATTACTTCAGTAGCAAGTTGACTTTTGAAGTCCTGTATATGTTTTCAGCAATTTCCACCTGCAATCCTTGGAGTGTCATTTACCACACTGTTAAGGCACATGCAAAGTTTTTCGTATTATTTATATTGTCATAAAGTAAATAACAGAATGATTACTGGAATAAATTAAGGTACATTAAGCTCGACACCGAGAGCGTGAAGAAAACGAAAGAGCAGGTAAAAGAATGCGGCAGAGATAGTAGAACAGAATAGCCAAAAAGGAGAAACGAAAATCAATAGCATATGGTTGGGTGGCTTGTTTTTTGGCTTGGGACCCACAGCTGGTGGGACTTCGTCGTCTGAACCGGCAACGAGGCGACATCGTGACTAAGTAGCTCGGACTGGAAGCAGCAGGAAAATTAAAATGGCCTTCCAGTTGACTTGAGCCGGAACAGCTGATTCATCAAAGTTCATTTCAAACAGGGAGAACATTTTAGGAATTAAAAAAAAGAAAAAAAAAATTATTTAACATTAAACATGACATTTTCCAAGGCACAAAGTTTTGTTCCGGCGCATGTCAACTGACAAAGAGAGTTAAAGAGAGAGAGAGAGAGAGAGAGAGAGAGGAGCCAGCCGGCTTTTGTTGGGCCATATGACGTGCAAAATTGTCTTGCGGTATTACATCAGCGCACAGGGCAGTCAAACTTTTATGGCGACACCTTCCCACCTACTGCAGAGTGTGCAAGGAATTGCTCCTGCTACAGCAACAACAACAAGTGAGCATGGGGCACTGCCGGCTAAGTGTCGCCAGCTTTGGATTGCATGCCACACGCTTATCGATTCACTTGGCATACGGAGCCTTAGTCACTCGATCGATTCAATGAGGCTCAACTTTTGCCGTCAGCTGGGCGTTGGTCTATACTCTATATCGTAATGCATTGCATTTCACATTGTTGCAGGTGGCGTTAAGCCTTACTCCACCATCTCCTCACAACCCGACACATACACAGACACTTGTTGTTGTGAATGATTTACATTGTCTGCTGGGTGTCCTTTTGTTCTGTGAATTTCTTTACGAATTTTGTATTTTGTGTGAAAATTTTTATTTTATTTTTAATGTCATTAAGAATGTGTGGAAAATTTGACCACAGTGGGTTTTGGTAATCATTTCCCGTCCATTCTAGGAAATATTTCGAGTTTTTAAAAAGTCAATTTCTACACTTCAAGAGTCAGGCTTCGCAGTGTGGATTCTTGTGAAATGGGTAGCTGACCAAGTTTTATTAAGAAAGGTTATCTAATATGGAAGTGGAAGGCAATAATACCTCCGCTTTGTAGATAACATAAAACGAAGTGAATTAATGTAGAAAGAGCTTTAAGAAAATTTAAGAAAATTTCTTATATAAAAAAGTTTATTTACACACAGTTTTCTATTGACCCGGGCTTAATCCCGAAATGAATTTCGGTTCCGGTTCCTTTACCAGGACGTCCCGAAATGAATGTTTCGGTTAAAGGTTATATTTCGGTTTTCGATTTCGCTACGGTACCCGGATTTGTATTTCGGTATGCCGGTACGTACCTGTATAAGTACAATCTTCTTTAATAATGGAAAAACTGAATTCTGAGATAAATCTTAATCACTTTATTCCAGTATAGTAAGACGAATAAAAATGCAACACAAAATGAATTGTTCTACACTCAAAGTTAAATTATAATACTTCATATTTCGTATTACTGTACGAATATTAAAAGTAGGAACTTACTACTTTTGAAATCTCAAACTATATTGGAAACTTTGAAGAGGATTCTGACCAAGAGTTATGAATGTTTTAATGGTTTCGAGCAAATTTATGTGCGAGAAATGTTTTAATGGACATGACACTAGTATTAAAACTGCATTTAAGCAATGATTGATCAGCAAACGATTTAGTAATTAGCGTTAAGTTATATTTAGGGTCCAAAAATAAGTCACATATTTAGTCGAACTTCCGTATAGCAATTTTCAAGGGGACAAATCAAAACTTGGTTATAAAAAAAGAAAAACGTAATACTAAACTGCAGTGTTTAGAAAAATTGAGTAGATTATAAAAAAAAAGACCGAAACCGTACCGGTGCTGTCGGTTCCAATAATAACGGTAAACGGTTTTCGGTTCTCCAAAAAAATTAGAATCGGTTCTAGTTCCGGTACGTGACTTGAAACGGTTTATTTCGGTTAATGGTTCCGGTATTAGGTTTGTCTCTACACGGTTTGTCGATACGGGTTTTCTATCTGTCTTGTCAATTTGGGGTGTGACCATCAATCGATGTCTTAACAATCAGGGCTGCAAACCTCCTAAAATCGGCAGGTGTTCACTCCGGGGTTCAAACCCGCGAAACTATTTGGGTTCGGGTTCACGGAACGGTTTCAGAAAGTCGCTGAACCTAGGTTCGGGTTCCAACCGGGAGAAATAAAGGGTGATTTTTTAGCAACTTTCTTTTTGGCAGCACTGTTTTTGGCAGCTCAGCTGTTTTTGTGTCAAAAATTAGTCTAAGTTGTAAAATTTTATTATCAAAATTGATCATTTTATTATCTTTCAGTGCGTTGTGCACTTCTTCCATTTTATGGTCAGTTTGAACGACCTTCTGAGGAGGCTATAATTAAGTGCGGATAGAGGAAAATATTGCAGCTATGTCCGCCAGTGTTGTAAAATTATCGAGTCGAAGCCGTTCGCCGTAACTTGGCCTCTGTTACTCCACTACGTGAAAAATTACAAAACCTTTTAAAATACAGAACAACGTCTAACTTTTGGTAAATGTGCGCTGGAAAAGTTGGATGAAGATCCACTTTTTTATTGGAAAACTGGGTTCATCGCTGAACCTTAACTTTAGTTGTGATTCATGTATCTGTGACTCTCATATCTCAATCAAAAGAACTTGGTGGGCTATCCCGTCAGGACCCTTTGGACTTTCTAATCGCCGTCGGACAATTCGAGTTGCCAATTTCGATTGCAATCGCTCTTGATGATTTAAAAGGGTGCATATTAGCTATTAACACAATACGACTATCGGTTGCTAATGATGTTTTCGAGCATCTTCTACGCCATTCGATATTCTTTTCTGATTTTAGAGCATTTGTAAGAAAGTTCAGAAACAATCCAATTGATGTGGCATTGCATTTGTAACTTTTTCCTTGTTCTCGACACATATACAGGGTTTATCCGGAAAGTAACTGATTTGTCTCCGAGCACCTAGCAACGCGGTAAGTCTGCGACAGATACGTTTGAAATGATCAAGCAGGCTTATCCAGATGTTGTTGTAGCAAGAAGTGGTGTGTTTTAGTGGCAACAGGCCTTTTTGGAGGGCCGCGAAGAGCGTGCTGGAAGTCTTTCGACTTCTACAAAAACCGACAATGTGACACGTGTGCTCAAAGTTTTGAACTCAGACCGTCGACTAAGTATTCGCCCAGATGTTAAATTAACCAAGATCTGTGGTTTATGGCAATGTAAAGGACCTTCCAAAAGTGCTCATTGACGACTAGAAATGGCGGCTATTGGAAGTGTGCGGCCCACACCCAGATGTGGACCCATTTTTTTGTTTCCTCGCTGAAAATTCCGATGAAAGGCAAGCATTTTGAAACTACAGAGTGGATCCAAGCAGCACGCACCGTGGCTCTTAAGTCTATTCTGCCTTCCGTGACGCCTTGGAAATGGCGCTGGCAGCGCTGCATCGACGCAGAAGGAGCCTAATTTAATAGTTTTTAATGAATTGTACAAATTGGCTCAATAATTTTTTTTTAAATCGACTCAGTCCCATAACTTTCAGGCAGAACAACTTGCTCCATGGGCATGCGGCATCATAATAGCCAATTTGAGGTATCATGATATATGAGCATGTATCAAAGAAATAGGGCTCCCTCAAACAGCAAAAACTACTAAAGGCAACATTTTTTTCTGATACCAGCTTAGGGATCAATTATTCTGCTGAACAAGCTCATTGTTTGTTTATATGATTATGGTCTAATTAAAGACTATAGAACTTACTAAGAAGAATAACGGCCATACGAGAGACTGTGTAAATTTGATTTGAATCAACCGATTCGGTTAAATTTCACCGTTCTAACGGGTAGCCATAGCAGTGGAATCTAGTTAAGCTAAGTTTATTGTATAGTTTTTATCAAAAATATAAGGTCATACTGAAAACCAGCGAATAGACGAGTTTTTTTAATTGTGCTTAACTCTTCTAAAATAAAAGTACAAATTCACCATCACCAGAAAAGTTTAGTTTAAGGCACGCAGCTGTAAAATCGAAGATCCGCATTATATTTCCCCTTGACATGAATGGTCATTACTTATCTTTGTGAGTTCTAAAATCTTTGGTTAACCTCAACAATAGTCAAAGTTTAGTTGGAGGTTAAATATGATTTGGAAGAATAGTTTACGTTCGTGATAAATTATATTATAAAACTGTAAACGAGTGATTTTTTCAGTTTTCGGGCTTTTATTTTTACACGGGTTTCTATTTCCACACGGTTAACTATTTACACATACTACGTTTATGCTATGCTCTTTTTGCAAAATCATTTCGCGAAATGGGTCCGAAAGCGCATGCATAAACACCATTTCATGAATTCGCTTACACACGAAAGTTTACTATGAATTCGCTGTCAATTCATGAAATGCCGCGGCGCAGATAACTGAAATTGCGTTGGTGTTGCCAGATCTTTTGTTTTCTCATATGTGCGCTGCTTATTTTGTGAATTTACAAAAGCTGCATAAACAGGAACAAATTTGGTTTTGCAAATTGAAGAAATCGTGAATTTCATAGCCTAAACGTAGTAACAGACGTGTTTCTTTTGTTAATTTTGCCCTTTCATCTCAGTTTCGCCTACTCTCTCATTCTCTCTTCTCAATTATTCTGTATACAGTGTGACCATCGCTTCTGTCTTAAATGTTGCTGAAATACTTATCGATACATTTGTACATATTTGGCGGTCATTTTCTAATACGTCCAATATCTACAATATCTTAAAGTTTCACTTGCTTGATACGATTTTTGAAATTTTAGTCCAATTTCTATCTATTTTAGTCTTTCACAAGTTTTTAGGGCAAGATTAACGACCCATTAAATACACTTTTATAGCTAGTCAACAAATTGATCAATAAAATTGCAATTAGTCTACATAAATCTGTGACGAACATTAAGGAACCATAAAAATTGTCAACAATTCAAGGCAAAACAACTGCTGCTTTAATGTTCACAGAAACTTTGTACACAGTATATGCCGAATAGGCAGAATATGTGCGCTCCGCATGCGATTTTTCATGATTTGTTTTAAAAAAATGCAAAAAAAAGTGACTAACTGCAGGCAAGCCAGCAAATAAAAAAACAGTTTTCCTACAATCAGCAAAAAAATCTGCCCAGCTAGCTAACACATTTCTGTGTATGGCACAAATGTTTGTTAGGTAAAGCTGCAAAAAATAATTATATTTTTGATACGTTTCCTGGGAGTTGACCTCAAAATAATTAGAAAACTTTCATTCAGCTCTGTTTCATGGAGATTGCTTCAGTTTTACAAAATTTAACTTTTCTGTCCTCAGTGAATAAGACTTTTGAGATTGGCGAGCAGTTGTGAGAACTGTGCAAATTGCTCTGGTCGAAATGATTAGGGGCCATAGTTCAGTTTCAGCAGGCAGCAGGGACACAAAAGAGGAACGCCCTCAATTGACACTTGAAATGTTAAGTTTTCAATTGTGCAAGTGTAATGGAATTTTCGTGTGAATAGAAAACTGAATGAAAAGGGCAAATCCTTTGATTGCACTTCAAATAAGTCAATTGACAATCAACAAAGTCGATAACAATGTGGACTGAAATTGGCAATATTATTCATCCAGGCTAACACTTTCTGGTAAAAAAGGTTCACACTCAGTTATTGAGGTGATTATTTCAGAATTTTAAAAACCTTAAAAGTAGGCTATAGAAATTGGCTTCTGCCTGAAAGACAAATTTGGTTTAATAACTTCACATTTAAAATAAGTATTGGCTCTTGTTTTATTATTGGGTTCAAAGCGTATCTAAACTGTTCATCCATCTAATTGGCTGAAGAAATTATTTATGATCCTAAAGAGGATATATCGAGCCCATATCGCGAAAATAGTTTTTCGATTCGAATCGGAGTTGTCACGAAATTCACTTTCAACCCAAATTGCAACCCAAAACCAATTCTTGGCGTCACAGAAATCTCTTTCGGTTGGTTAGAAATCTCTCTCTCACAGTAATATAACAGTAATAGTAATAGGTGTTTAAAAAATCGAACGTAAAATCTTAAAAGTAAAGACAAACTTTTTTGTTTTTTGACTGGTTTTGTTCACACCGGCAGGTCTGGAAAGGCACTAAAAGTAATAGGGTAATCACACTGAGTACATCTCGGCGGAAAGCATGAAATTTTTTGAAGATGTGAAATAGCGATTTATATTGCCAACATCTAACATCATCAGTTGTCAGTTCAGTAGCAATACTACAATTGCTAAAAATTATCAATAAAATGGATTTTGAAGAACAATTGATGTGTTGTTGTATCTGTTGTTCAAAAGCAGCAACTTTTACTTCAGCAGATTATGGCATATTTTGCCAATAATGCGTACATTGCAGAGATCATAGATGAAGAGGAGCTGATGACTATAATAGGCTTAAATCAGCACATACCAAGATGCGCTTGGATGTTAGTAAGTGATATGTAGTATAAAGTGGGTTTTATATGTGCAATTCTTTTACTAGTAATTAGTTTATATTTTAGAAGCGATTTGGCATGTTTTGGGAAAAAGACGTTCCGGACAACAATGAGCACTTCTTTAAAGAGAGCTTTCGAATGGAGCACTCAACATTTTTAATGCTTGTAAGCAGGCTTGAAGTGCTGAGGAAAAAGGACACAAATTTTCACAACGCCATTCCACTGGAAAAACGAATTGCCACTGACTTGTAAATACACTTTAGGTTCATGTTCAGAGTACCGAACAATAGGCTGGCTCTTTGGGGTTTCGCAAAACAGTGTTTGCAATATTCTCCATGAATTTTGCTGGGGGCTGCTAACCCAGTTTGCAGAGGAGTACATGACACCCAACTATCTCACAGACGAAAAAATTGATGAGTATGTTCAAGGGTTCGAGGCCATTGGATCGCTGTTGGCGTTACAATGCGACACCTCTGGGGCGAACGAAGCTGTTAATATCTGCAATATGTTCATCATTCATATGATTGAGCTAATAATACTCTTAGTATCCAAATTGTGTTGCTCGAAATTGTGAATTCGGAATGAACGCAAAAATGCATTTATCTTTTTAAAATGAACCCAGTCAGATGGAGTTCCACCACTGGGTCCTACATTTTCTTTCTCCAGCCTAGAAACCCACATATTATATATAATATATATTTATAAATACGCGATATTGACATGGAAATGTCATATCTACCTATATCTACGCTTAAGGTTGTCGATCTTCGTTCGAATATCGGTCCAACCGCCCACGAACCCGCCATCCCTCATTGCATCCGCCATCTCCATGTAAACATGAGAGTTCTTCCGGGTGCCTCTCAAATCGCCAATGTTTTCCTGCCAAAGGTCTACCAGATTCTTCTCCATGTCCTCAGTCCAGTCAAGCCGACTCCCGGGTGGTTTTTTGCGTACTGCAAATGTAAGCAAAATTTTAATCAATTCATAAATAAATAAAAATTTGAAAATATTAACGTACCGTTCTTTTGGGCAGACATTTTTGATTACATACTTTGCCATTCCTTTTCGTTGACATTGCTTATGTTTCGCGGTGAATAGTAAATTTTTAGTGGTGGACCAAAAACTATCGTAAAAATACTGATTGGAACAAAGTAAAATAGGAACATCTCCAGCAGATGTTGGAATGATGATACAATTTTGGCACGGCAAAAGCTTATGGAACATCTTTGATAAAGATGTTTGATGTGCCTGAGTGTGAAAAGCCTATAAGGTGGCAGCCCCCTGGACTGGCTAGTTTGTTGATATGTCTATTGCGTGCTAATTTAAAAAAAAAGCTAGCATTTGACAGAGGAGGACAAATTATTTTTTTCAGAAACACTTGTTACAATGGTTGGAGATTAAGAAATGGGACTTTAGCTAAGTTCACACTGGCAAAGAATTTGGACAAATTTTGATTAAAATTTGAGAACTTTTCAGACTTACTTTATCAAATTAATTGCGTATGAAACCATAGTTTAAGGCCCATACGGACATCCGAAGTTCGTAATTTAGCTAACTTCACCTCATGTTTCGTCGCCGTGGAACGTAAGAGCAGTGTAACCAGACTTAAGAAAAAATGACGCCAAAAAATATGTTTGTGATATTTTTAATTTAATTGGCGGTGGGTCACACTTCTCGATCATTTGTACTTTGTTTTGATGCCAAGTTGATTTTTTGTTCACAAAGTTAAAGTCCGAATGCTTGGGGTGAAAAAGATAAAAAATTACAACTCGCTCTTTCACCGCTCAAATTAAAAACATTTTTTGTCATGCAAAAACACTTTCAAACGATTCTTTCGCTTTCGTTTTTCTCCCATGTTCTTTTTTTATTTTCTTTTTGAATCACTTTAGCTAAAAGCAGTCCAGCTGATCGATGAAGGTAGAAGCAGAGTGACTTGACATGGTGCATTCTCAATGCTGCTTCAGCTGGTCAAAGCACAATAAGGCCCACAGCCATCTTACATAGTATCCACAAATGTGCTGCTAAGTGCAACATTGTCTGTTAAGTGTAACTTTCAACTTCGCACCTCCGTACATGCACAAAGTTCAAGAGGCGAAGTTGTAACTTCTGCTTCTTCTTCCCTCAATTTTTGTATGTAACTTCTCGCAACTTCTGATGTTCGTATGGGGCTTTAAGTTTTAAATGCAGTAAAATCATTAATCAAGGCTATTTGAATCACAAACCTAGGGCAACAAGTATGCGCATCTGTCAATGTGCAGACAGGTGTCTTGTATACTGAAGGAACATACAATATTTTTACTTTTTGGTTTATTTATTAACAATTCAGACTTAACTGTGTTTAGTTGCAGTTGATTATTGATTTCAAATAATTTTAAGTGTGACCATATGCGCGCACTCAATAAAATACGTAATATGAATTGTCATGTAAATTGTTTTCAAATCAATGAGGATAAAGTCATACCTGTTAAATAATGATTATTAGTTGTAGTCATTATTAATTAGATTATTTTTGTTTAAAAGTTAAATTAATGATTAAATTGCGATTATTTTCGGTTTCACACAATAATTTAATGATTACGATTAAAAATAATCAAAAATAATGGAAAATTACCATAAATTATTAAAAATAATTGAAAATAATGGAAAATAATGGAAAATAATCGTTTCCATTATTTTCCATTATTTTCAATTATTTTCCATTATTTCCATTATTTTCCATTATTCCATTATTTTCCATTATTTCCATTATTTTCCATTATTCCATTATTTTCCATTATTCCATTATTTTCCATTATTTCCATTATTTTCCATTATTTCCATTATTTTCCATTATTTCGACTATTTGAGACTATTTTGAGAGAAACAAATTATTTTCAACATCACATTTAATAACAACAATGTTTCTGTACGAGATTGGCTTACAAAATATTATCAAGAACGTATTAAATATTACATGTTTTCACATAAAATTAAACACAAACATTAAACATATTCAGTAGGGGGGTCGGTTTGTATGGGCCGAAAAAAACGTACCAAGCGTATAGCAAAAACGAAATCTTCGGTCAATTCTAAGAAAACTTCACCAAGAAACCATGGGTCTAAAATGAATTCCTAGTCCGCGCAAATCGACTTCAAATATTTATGTTACATTTTCCCAAAAATCGAGTTAGAAAGTCGATGAAGTCCGACTATAACAAGTTCTGTATACCCCAGAGCTTGCATTTATCTGATAAATTTTATATAGAAGCCACACAAAGTGATAAAGGTGTCAAGAAGTGAGCCCAGTGCTGCCCATCAACGTTGAAGCGGTGCTACCCATCAAAATTTTTTGTTTTACGTATAACTCCGCTATCGATCATCCGATCTTCATAGTTCCTTTGGCGAATCGATAAATAATCATGATTACAAAATATCTCTAGAAGGTACAAACCATCTATCTGTAAAACTGTGGGAAATTGCGGGGGCGGAATAGGGCGTGGCAGCCTGTGATATAAAAATTTGTCTGCCGGCAAGTACAAGAAGTATTTGTCCCATACAAGTCAAACCTCTATCTCTTACCGTGTCAGAGATCTGTACTTTTACAGCTTTATGGACATATTTACATACTACGTTTATGCTATGCTCATTTTGCAAAATCGTTTCATGAAATGCCTCCGAAAGTGCATGCATAAACACCATTTTATGAATTCGATTACACACGAAAGTTAACTATGAATTCGACTTCAATTCATAAAATGCCGTGGCGCAGTCAACTTTACGTTAAGTTGGTGTTGTTAGATCTTTTGTATTCTCATATGTGCTGGCCATTTTGTAAATTTACGGAAACAAATTTGATTTTGCAAATTGAAGAAATCGTGAAATTCATAGCATAAACCTAGTAACAGACGGACCTGTATTATTTTTTTTTTAGCATATGACTTTTCGCCAAAGCTTCTTTACGAAAAGGTAACTTTACCGGCCGAGATAGCTGCCTACTTTTTTGATCAAAAGATGTCCCTGACAGCAACAAATTAAATTTATTGGTGAATTTTATTTAGAATGCACTATTTTAGTTTTTATAACTGATAACAACGATCCAATTTGTCACTGAAGAAGATTATATAATTAATGAGTCATTGGGGTTGACAACGAGCAACTATGGAGAATCAAATTGATTCAGTTAATCGTTGAAAGATGGTACAAAGAAAAGCAAATCAAGTTCTCAGGTGGAACCGAGCCGGGTTATCCTTTCTACACATTGCTTCTCTAGTGTTGCAGATAATTTGGTAGCTAGTAGGAAAATATTTCTGCTTGAGATGTCTTTTGCCAGGACTGTCAAGTAGCTGCTTAGCATTCCGTCAATCGGTTATTCGGGGGATCAATGTTTTCACATTCATTCAATGGCTTAATCACTGTGGGCTATTTCCTCAGTGAGAATAACCAAATCTCCCTTTGATTCCATATTTTAGAGCAATTGTTATTATATTTAGTTTCCAAACAAAATCCTGCTGATTTCTGCAGGTATTTTAGTGCAAACGATTTGTTTTGCTAGTATCTACCGGAAATCCATCGTTTTGTTAGGTCGAAAAGTCCCAAGCTAAAAAAATGTAATACCAGAGATAGTCATGTCCGTCTGTCTGTCCAAATACCTGCAAAAGTACAGATCTCTGACATGGTAAGAGATAGAGGTTTGACTTGTATGGGACAAATACTTCTTGTAGTTGTCGGCAAACAAATTTTTATGTCACAGGTTGCCACGCCCCCTTCCGCCCCCGCAATTTAGAAAAAACCTCATATCTCCCACAGTTTTGGAGATAGATGGTTTGTACCCTCTAGAGATATTTTATAATCATGATTATTTATCGATTCGCCAAAGGAACTATGAAGATCGGATGATCGATAGCGGAGTTATACGTAAAACAAAAAATTTTGATGGGTAGCACCGCTTCAACGTTGATGGGCAGCACTGGGCTCACTTTTTGACACCTGTATCACTTTGTGTGGCTTCTATATGAAATTTTTCAGATAAATGCAAGCTCTGGGGTATACAGAACATGTTATAGTAGGTGTTCAGCGACTTTCTAACTTGATTTTTGGGAAAAAGTAACATAAATATTTGAAGTCGATTTGCGCGGACTAGGAATTCATTTTAGACCCTTGGTTTCTTGGTGAAATTTTCTTAGAATTGACCGTAGATTTCGTTTTTGCTATACGCCTGGTACGTTTTTTTCGGCCCATACAAATCGACCCCCCTACTGATATGTTTAATGTTTGTGTTTAATTTTATGTGAAAACATGTAATATTTAATACGTTCTTGATAATATTTTGTAAGCCAATCTCGTACAGAAACATTGTTGTTATTAAATGTGATGTTGAAAATAATTTGTTTCTCTCAAAATAGTCTCAAATAGTCGAAATAATGGAAAATAATGGAAATAATGGAAAATAATGGAATAATGGAAAATAATGGAATAATGGAAAATAATGGAAATAATGGAAAATAATGGAATAATGGAAAATAATGGAAATAATGGAAAATAATTGAAAATAATGGAAAATAATGGAAACGATTATTTTCCATTATTTTCCATTATTTTCAATTATTTTTAATAATTTATGGTAATTTTCCATTATTTTTGATTATTTTTAATCGTAATCATTAAATAATCATAAATTTTTCACCAGACAACTATATAATCACTACGACTATTTTCCAAAAATAATTTAATTGATTAGTAATTCTAATGGCAACTTAACAGGTATGGATAAAGTACATTGCTACGAAATTGATCTAGATGAACATGAGCAAGCGAAATGCAGCAAATCCATCTAGATTTGCAAAAACAGCAACATGATGAAACGGCCCCTTACAGCGATGTCCCAGAAATCTCTTCCAACCAAATTCCAACCCAAAACGAATTCTCAGTGTCAAAGAATTCTCTTTCGGTTGGTTTCAAATCTCTCGTGTTTTGTTAGGAGATTTAGCAAAATTCACAACCCAAACAATTTTGACAAGCAAAACTAATTTTGGAACTGTAAACATAATTATTTTTCTAGATAGGTTGCATAAAATGAATACATTATTATAATGTAAAAAACACATAGCACAATCAAAAAATTTCAGTTGAACATCAAATTAACCCATAACTGCGGAAGATGCAGCCCTGTTCTTAATATGAACAGTTTCTGTTCTAACTAAATTATTAAATAAGAAAATGAAATCTCTTGAAGTTCTGGAATAAATTTCTAGAGATTTCTGTGCCACCCCCGTAATGATTTTTTTTGTTGAAAATATGCGGTCACACCAAAAAAAATTCACATCAAATGTCCGTTTACCTGCATGTGGTCAGAAAATAAATTGAGGCAACTTCTTTCAAATAGCTTCTAACCGAGTGTCTGTCACAACATCTAGAGTGCCAGCCATCATCTACTCCAAACATTTTTGCAGTTTTCCTTATTGAAGCTGCTTCTCCAGGCGACCCCAAGGTGGCTCTTAGTGACACGAAGCATTTGGAAAAAGCGATTAAATTGAACAATGGCAGCACATTAGATTGCCAGTTGACTGATTTGGGCACACAAAGCTTGGTTCCTCGCCGAATTCATGCAATTGCAGTTGGATTCTCTATAAGCTCGTATATCTCCTAATCGACTGCATCATGGACCATGCCTAAAGAATTTGTTCAATTTAGGTTGGTGAATACCCTATATATTTATATATATAGATATCTATAAAGCAATAGTTTTTTAAACCTCCTAAAATTTTAAATTTTGAGCGAAACCTGGCTTGGCCGTTTGAAGTATTACATTACATTCACAAAATTTCCAATTTTGATTAATCTGCGAAGCAGGGTTTCAAGAAAAAGTTAAAGTAAAAAGGATTGTACTATCTGTAATTTCTTCAACCATAAGGTTACGAGGGTTACCCTTAACGGATTTGTGTGCATAATTTATGGGTGAGACTCTCAAACCCCAAAAAACAGTTGGCATGTACCAGGTGTATATTGCACTGAAAAATAGTTAAACCCTGCTTTAATTTGCATTCATCACCGAAAATTTCTCCTTGACTTTGATATCAACATATTCGTTAACCTGTGCTTTCAATCCTCCTTGAACTATAATTATAGACAAGTTAGCAAAATGTTTGCCCTCTTTGACTTGCATTTGCCGTGTTAATCAAAGTTATTTGCTCTATTGATTTTTCTTTTTTTCTCTCTTTGCGTCAGTCATTAAAAACTGTGCACGAATGTCGAACGTGCACGAAATGTCTATCAAAAAGTAAACATCAATGTCAGGCGATTAGACGGAAAGCCAAACAAAACAGAAACAAAATATGAACTTTTCCTATTAAAGCCTTTTTCCCGTTTAAAGGTAATTGACTTAATGTCAATTAAAAGCCATTTGCTAGTGATTTCCGTTTAAAAGGGAATATGAGATTTTATTAAATGTAATTTTGAAGCATGATTCATCGTCCCAACATTACGTCAAGCCCATCCATCGCCCTGCTGCTGCAATGTATTTCAATTTCAATTTTCTGCCTCTTGGAACTAATGCAATTATAATCATTTCCCCTTCGTTAGCGAAAGGATTAGGGTAGGGGTGCGGGGCCAGGACACATTTGAGGCCGCTGCAGTTTGGCGCAATCTCTCCACCACACTCTCAACTTTTGGCTGACGACCAAGTTGCAGGCTGATGGCATTTGTCAGAGCTGACAGTAATTTCATTTGACTCGGTTAGAGGTTGAGCGACAAAACTGTTTGGGCTAGACTTTGGTTTTTAACCATTTTTGCATTTAAATATGATGTGTTAATGGTTGAAATACAGGGACAAAAATCACTTGTCCTCGCCTAACTTGGGGAAAAGAACAAAAACAACTTTCTGTATAAAAAGTTAAATGTTCAGCGCTTTTAGTTTAGAGTGGCGCTTCGCGTGCGCTTTTCTGCCTTTTTTTCGTCTTGTGTTAGGTTTCCATGGTTGACCCATTATATAAACCATATGAGAACTTTGTGTGCGTTTGCATTTTTGATGCGTTTAGTAAAAAAAAAAAATGGCTCAACTTTAGCTTAACAATACAAAAGCGTAAAATATTTAAGTGCCTCCGGCTATACGGATGAGGGATAAGCAGCAGGGGAACTTTCAAATGACCTTATTTGCTTATAAGTTATGTGTTAGCAGTTTTTCTTGGCAAATGTATGAGAATCGGGTGCCAAATTGGCTTGAAATATGCATAAATGCATATGTATTGTGTATGAGGCATAAAACAAAAATATTTTTAACCATTATGAGAATGGAATTTTAAACAAATTTTAAAGACTGCATACAAAAAAGTTCACCGAGACCAAATAAAAAACCCATTTCTAGATGTTCGATGTTGGGTACGGGTCGGCTGAATGGAGCGGACTGAAAAATTTTCTAGATCAACCAAACAGATCAAATTTTTGCCATGTTACCTCCCGTCCCCACTATTAAAAATGTTGAATATACCCCACTGTTTTCAAATATTAAAATAATACCTCAAATTTTCATAAAATCGGGTAATAATTAGCGGAATTGTAAGAATTTAACCTTTTGTCATACATTTGGGATCGATGTGTCTTTAAAAATAATATGTAGCCTACTTTTCGGTTGGTCCTTAAATAGATTTTTTGGCAGCATGCGCTGTCTACTTATACTTTGGAGTGTTCTACAAATCACATAAAGTATATATATTTTTGATCAGCGTGACGAGCTGAGTCGATTAAGCTTTGTCCGTCCGTCTGTTCGTCTGTCTGTTTCTACGCAAACTAGTCCCTCAGTTTTGAAGCTAGCGAGCTGAAATTTTGCACAGAGTCTTCTTTTGTCTGCACGCTGCTAATATGTCGGAACCGACCGGATCGGATGGCTACTTCTTGTAGCTGCCATACAAATGATCGGTCGAAAAATGGATTTTAATGAGAAAAACTGTTTTTTCTCAATATTACCGCTCTCAATCACGGTCATGGGTAATATTAAATGTTTTTAAGCTGATCTGCGAAGTTTGGTCGAAGTCGCTAACCGTTGAGACAAGCGATTTCAAGTGTATAAAAACTTCGGCACGGACGAAGTTAGCCTTGCCTTTCTCGTTTTTTCTATGTTTGGTTTTTGTTTTGATAATAAAGAGATTTGAGTCAAATAGAATAATGAGGAACAAAACTTGAATTCTGATTGAATTGCATAAATAATATTAAAGATTTGAGAGTAATTGTAAAATACTGTCCACCAAAACAATGCAAAAGTCTGACAGCTGAAGAAAGCAACAATGAGCAAACCTTAACTTATTTGAATTATGTATAACAAAACAATTTTTGTAGATTAAATTTTCTTTTCAAAATTATAAAATATAAAAATTCAAAATTATATATTATAAAAAATGGAAGACAAGTTGTCAGCGTTGAAATGGGACGACATAAGAGAAATTAAAAATTATGAAAAGTAACGTCCGTGATATAGGGAACAGATGATATATGTATTAGGTTGCCTTCGCACTGTTCGACACATGACACATGATAGTCTAGTAGTCCTGGTTTTTGCTCTGCTTTAGATTTGAATAGCTTGTCGAATTCATAGAATTTTATGGAGAAGTGCGGGCCTACTAGATACTAGATAGTCTGGTAGTAATGCTTTTTGTTCGGTTTAAAATTTGAATGGCTTGTCAAATTTATAGAATTTCATGGGGAAATGCGGGCCTACTAGATGTCATGGGTCATGTGTCGAACAGTGTGAAGGCTGCCTTAGAGAGCTGCACGAGTAAGTAAACAAGTAACATGTTACTACTCGCCGAGTACGATTACAAACGAGTATGATTACTAGAGAACTGAACGAGTGAGAAACAAGTGAGAAAGTCGGTCAAGCCCGACTATAACATACTCTGTACCTGGAGTAGAAGCTGAATGGGAGGGGGTGGGCGAAGTACTTTTTGCTCATAACTTGAGAACAGCTGATCCGATCTTTATCATTTCTTCGGCAAATCGATACATCGATTGATACATTGCTAATTACTAACTATCTCTAGAAGGTACGAAACGTCTATCTTCAAAACTGTAGGAGATATAACGTTTTTTCCGAATTGCGGGGGCGGGAGGGGGCGTGGCAAAAATTGAAAATAAACTTGATCTGCCTGCAGCTATAGGAAACATTTGTCCCATACATGTCAAACCTCTATCTCTTACCATCTCCGAGATCTGTTTGTTCATACGGACGGACGGACAGACGGACGGACAGACGGACAGACGGACATGGCTATATCGACTCGGCTGTTGATGCTGATCAAGAATATATATACTTTATATAGTCGGAAATGATTCCTTCTCCCTGTTACATACTTTTGCACAAACTTAATATACTCTATGTACCTTCGGTACAGAGTATAAAAAAGTAACAGGTAACTACAAAAAATAACATACCCGTCATGACAGCAATTTTCAGGGGCAAACGCATTGTTATCATCCTGAATTATCAACTGAAAGCTAAATACACAACTTTTATTGACTAATTTATATTTTAAACAAAATTGCGCCTACTATTTAAATTCAAATTAACAAATTATTGGTGATGACACTTTCCGTTTCCAGGGAGTAGCGAGTAATGCCAAAGAGTAGCTAGTATTTTTTAAAAAAATACCAGATTCCTTCGTGGGGAATGTCATCATTTTTCATCATTTTTCAGAAATGAAAGGCATAATGAAGTGACTATTCGTATGGAAGAAATGATATCATTTTCTCCATTTCTTGTCATTTCATGAAATGAAGCTTCATTTGTTCAGTGGAAATAGGCTATTATACTTCAATATATTATTCGGTCATATAGGCCTTGCTATCGGAATTTTGATTTTCTCGTTCGTTTTAATCAGTTTGTTTGAAAATCAAATTTAATAAAATAGCAGCATTTTCGTGGCCGGAATA
This sequence comes from Lordiphosa clarofinis, assembly GCA_018904275.1. NCBI lineage: Eukaryota > Metazoa > Arthropoda > Insecta > Diptera > Drosophilidae > Lordiphosa > Lordiphosa clarofinis. Next base: position 731,703 of record JAEIGQ010000068.1, on the reverse strand, counting down.
TGAACAGTTCCGATACCTAAGCAAGGTTGAGCGCCAGGATGTTTAATCTGGTGAAAGAAGAAATTGCTGTTATTTTAGCCATTCCGTTGCAAGAAAGCTATCCGGACTGTAGAAATGAAATGCTAAATTCTAGTTTTTCTTCAGAGGTAGAGGCTGATGATATTTTCGCTGAAAAGAATTTCCAAGCACAGGCACGACACATTTTATGCATTTCAGCATCCAGAGCGTCCAGTGAAAGATGTTTTAGTTTGGTAAACCGAGTATTAAAATACCGAAGGACCAACTTAAAAGGCGAAAAATTATAAGGAAGCACTTCAAGAATTTGTTCTGATGTGACACCACACAGCAACAGAACTAATGTTCAACCGGGTGATTCGGCATAAGATCCCCAGAATTCAGGATTTTGTGGGAGAATACTCGGACTCAGTAGAAAGAGATCGAGATATGACCCACAAACAAAGAGGGAAGCTGATTGCGGACAAAAGAAGAGGGGCAAAGGAAAGTACCATAGAAGTGGGGGACAGAGTGCTTATTAAAAACATAGTGTTCCCATACAAACTTACTCCGAACTTTGACGCAAAGGAATATGAGGTCACGGAGAAGTTGTCCGATGGGCAGATCGACAAGGCTGTCGATTGTGTATAAATTAGATTTCAGTTGAATCGTAGACTTCGGGCGAGAACGAAATAAATAAATTCCGAGAGTTACAAAGTATTGTGTATATTTACTGGGCCGATGCGGGACGATTTAACCCACACTCTACCGAACCAAACGGGGCACGGTTTTAAAACATGCGTGTCACCTCACAATCTCGAAGTGAAACGGACGATTTTGCTTCTGTCCGTCCGCAATGTTATTGCAATGGCCATCGGGACGATTTTCTTCGGCAAATAGTGAACTACTTTTCACTCTCATGCCACTTGCACTCCTACTTGCTTAGGTAGGGACGTTCTTTCGACGGGGAATCCTACAACAGTCTCTCTCCTGACGAGAAACGTAACCTTCTTTTCAGTCAAAAGGGAATCGTACACCGGTGCCGCAGCTACTGCTCCACGCGTACTCAAAATCGATAATTCTCGTAATCCAAAATTAATACAGAATTTTTTTTTGCTTTTTTTGTTTGAATTGTATATTATTGTAAAGAAATAAATGCAGGCTCCCTGATAAAGGCGCAAAATGCGACCAGTACTATATTCTTTATATTTGTGGGATTTTAGATATTGTGCCTATAAATGTAAGAGATCGATATCTTATAAATTGTTGGACGGGCAAACATTTGAAACAAATTTGATTTGCGTGCAGATAACACTGTGACACATTTTTGAACTTAAAATAGTTGATACGGTCAAGACCAAAAAATTCTGAAAGGGTGTGATGATAGTATAAAAACCCTGCCTGCGTTTGGTCAGATTAGCTGCCGTTTTTTTCTTATTGACCTTTGAACTTTTCAGCTTCAAAATACTATAAAGGAGGATATACTCGTAAACTATTTTGTATTCTTTAGCAAAGTTGTTGCTCTTGGCTTGGCCTACAAAACATTTTTTTGTAGCAAATCAAAAAAATTAAATATTCCTACTTAAAATTACAAAAGATGTCCAAAAAAAACCAAGCTTTCACAACTTTTATCCAATTTTTCAACTTTTTCCTGAAACCCGTTACAAATTTGGAAAAGTAATATAGGTAAACCGTTAGTACGAAAAAACTTCATTTATGTACTCTTTCATATAAAAACTGTCTTAAAAATTTGAAAAAAAAAAACGAATACTATCGGTAAAAAAGTAAAAAAATTAAATTTCTTTAGTAAGATTTTTTAGGTTATATTTTTTCACAATTTTATCGATTTATAACAAAACAATCAAAACTGTTTGACTGTGCCAGCCAAATTTTACCAAAAACTGTCATTTTTTGAGTTTTGGTGGAAATTATACATCTTTTAGGGCTTTTAACTTAAGGACCAATCGAATGAAGTTGGTATGTTTCAACCGATTGTTTATTTCAGTCTAAGCTACTATTTCGACCTTCATTGCTTAGTCAAATTCGTTATAGTTTTCAAGAAAAAGTTGAAAACAGTATAAAATGAGGGAAAAACATGATCGTTATACGACATTTTTGCAATTTTGAGTTTAAAGATGTGACTATTTTGACTTGTTACTTAGAAATGTTTTGTAAACCAAATCAAGAGCAACAACTTTCTTTAAGAAGTCAAAGCGAAATCCTAATTAGTTTACGGATATGGAGTTACAAGTCCCAATCAAATGCTTTAAACTTCAAAGTGTCATATACCCCTTCATAATTTTTGGGTCTCGACAGCATCAGCTTTTTTGTGTTCTCTTTCTTGGAGTCTATATAACGTTTCCGTTCTTAAATTTTTGTAATGAGATGTAAAAATAATTAATTTTCCATTAATGTTTTATTCATTTTTGATTTACAAGTAAATAACAATTTATCATACACAAATCCACACAATTGTCTTGACTCTGTCTCCTTCTCCCAAATGACTGTAATTTCAAATTATTTACTTGGACTGCCCTACAGCATGGCTATGTAGGACAAACTGACAAGGCAACATTTGCATTATATTTGCATTGTCAAAGCCATTCATATAAAAATAAAGTACTACTTACCATAACAATAGACAATTACATATTTGCCCAAGAACTCAAACAGAAAATGTTGTATGCGGCAGTGCATTTTTATGCTGCATTGTCTTAATGGCCCCGGGTTTTCAATTGCCACAGACATTGAGGGATTTGGACGGAGGGCGGGAGGCGGGAGGCAAAAGTTCAAGTGAGTTTAGGCGGTCAAGTGAAGTTTCTGCTGATTGCGCAATGTTACAGGCACGTTTATGTATGAGTAAAAAATACTTTTCCACTTAATCGCCACCAAATAAATACTTCCGATTGCACGTTTCCTGCTTAGACACGGCTGCCAGAGCCAAAAATGGAGTTAGAAACTTTGAAAGTAATGATTGTAATGTTTTTCTTAAACTTAGACTTAAATCCAAGTTATTTGATTTAGTATTTAAATGTAACCTTAAATAAAATATTAATTTATTTCAAAAACATTTCCCAAGTTCTTAATTCACTTATTTAAATTTGGTTACGCCACAACCACAGATTGAAATAAATGGTAGCACAATTCGAATGAAATACGTTTGCTTTTAACTACCAGCCACTCATACACATCCTTGGTCATAATTTTCAAGGCAAACAAACAACAGCAAAGTTTTTCTTTCCTTTATTTCGTTTTGTTCACATTTATTTCGTTTTTTCTTTGTTTTTATACGTGCCGTAATCTTAATGCGTGCAAACTGTGAATAGTTTTTTCAGTTCTTGTTAAGGCACTTCGCACCACTTTGAAAAAAATGACTAAACATTTTGTGGATGCTGCCGCGTTGATTCACAGCTGACGTCACAGTCGAGTATTTTGTTTGTGCCGGTGGCCTCTTAATTTCCATTTTTTTTCTTTCGGTTTTCCCCCAAACCAAATGCTGACGTAAGTCGCAGAAACTTTTTGTTATATAAAGGGGACAGTTTTAGTTAGTTTTTCTTTCCTTTGGCTAAGGAATAAAAGTCGAGTGCATTTTGATTGCAAATTGTCAGCAGATTTGGGGGCTTGATGAAGGCACACACACACACAGAGATAAAAGCCAAGCGACTGTGACTGCTAAAAGGGAAAGATGATAACTAAGCAGTTGGGCTTTGTGAAGTTGTGATACCCTTACTTAGGGCTTAACCTTTTAGGTTAAGAAAGTTCGTCTAGAATTCAAAAGGATACAATTTCGCTTTGAAATCAACTTATTTTAAAGAAGTCTAAGAAATAATACTACACAATTAAAGAAACCTGGGGAAAAGGGTAAGACGATTTTTTCTAAAAAAAATTGTGCGCTGCTTGCTCGACCAAGACCTTGACTACGAAAAGTCAGGCATGTGTGTTCAAATTGGTAAATGGAATTGCCATTCTGTATGCTGCAATGATTAGTGAGCCACACCTCCAACTATGGTGTCGCCATCTGTGTACCAACATGGGTACTAACAAGGTCTAATATTTTATGATTGCAGAATATGAATTAAATTTGAATTATAATTTAATAATGCATCATAAAACATTTTTACTTTGCGCCAAATCCTGGAAACATCGAAAATCATCATCTTTTTATCGATTATAAAGCCGCTTTCGACACTCCGATAAGGTCAAGGTTTTTCAAAGCCGTGTCTACTTTAGGTATTCCAGCAAAGTACGTTCGACTTTGCATGATGACGTTGACAAGTACTCAATGCTCCGTCAAAATAAGAACGAACCTCTCCGAGCCTTTTGATACCAAAAGAGGTTTTAGGCAGGGTGACACCTTATCGTGTGACTTTTTTAATCTGCTGATGGAGTATATACTGCGCCAGTGCCCAAATGCCAACTGATCGGGCACCATCTTTAATAAAGATGTAATGCTACTCGCATATGCCGATGATATTGACATTATCGGCAAAACGGAACAGGCAATAAGCAGGGCGTTTTCAGAGATTGAGAAGCAGTCTGAACAAATGGGCTTAGCGGTAAACGAGGACAGGACGAAGTACCTAGTGTCCTCGAAACAGAACTCCACACGCCTTGAGCAATCTGTTGCAATGGGAGAGTACAACTTTAAAGTTATAGAGGATTTTGTCTACTTCGGAACGACGATAACCTGCGACAACAACATCAGTCTGGAAATCCGACAAAGAATCACTCTTGCAAACCGATGCTACTACGGGTTAAGTAGGGAGCTCGAGCTCAAGAGAACCTCAAGCGAAGTCGCTTATCATCCCATTCCTGCAATACGGCGCAGAAGCATGGGCAATATCATCAGCGAATGAGGCGGCGATTGGCGTTTTCGAGCGAAAGATTTTTCGCTGGATTTAGGAAATGTTACCCGTATGGATGAACAAGGTCCAGCAAAAATTGTCTACAAGAGGAATGCGAAAGAACTGGGACAAGGCAAAGTGGGCAAGACATTTCCAAGCTTGGCGTGAAAAACGGTGCCAGCTCGCACGGAGCAGAAGCGACTGGCGGACATTGGTTGCAGCGGCCGAGACCGTCAAACGGTTGTGATGCAAGCATCGGGCCAATAAAGAACAAGAAGAAGATATAGGTACACAGAAAAAAAGAACACGATATACATGATACAAATCGGCCCAGATGATATGTACGAATATATCACTTTTACATTTTGAACATATCAAAGTGATATTTTTTCAGACCAACAATCTGATATTTGCTCATATCAATGATATATTTTAAAAGTATCAAAGCCATACTTTCAAATTACCTTTAGGATTTGTTATTAATATCCAAGTTATATTCTTAAAATATCAAAAGGGTATTATTAGTTGTAGAAACAATTTTTAGTTAATTTTTATAAAATTTAAGCTATATTACAAATCTCTTTCCGGCTGAAAGAAATGTAATTAAGGCGGTCCATATCAGGTGCACCCTTTAGAAAAACGCAAATTGTAGAATTAATTTATTAAGAAGAATAATTATTTCAGTTCAAAACTTACCAATTAGTTTTTTCAAAATTATCAAGCTTAAATTATTGCAAAAGTTCCAAAAAGTTGACCTCTTTCATTTTAAACTGTTACTGTATATTCTTTATACTATTACTGTCTCTCTTTGATTCAAGAAACTCTATGTGTCTCTTTCTGCGTTCAGAATTTCGATTTCTACTTAGATCTCAACTGATATCACTAGGGCATTATGCATATTACACAGATCATTTCACATTTCTATATAATATTCTTAGTATCAACTTAATACTACAGCTTCATATTAATGGGCGTATTCAGCAGATAATTCCGATTAGCGATTACCGATTTACGATTTGCGATTGCTGATGAGTCTCTGCTGAATGGAATTGATGGCAGACTGTAAGATAATCCGTGGGTTTGGTACTTTTAAAAATTAGAAAATATCTACACAAAATCCTTTATATTTATAGATTTATTAATTAGAAAATTTCATATGAATGTCTGCACTAAGGTAGGCTGACCAAGCAATCATACGTTTTGTTCGATTTCTATTCAGTAAACATGATTGTCAAATTTTCCAATCCCAATCGGAAATCTCTGTATTCAGCAGGTAAAATCGGCAATTACAAATCACAAATCGTAAATCGGAATTACCTGCTGAATACGCCCAATATTAAATAGTTTCACTTTGATAGAAAAATTTTAATATAATTGAAATTATATTGAAATAACAAAGTGATAGTTGATCTTATTTTTTTTGTGTATATACAGGGTTTGTCCGGAATGTAGTAAGACTGATTTTCTTCCGCCGCGACTGTACTTCGGAGCGTGCGCGCACCGAAAGAGAAGCGAGAGAGAAACTTAGAGATAAGAGCAGCAGCAGCGCTACATTTAGCTCCCACTCCAAATACAAAGTATGTTATAGTCAGGCTTGGCCTAATTGTCTAAAGGTCCGTAGATTCCTCAGATTTAAAAATTGATCAATACTGACAATTTGATTTGATAAAAATAAACTTGGCTTAAACCGTTTTAAATGTTAAAGTGAAAAAACTACAAAATATTGTAGATAATGTTAACAATCGAAACGTTTCTGACACAAAGTTATAGAGTATTGCATTGACCTTTGTGAGGGTATACAAAAATAAGTACCTGTGCACCTTGCTAACTAAACGCGTGCCATCGATGACAGAGACTCGTTGTCGACATCATCGTTATTCACATGAGTGCACTAAGCACAGCACACACACACACACACCTTTTTAGAAATTCACTCACCCGCACTTTCACGCACACACACATATATAAAATCACTCGAGCGGCAATAGCGTTAAAAGACAACAAGAACAAAAGAAAGCACGCAGCGGAAAATGCATTTTTAAAGAGCTTTCAACTAAAGAAGAAGAATCAAATTTCATGATCATTTTGCTCAAATTGAATTTCATTTTCACACTTGAGATTTGTTGCAGTCGTCATTCAGAACCTCTATTCTAAGTCCCAAGGCAAAATGCTTTTCAACCAGACAGTTAGTCGGGGACAAGGAAATGCAATTAAATATGGTTTGTTGTTGTTTTGTCTGTTGTGGCTGCTCTGGGCTGTTATGCACATAATTCGAGTTTCATTTTGCGTTAAAATATGAAGAATGCTGGCGGGTGTATGTGGTAGTGGGTGTGAAAAGCGGCAAAAAGTTTGTCAGTTTGGCATAACTTGCATACCACGGCATAATTTGCACCGAAAGTGTTTGCAATTTGGGTATGTGAAACAAAAGTTTTAGTTGGTAAAATTAGAAAGGAGCTTTGTTTGAATTTGATAACTCAAAAATGATTGGACTATGACGCTATCTGAGCAACTCATACACTCAGAAAACAAAAACCAAGAACTTTTTACTTGAATCAAGTACAAAGGGTGTCAATAGTTTCAAGGTCGATTTTTTTTACCCTGAAATACTATTTTTAAGACTGTTTCGGGATATTTTAAGTACATTTCAAACTATTGTAATATTTATAATTATTGTATTGTAAATTTTTACTTTTAAAAAACCTTTCGATGTCTAATAAACTCTAAGGTCCACACCAAAATCATCTTTGAACCAAAATCAAAATTAAAACAAGTGAGAAAGTCGGTCAAGCCCGACTATAACATACTCTGTACCTGGAGTAGAAGCTGAATGCAATGCTGGTGCTGCGCTTATCTCAAAGTCTCTCTTTCTTTTTCTCTCTCTCTCATTCTCTCTCTCGCTCTCTCTAAGATTGTGTGGTGTTGGTTGTGAAGGGTGGGAGGGGGTGGGGCGAGGGAGAAGTACTTTTTTGCTCATAACTTGAGAACCGCTGATCCGATCTTTATCATTTCTTCGGCAAATCGATACATTTTGCTAATTACTAACTATCTCTAGAAGGTACGAAACGTCTATCTTCAAAACTGTAGGAGATATACCGTTTTTTCCGAATTGCGGGGGCGGGAGGGGGCGTGGCAAAAATTAAAAATAAACTTGATCTGCCTGCAGCTATAAGAAACATTTGTCCCATACATGTCAAACCTCTATCTCTTACCATCTCCGAGATCTGTTTGTTCATACGGACGGACGGACAGACGGACAGACGGACAGACAGACGGACAGACGGACAGACAGACGGACAGACGGACAGACAGACGGACATGGCTATATCGACTCGGCTGTTGATGCTGATCAAGAATATATATACTTTATATAGTCGGAAATGATTCCTTCTCCCTGTTACATACTTTTGCACAAACTTAATATACTCTATGTACCTTCGGTACAGAGTATAAAAATAATTACAATATGGTTTGTGCCCATAAAATTCTGAAGCTTTCCCAATTTGTTCTTGAAATAATTAATTAATAGGAAATGAATTTTCCAAAGGCCAAGATACTGTAGCTCAGAAATCTACCCCCACTCCATAACCAAAGTGTTACAACCAGCAGGGAATTTTAAGAACTAGTTCAACTTAAAATAATTCGCATTTTCTGTAGCACACTTTCTGTCCCTGATCCATAAAATATTGTTCTATAAACTAAGTACGATCTTAACCTAAATATTTCGGCTAACTGTAAATTCGAAATGATGTTGATTCAAGAACGTTTGTTCTCACTTAAATAAAATTAACAGTAGTTCCTCTATTCTAGAATGTGCTAGAATATGTGCTTGAAATTTTAAATAGAAAACGGTAAAAATTCTATCCCGATTGATTTAGAATGATGAGTTTTTGACAGCTAAATCATAAGAGAACTCCAATTAAAATAACAGCATTTCACTTTTCTAGATTCTTTCTTTGGGGTTATTAGAAGTAAAAAATCTTTGTCGATTAGCCGAATAGCATTTTATACCCGTTAGTTCCACAACTTTTGAGATATTGATCTCAAATTGAATCATCACATTTAAATACCCATTCTAAAAGAATCATAAAGATCGAAAAATAAATAATGGAGTTATTAGATGCAGTGTCTGTCAAATAAAGTAGTTGCATACTTTTAGGCATTTTCTTAGGGAACTTTTGGCAAATGGGCTTTTTGCAAAGAAAGTGTTTGTGTGCTAACATTAATGTTAGTACTCTGTTAATTAACACAAAGGGAGGCTATTAACCTACCTTCTCGTTATTTACAACTAGCTATATACTCGCGTGGCCGTATGTGGCCTAGTGGTTAGTGTGCTGGACTGCTGGGCGGGAGGTCGTGGGTTCGATCCCGCCTCTGAACATTTAATAATAAAAGTTTTTTTCATTCTTTAGGAAATAGCTTTTACACATACGGTCACCTTCACCAGCTATTGGCGCCAGCTGTGAAGTAACTAGCCATGAAAAGCAAATTCTCAAACTTTGCCGTTCGGATCCGGCGTTAAACTGTAGGTCCCTTTCTCTTGTGCGAAAAATTTAAAGCACACACGCCAAGAGGTTGAGAGAAGCTTGGCTTGGCCCCGTTCAAGGAGCTGTAAGCCAATTTTACATTTACATATACTCGAATAGTGTGGATATTCTCTTAGACTTGATATTCTTGTTGGCGGTGTAACTAGACGGAATACTTTAGCACTCTCATCAGGTTTAGATTGATCTTTCAGCACTTGGCACATCAATCGTTTTTCATCGATGGCAACTTTGTCATCGAAGAAAGACAAAGCTACAGCTTTTTCTGAAAGGTACTACAAGTGAGTGCCCATGTTCTTAAGTACGATAGAAGAGGTTGGGTTTCGTACTCCTGAATGGACTTAAAAAAAAATTAGGTCTTGGTTCGGTGCCTCCACTGCCTTAGCGCAGCCAATCCATGCTTTTACAGAAAACTTTATAATGAAAAGCCCTTTTTGGACACTTTTAAATGTTTTATCACAGAAATATTAGAAGTACGTACAGTGCTTTAGACATCCATCGTTCATGCTGCATTGCTCTTGGGGATCGAAAAAGTGTATTTCCAAATGAGTTATTTCCGAAAAAAATTTGTACAAACTCTATTAATTCTTTATAGTCGGCACGTTAGAACGATTTCTTAAGTTGTTGGCGGCAATATCCAACTGTTCCGTCTTTTATATCATATATGAGTACTCTAACTTTTTCTCCAAGGATTCCGGGATCAAACTTAGACTTGTCAATGTTAGGCCATGTCTTCTTGAACCGCTCAATAATTACCACTATTGATCTACTTGATAAAATGCAGCAGTTGTGCTGACACTTAAGTATATTCAGGAGGAACATTTAGAACTGATAAATATGTCGAAGGCTGGGTCAAGGCATACTAAACAAGGTAGGCTAACTCGCTCTCTCAGAACTCCGAATATTTGTTTCAAAGAGAGCGAGAGCGAAAGAGTAATATATTTCAATACAAAGCCTACTAAGCTACTAAGTAAAACACAAAAAATTCGTCCGCGGAGATGCTTTGCCTACAACAGTTGCTTACTGACTGAAATGTAACAAGTTGTCAAGAGAGCTAGAGGGTGAGTGAGCCTACCTAGTTTAGTATGCCTTGGGCTGGGTAGCCTTGTTGTTCAAAACATCCTTCATTGCTAGTAGCGTAGTGAGTCTGATGTGTACTCGGGCTAAGTTCTAATAATTGTGTTTCAGCTCTCCTCTCGACACTGTATTTATACCCTCGAACTCGAATAAAAACATGTTAGCAGGGCCTACTAGACGACTAAAGGCCACGTGGCTCAACATTCTGACATTCCAGTGTTGATAACTCATTTTTCAACCCTAAATAACACGATGACACGACAAATATATAATTTTGTGGTTGTAGTTTACAAAGGTTTTTGGGATTTTCATAGAAAAAATTTTCATCCAACTGGTTGCTGATGTCTAATAGCTATGAATTTTACATATTTTATCGAGGACAGTCAAAGATCACTACCATTAAAATTTGGTTTAGTTACCACCACAAACAAAGAAGGTATCCCACAATTCTACACAAAAGCTTAAAATTTTTCATTTATAAATTTATCAATTTACCTTTGTGTGTTTTACCCATAAAATTATTCTTAATAATAAAAATGTAATCGTTACAAAAACAAAGTTTATACTTTTTTGATATCAATACTTGCTGTTATTAAGCTCAATTCATTTGTTATGAATCCTGAGCAGAATCCTCTTTAATAAAGTAAAGTATTAAATTTACAAGTCCACCAGGCACTTCTTTAGAAATTTAACATTCCGTCTTAAATTTATTATTTCTCAATGTGAGTTCTCATTACAATAAATGCTGCATCTCAATAAGAATTTTCGTATCTATAATTGAAATGCAAATAAAGTTAATTAAATTTTATGCATTTTCAAAATGCAGTGATGATCCTGGCGACATTTCCTGTGGCAGGTATATCCAAGATGTCGGCCAGCTTATCAGCATTTTCAGCATCAGTGCACACAGTTCTCGAGAGAGAAAAATTTGGCAGATGACATAAGTCATTGGCCACAAATGGTTACCAAATTCATTTTTAATATACTTTCACGATTTTGGTGTGCTGCTTTATTATTTATAAATATTAAATATATATGAAAGTGCGACCGCAATCAATTTTTGCCTGCCATCTACATAAATCAGTGGGAAATTTATATTTTTCTCTACCCCCATTACATTTTCATGTCAGACATGATAAATAGTTGCAACATAAAAAAGAAAATACGAAAACAACTGTTCTCGTTTTGCGCGTTGGGTGATAAATATATAATGCAGTTCACAAAGCCAGGTGCGCCCTTCAAACCCACATCACCCCCTGTTGTGGGTGGGCGGGTGCCGTCCGTGACATCAACTGGCAATTCATTTGACAAACGAACCTTCAAGCGTCACACTCTGGTTAGTCGTGTGCCGTTAGTCGATTAAAGTGCGTTTGGTAACCATTGTTTTTTTTCGCCAATTGCTAAATTATGCATCAAGTTGCGTGCCACGGCAATCATTAGTTTATTAGAGAAATGCTTAATAAATATGAATAATTGGTCTTTGAATTGATTTTGAATGAATTATATTTCAATTTGTTTGATTCTAAAAGAGCGTCAAGTATTAAAAGTTTAGACTAGACTAGGGAATATTTTTTTTTATATTTGCCCGCAATTAGGTTAATTAATTGTTTAACATTTATTTTCTTTTAAGTGTCGTGCAGTTCGTAGGATAAGGGTGTAGTTGTAAGGAAGCTCCTAGACCGAAGTATATATCTTAGTCGGGCCTAGAAAGTTTGTAAATAAAGTCTTAGACACCTCAGGTTCAAGGATCATGGAATGTACGGTTTCACTAACTTGTCCTGCTACAAGTAATGGAGCGGTAAGGAATCCTTATATCCGTTTTGCGAACTACGGGTGAATGGAGCGGGTAGGAAACCACTTCTCCACGCAGTATTCAGGAACCTAAAGGGACAGATAATTCCAAGTGGTCAAACCCAAGTGGCACAGAAGTTTATTTATTCAAATCACTCTGAGTTATCCTTAATTCTTTTTTTTTATAAAACACCTTCCATACAGGCCTCGCTACACTGCTGTTCTCCTTTCGTTTTGGTTTTCCCTGTTTGTATCCGTGTGCCGTTCGTTTGTATTTCACTTAATTGTCTCAGATCTCCCTGCTCGGGCGCCATTTGTAAGGAAGCTCCCAGGTCAAGGTATATATGTATATCGGTCGCGCATGAGTTTTCTTACAAGAAAATTTGTAAAGATCAATAAAAGGGACATTAACGGTGGTGCTAGATACGTTTAATACTTGAGTGGAATTTTTAGTCCCTCGCTGATGCGTTGCGTATTTTGCCATACAGACGCGATACGTAGGATCTATGGTCCTTAGTATCTGCAGCCAGTCATGACCGGTTGGTTTTCTTGCGTGTGTGGATTTCTTCTTATTATCAATATTGTTGATATATTTTTGTGACAAAGAATGGTTTATTAGATTCTTTCTTAGAGATATGAGGAGGGAATTAATACTATTAAAGAAAAAAGATTTAAAGCTCTTGAAATGGATAAAAAACTATTAATCCAAAATTTATTGTTTATAATTACACACGGTTTTCTTTGTAATTACGGTTTCACGGTTTGCCGACTAGGGTTCATTCTTTTTGTCTGTCTGTTTCGTCTTGTCCATTTACTTATTGCGTCTTCCTTTGGCATTGATACCTTAACACTAAAATATTGATACATTTATACATATTGGCGGTTATTTTCCTATAAATCAAAAGTCAATAATTGCATTTAATCACTGGCTAGTTTTGTCAAAAGCGATTCAATGACTCTCAAAAGGCTACATCTTAATACACCCAAGTAGATCAATGAACCAATTTGTTTAGCTCCATAACTTTCCAAAATTCTTGACACTTTTGACCCCGACAGTTATTCATTGTGGCCTCTATTCGTGCTGTAAGTTTTTCTTGTGACACACACACGCTCACATCAAGATTTATAGCTTTTGTAAGTATTTAAGGGCGGAAGGAGGCGCACAACAGAGGGTCATATCTTTCATTGCATACTTGCAGGCGTCAGTTTACACTGCACCATAATCCCCACTTAGAAAAAACACAACACATGTAAGATATCCCAGTTAAAGACACTGACCACAGCGGTGTGTGTCAGTGTATGTGTATGTAAGTATAGGAGTGTGTGTGTGTGTTTAAGAGTGGCTTTGTGTGGTATTTGAACAGAATACGTGTGCGTGTTTAATCTAATCTACCCAAAGGGACCTTTCAAGTTTTATGCGAGCAAAGCAAGCAAATGACACCTTCAAGCTGGGTTATTATTGCCTTAAAGGTCTTCGGTTTGTGTGGTTTTGTCTGTATGAAGTGCCCTTTAAGGAATAAAAAAGAAGAATCATGTAACAAATCACTGAAAGAAATTTTCCCCATTTCTTAGTCCTAAATCCCTTAAAACTATTTTTGTTTCTAGTTCACAAATATATAAATCTTCATTGTTGCATAGCAGGAATACTGCCTTAACAGAGCTCTGTTAGTACAGCGGCTGTTCAAGCCAACTTATTCTAAGGAATGTTTGTCAAAATTAAAGGCATTATACGAAATTTTTTTTGGATTTATTTAGGCTTCGACTTTGTGCATCTTTTAGAGATATCAATTTTGCTTCCGTTTCACTTTTTAATATTAATTTAATATTATATTTTAATAATGCAAACTTTGAAAAACAAATTGTACTTAGAGGTCAAACTTTTTTATTATAAAATAAATAGTTGAAAAGTTCTAAAGAAGTTAGGAATCGGGTTTCAGGGAGGAATTTCGAGAAGCAGTCGAACCATTAATTATGTCAAGTAAGAAATAAATAATGATAATATTAATCTATATTTATAAATTTGCAGCCTAAATTAACCACATCCAAAATTGCTCATCCTAGAGATTTAAGTTTAGGCATAGACCTTCGTTTAGGTATGCAGCCGCGGGGTAAAAAAGAAAAGTTTGCTTGAACTACATAAACAAGCTATGGCGATCAGGCAGTATTGTGGACTAGGCTCTTTTGCTAAGAGCGAGAGAGAGAGAGAGAGAGTGAGCATAAGAGTGAACGATTTGCACTCGCCATGCTGCCATGAAAGACATGTGTTAGGAATGAATGATGGAAAAGGGGAAAGAGTGGAGAGCGGGGGAAGAGGTTTTTGGGGAAAAAGCGTAAAGCGTAAGCGTAATTGAAGAGTGGCTGCCATTAGGTCAATTTGTCTTTTGTTCGTATCCAAAACGGGATTAATGTCGAACTTTTATCAAAAAATATTACTTCTTCAATTCTTAGTCTTAGGAATTTATACTTCGAACGTCTAGAAACTTTTGTTGGGAGGGATTGGGAAAAATGTAGCACGTGTACAGGGCACTACATTTACCACTATATTTACCAGCTGTGAAATCGAAACTGTCTACAAAATAAAACCGCACAATTTGTACAATTTTTTAAAATCTTGGACGAGGATAAAGTCGAGACAGCTAATCCTCTAGGGCATGCGTCATCGACGAAAACCAATAGTAGACAGAATGGGTCAATATCGGAGCTATATGGCGGGTGGGTGGATTTAAGGCATGTTTGACCTTCAATGTTCGGCTTTAATGCATCAATTGAGTTCGGTAGAGTTGCCCATGTGTTGGTTTCAGCCGGTTGTAGCAGCTCATATTACACCACGCCCAATTGGACCCTTGAATATTAGGCTTGGGCGTCGATTTTGGATGTTTTATTTTGCTTGAAGCATGTGCCCCGTAAGATTCTTTAATTTTTCTTCAAATGAAAGCAGAAATGTAAACTTTCCCGCAAATTGTGTTTCGTTGGCACAATAGTTGACTTTACAAAAACTTTTTTGCTGACACTTTAGTGAAACGACAAATATTGAATCAAAAATGCAGAAAATTCCATCTAATTGCTGAGTTAATAATATACGACAAATTATCAACTGCTTATATTACCCGGTGGTGGGAGATGCCACTTGAGAATTCTAAAAAGTCACTGACCCAGCAACGGGCAGAAAAATGCAAATGTAAGAAAGACAAGTTCTCTTTAGACTTTTTGCTTGTAGTCTGTAGGCATTTTTGTCTGTTCGAACTTGTTCAGTTTCAATAAGTAGAATGAACAAAAAGTTCAAAACATTTTCTTCATTGGTGTCGCCTGCAATTGGGCAGAGATTTGCAAGGCAATAAATCAAGTCTCTACACATCGACAGACTGTCAAATCAAAGTCAAGTCACTCACTCACACAAACAAGCAAACACATGAGGGACAGGTGCATAAGGATTAGGAATTGAAAAGGACGTGCAATAAAAGCGTCTTAAAAGTTTAATGTCCCCCGATTTGCGGTTGCATACAAATGAGTTTCGACTTGTCGTCACTTTAAGAGTGTGTGTTTGAGTGACCAAATAACTTGCGGCGTTGAACTAGATGAGAATTGTACAACTTTCCTCTATTTAAGTTGGGTGTTGACAGCATTTTGTGGTATAACCTGAGGTGCTTTTTCGAAATGAAAACCTTTGAAAATTGCAAATTCAATTATTTCAGCAGAAACTGTGAGCAGCTTATTAGAAAATGACCTCTAGACCCAAATGTCAACATTTTACTAAACAAGGTGTGGCTCGCTTACAAGTCAATCTGCCGCCATTAGGCACTTAAATTTGAGAAGCAACAAAAATGTATGGAACATTCACGTCCATCTGGGGCCATGTTGAGTGAATTAATTGCTGACGCTGCCGCAGAGCATACACAAATACACACACACACACACACGTAAACACAACCCAAAGGCCATGTTAGTTGAGCAATCGAGCAAACTAAACCACAATGGCACGCACCAGTTCCACAGTCTAGCAAAGAGGATGATGGGGCACAGCAGACCAACTGACGGCTGTTTGGTTGCTGGCCAGGTGTTTGTGTTTGGTTTGGTTTGGCAGGCTGTTTTTTTCTTTGTGGTCGGTGGAAACCATAAAAAAGGTCTGTACATATGCCGCCACATGCATATGATGTCAGACAAAATGGTGTCAAATGGCAAAAAATGCATCGAAAACTTAAAGTAAATAGAAAATTTTGCTTACAGTTTTTTAAAGTATTGCAAAAATGGAAAGGATGGACAAAGTTGCTCTTGTGTATGCAATCATAACCTCTTCGAAAACGTTAAAGCATACTCTGTCACTCTTACTTCAAGTGCTTTATCAAGTGCAAAAAAACATCAAAATGACTCTATTCAGTTATCAATTTGAAACTGTGTTCTCTTTATTATTTCAAGTATAAGAAAAGTATAAAAACGATCAATCAGATTAACACTTAAGTGTCTTAATTTTTAAGTATCAATTTAATCCTAGGTCTTATCAGTTTGATATTTCAATTTTCAAACTTTTAGTTTCTTTACAAACTGCCATTAAAATGAAAACATAAAATTTAAAAAGGTTTCAACTTTTTACTCTTTATTACCTTAATGAAATTAATTCGTCAGGTGTGAACACCTCACTATGGAAAACATGCTCTGTGCCCTCTGAATCAAAAGTCAATGTAATCAAAGACATTAGAATATGAAGACGAGTAACGCCACACGATGTTTTGGTCCTGGCTTTTCAAACTGGCTTTTCGCTCTCTTTTTTAAACAAACGCGAGCCAAGTTATGGTGTGGAATCGGTGAGCACTGCCTAGTAAAAAACGTGTAGTCTGGAGAGAGCTCTCTTGTTTACTAACACAAGCTCACTTTTTTCCTTATTTGGCGCCTCGTTCTAGAGCCATCCGCTTTTTTTGTATTCTTACAGCGCCAGCCGACGACTGTAAGATTGCACACGTATTCTCAAGCATTACTCACACAAGTATTTTTATTCCGTTTATTTTTTTTTTTAGAATTATACGCTCTCAACTTTGTGTGAGCGGAGAGAGCGCGATTTTCATCGCCACCAAAAAATATGTGCATCTTAAAGATTATATTGGTCTTTGATATAATGGTGTGGCTCATGCTTGAACCCATTCATGCACTGAAAAATAAAATCATTTCATTCCGGGATTTCCGGAATCAATTCATTCCAAAAGGGTACTAAACCATTCCCGACCGGAATAATTTAGGTATGGAAATATTTTAAAGCTTTGATCCCGAATTTCGCCCGGCCGTACTTAAGCTGATCTCTCTTTTCGAACATAACATAGTCCCTTTCGAGAATTCTAGTTCGGTAGAGAATGATTTGATCCCGATATTCGAACTCAGTTTTGTTCCATACGAGATAATATTCAAAAAAAATCTTTCCAAGCACTCCCTTATAAAAAAACCTCTTGTCTTCAGCTAGTTCAACAAATGCTTTTATCACTGAATGCTATTTATTTCACGAACGGTGAGACAGAAGTGCAGTACAGAGGCGAGCAACGGGTTAACTAAGGAGTGAAAAACGCAAAATTGATCTTCAGTCCGTTGTCTGAAAAAGTGTCTTCCATAGCAAAGCATCACTTTTTACGAAGTACCAAGTTGATTGCACTAAAATCAAAACACTTATGTGGCACTTCAAGCACCGCCGGTTCCGATATTTGTCATGCTTCGTTTGAAAAATCATACATTCGTTGACTTTAATATTTTTTTCACTTCAAATTAATACTACAAATCAATACTCGAAATATTCATTTAATGCTCTCTAGTCTGTAAATCAAAATCAAGACCTTTACATGAGATTCGGCGTCGTAGTGCAAACGTCTATTAAGCAATCGTCTGAGAGCGCTTAAAATTGCCATGTAAACGATAGCCCCGCATTACCATTTCGAAGATCCTCTGACCTTACTTACTCCTAGATACAAAATTTTGCCTTATTTTCGCAGAGGCTTAAAATTTTTCTTTAGATAGTATAACTTCTGAACATTTTTGTGTAGGTAGGGCAAAAGTCCTTTTTTCATACTGTACACTGAGAGAAAAGTCAAAAATTATCACTTTCAAAACTTCAATAAGCCAGGAAATTGTTGATTTAAGCACGAAATTTCTTGATTCAAGAGCGTTTTTAAAAATCCTTAAATTCTTGATTTCAAAAACGTTTTGTTAGGCACCATTCGGGATTTTTTGAAGAACTTTTAGAGCTTTGAAAGAAAAAGTAGAGAATTTCACGAGCATTCGTTCTCAAAAGTACTGTCAGAGTCAAGGGCGTAGCCAGCTTACCGAAAAGGTGGGGGCAGCTGTGTCTAAGCGATTCTTAAATATTTTATGAATTATATTTTTCAACATTAATTAATTAGATTATGATGCATTTGATATGAAATGAAAATCAATCTTAAAAATAATGGCGATAAATTTAAGTTATTATTGAAAAAGTAAATTTTCCAGGGCAAAATCTGTGATTCCCTAATCACGGGGCAGCTGCCCCTCCCTGCCCCTGTCGATTTTCGTGCTCAGCGGGCCAAAATACTATAAAAAAGTTGGTTTGGTGAATTGTGGTTGTGTTGTAATGTCGCGACAATTGTCGCACAAAAATCATTACCGGGACAGAATCTGCAGCTGTCTGCAGCTAATTTTTAGGTATGTTCTAAAGAAATGTCTAAACAACAATTACAATTTTATCTGAGAGTGGGATCTGATGGGAATTTACACCTGTTGCTTTTTCTAACACGACTTTTCAGAATGTGACCAAAAATAACTTCTACCTTTATTTACGATTCCCTATTTCATGAATTGTTAACAAAAACTTTAAGCAATACTTTCATATTATAACTACTTTCAAGAGTAGAATCCATTTTGCAGAATGCAAATCGGTTAAGTGTTCACTATTCTATACGCTTTTGAACGTTGTGTTATTTTCGACGCATGACGTGTAAACTATGAGGTACGCTCGATGCTCACGAATGCAGCTCATACCTGAGCCAGGTGGGAACACTTTCTCCTTATAAACGGTCAGAATACAAACTAGATGTACCAACATTTAAAGTCAACAAAAAAATATTTTGTTTTTCGACCTTTGGCCAGCTTTTTGGGATTTGGGAACATAGTGCGGCGCACGCGTCCAACACTATTCTCTCTTAGTTTGCTTCCCCTCTCTCGCCAAATTAAGAACGAATTTATTTAGATTTCAAGAGCAAAATTCTTGAAATTCTATTTTTAAAATTTTTATTGATCAATTTTGAATTGAAGAACGAAATGATCTTAAATTAATGCTTTATTTTCTTAAATCAAGAATTTTATTTCCATTTTGAAAACTTTAACGATTAATTTTAAATCTGAGAAAAAATTAATTCGTTCTTAAAGTAAGAATTTTTAAGATCGATTCGTTTTTACAAAATTCTAGACCGAAACAAAATAAATTCAAGTGCTATTTTTTAAGACCGAATCGCGCTGTTTTTTTTTGTAATGGAGTGAAAGAGTAGTTAGTCGCCTTGGTGGATTGATACAGCGGAATAAGTCTTTGGGCAAAATCAGCCCACGGTTAACGAGCATACACTGTCGGTGTGTCGACTGCGCTACACTTTTGTATGCACAATAGTTAGCGTCGAGCCGACCTTTGGAGTAGGTTTAGATAAAAATGATTTGCTATATCAAATGTATAATGCTAAAATTTATTGAGCTGATTTTAATTTAAGCTGTCCATTACTAAGTATGACAAGTCAACTCTGACCTTGATTTAATAAAATAAAAATTATAATCAATGATATTCGACTTGACGCTTGAAATTTACCATACATACCAGTGATGGGCACTTAGTGGTCCGACCCAAAAATAACTGATGCATACGTTTGTTTATTTCAATATTTAATTACATTTCCTTTCAGCAAATAATTATATACGTAGAAAAAAAACTAAAACAATTATAAATAAATGTGAAAACAAATCCAAAAACCCAAAAACCACATTTGTAAATATTTTCATTTCTCCTGGGCCAGAGGTGTTGGTGGCCCACCAATTGGCCAGTTAGTCAACCAGTTGTCGGGCGCTCAGCCAAATTGTGGTTTCTGTCGCAATGTCCTCCCACTTTCTCCTTGGTAAACTGGCAACCATTTGATAATTGCGCCGACATAGAAATAAAATCCATATTAATGGGCTACAATTGCTACCATTTTATGGCTATGACAAAAAGACTGAAACGCATATCGATTGAAGTGAAAACCACTGCAAACTGTAAATTGGGTTAAACTTGTCAGAGGGCAGTCGACAATCGAGACAGTTTCAGGACACATGGCCAAGTTAATTATGGCCTCAGTTGTTTTTTATTTTCATTCCGGAATTTTATTTACCTCTGTCTTTGGGAATTTTCTTTTAAGGAAATAATTGCCACTTTGCACGCAATGCCAAAGATAGTTTTACCTGCTTGGTTTTAATTTTAATTTTTAAGTAGGGTAGGGCTGGTCTCATTAGAGTTCATTAATAAAGGTTGGTGAACTATTTAGAGCAGGGGTCGGCAGTAAGTTAAATTAAATTCTTTTATAATAAAATATTCTTTATTTACCTAAGTTTCTTTTTCTCCTTTCATTCCAGCAGCTCCACTCGGAGTATCGGAGCACTTATCGCTGGCATGAGTTTACGGGCAATTCGAGGCCAGAGGTTGTACGTCGGGCTCCACAACCGAATCCAAGTCAATTTGTTGGTAAGCCATCCTCATATTATATTGTCAAAGCGATTTATTGTTGATGTTTGTATGTAATTTGTAGGTCCAACAAATGAGCCCCCATTGCCACGAAGGAAAAAATGTCCAGAATTAGCATATAAATCGCACGAGTTTATTATAGGAACGGAATATACAGATGCACGCCGTGATGCCAGTGCACATCGTTTGGCGAGGGTAAGTCACATCATTGAACTCGCTTTGACCTCTGATTATGTGGATTTTGTTGTTGCTTGAAGCACCTGAGGGAGACTGAAAGTTTTATGTAAAAACTTTGGATTATTTTGCTGTCATTTGCCTTTAATCTAGAGGTCTGCGTTTAGTTCTTCAAACTAAGTTTTTGCATTTAATTTCCCACGGCTAATAAAATGCATATTCCTAATGGCATCACGCACCATGCACATATTTAATGCCATGAAAATATCATCTAGAAGCGCGCAAAGTTCTGTGCGACAATTTAGAATGAATTGTACAATGAAACCCAGCTGGCTTTTCCCCCCTTACCTTCAAATGCGACCATTTTTCCGGCCACACAAATTTATGCTCTGTTGACACTTAAAGTACGCGGTGTGTGTGAGAAATGAAAATTAGAGAAATGCAAGTGCCAGTGCCATACAAAAATTCACATTTTTCAAAATACTCTTTCCTTAAAATGGGTCATTATAAAGCTGTGATGAAATTGGGGATATAAAAATGGAATTGAATTCCAAAAAGAACCGATTAAAACTGAGACACAGAACCTTAACCTTTATATCGGTGTACGTGTACCAATATTCTTGCAACCGAAAAGAAAAATAAAACCTAAACTTTGTTCTGGTATAGTTTCGGTTCTGAGCAACAACTAGAGTGCAAAGCTAACACTTAGTTTTGGGGAACTTTTAAGTCGAGAAAAGCGCGAAACCAGCGGCTGAATTTCTGAAGAAGATTTGATCTGGGGGTTCAAACCTCTTGGAAAATGTTTGGTTCGTTACTCAAAACGGTTCCTTTACTTATCGAACTTAAGGATTTAGTCAGAAGCTTGGTTCAGGAATTCTGATATAGTTGAGATATATTGAAACTATTAAAAATATTAATTAAAAATCGTTTCTCAATACCCAAAGGGACCTCATTTATTAAAGTAATCATTCATGATTACTTACAAATGTAAATCAATAAACGAATTTGATTTGCCATTTAATAACTTGACTTTATTTTCTTCTCGAAGTCGTAATAGCGAAGTCGTGTAGCTTGGATATAATTTTGAACTGATAATGTTCCGATTCAGCACTATTAAGTAAATATTGTGACTATATTACAAGCAGGGAACCCGTGAAACTTTTTAAGTTCGGGTTCACGGAGCGGATTTAGAAGGTCGCTGAACCTTCAGGAATAATTTTGTTCAGAAAGCAGTTAGGTAAATTGAAACGAACAAAAGCTTAGAGACTTGATAATGTAATATTCGAGCTTGAATCATCGAACGTTTTTGCAGGCTGCAGTTCAATAAGTCATGAAATCAAATTTTCGATGCTCAATTTTGAGCGGTGTTAAGCGAGATATTCTTCCATTGGAAGATTCCGCATAGGAAAACACTGTGGTTAGAGCGAGACGGGCATATTGCTAGTGAGAGCAAACAGCCGACTAATTTCTGACAAAAACGGAGCGCGCAGTCGAACCGTTCTGTTTCTAAATTTTTGATTGTCTATAACTCTAAAAACAACACACACACTCACCACAAGGAAGGATGGTCGACTGTACAGCTGTTTCATGAACCTTGCGGTTTCTGTATTAGTGGGGCAAATTCATTCCCCTTAGTTATCGCACTGTATAAATTAATCATTAGTGTGTCTTTCAGAAATCTTTTATAATAACTGACTCTATCGCTGGATAAATCATACATGAGTAGGAAAAGTGCGCTAGTCTGATACTTGCGTTGTGCTCCAAAACTTTAAAGCTTTATGAGCAGATAATCATGGTAAAGAATCATTAATTGTTAAATTTACCATTCTTAAAGCTTTCACTTGTAGGTTAACTTTGAATAAAATAACAATAAAGCAAAATATTTCTTTGCAAGCTGTTTTTATTCCAAAGCTTTTAAACTGTGGGAAAGGGCAAACTTGACATTTATGGTAGAATTGAAAAAATTAAACAGAACATCTTTTTTAAACCGAACCGTTTTAACTATTTTTTTGCTCTAAATAGGTCAGTATTTTCCTCAAACTGTTTAATGGCATCAAACTTCAAAATTTTTTTCTGAGAACGTTCCCAAACAAAGACGATGAAAACTGGAAAAAAATTTTTACATTTGTCTTTGTTTTTGAAGATAATAATTAATTATGTCATTGCTAAAAAACTGGAAAGACACAAGAAAGACCGATCTTTCTTTTTTATATTAGCGGTATATACACTGAAAAAAACGCTCTTGATTTTATCCTGTTTCGGTCTAGAATTTCTTACTTTGAGTACGAATCGAACTTAAATTCAAAATTAACCGTTAAAAATAGAAATAAAATTCTTCATTTTAGTAAAAAAGTTTTAGTTTAAGATCATTTCATTCTTCAATTCGAAATTTACCGTCAAAAATTCCAAAATAAATATTTCAAGAATTTTTCTCTTGGAATCGAGAAGAATTCGTTTTAAATTTGGTTTTTTGGGGCAAGGCGAGAGATGGGAAGCAAACTAAGAAAGAATAGCTTTGAACGCGCTCTCACTGAGAGAGAGTTAAGTGTCTCTAAACTATAATCTTACCTAACTTTTGAGAACGATTACTCTGGATTTAAGAGTGAAATCCTCTACTTTTTCGCTGAGTGTGCTCGTTTGTTGATTCTCGGGACCCTCGCCCAGATGTGGTATTTGTTTCAAATCATCTTGAGACTCCAGGGCGGCCAACTCAGCCTCAAAATCGGGCTCTTCTTCGTCGTCAAAGTTTCTGGAGGAGATTGGGCGAAAGTAGTTTCATTACTTGTTAGAGACCCTTTGGACGGGTGTATGAGTATTATCTGGACTTTTTGGCTGTGCCATTAGTGCTGTTGCCATTAAATTTGCGTTTCGCTTCCATGGTAACAAATAATAAATAATTAACAAACAAATTCCAGGCGAAATGAAAACGAAGCCAAAAAATCAGACGGGATAAAGTTTGACGTCAAAATAGCAACGACTGTTTAGTAACGAATTGGAACGGTGGAGTTTGCCAGTGTGACCGTCCAACAGAATCACTGCCATCGGGATTTTTTTGTTTTAGTCATTTTGTTTTAGATTCCCAAAAGTCACTGAAATCGGAAACTTTTGATTCAAGTCACGGGTTCCCGTCAGGGCTGTAAACGAATGATTCATTTTTGACTTTAAATCACAATGAATTAAAAAAAATTGATTAAATTCAATTTTTCCCAATCAGAATTGAATTGATTTTGATTTAATTCATTTCCAAAAAAAGAATTGAATTGATTTTGATTTAATTCAAATGAATTAGAAAATTTGATTGTTCATTCATTTGATTTAAATCTGAATTAAATCAACTTCATTCATTTTGTCACATTTTCTAGTTTAAAATAATTAATATTATTGTTTAACTTATCCAAATTCGTTACAATTAAATAGCAATGCAAAAAATATATTTTGTAAAAAAGGGCGCAAATAAAACAGTGGGCAATTGCCTGGCAAGATGCAGCAAAGCAACTACATAGCTGAAACCATTATTGAAAAAAAAGATAGGAAGATGAGATTTTCACAGTAGTTTTATCTTATGCTGAAAGTGAGTACTAAGAAAGGACTTTGCCAAATTCTGCCGGGAAGTGTGGAAAATTCGCGGAAAACTTTTGTATGAAACTTTTTTGTTTTTCATCCGATCAAGTTCAAACTCATTTTCAAAGCTCTATATGAAAATTCAACAACAACTGCATACCAATCTTCCGGAAAATTCACCCCCCTGGGTGGAAAGTGGGTGGTCAAGGTTGTATGGGAGAAACTTTTGTTGCCAGCGATTAGCGCCAAATTCATTTTCAAAATTACACATAACAAAACATAAGTAGTAAGCATAGTACGCGAAATAATTTGACACGTGTTTTTGGAAAATCCGCACAAGAGGAAAATGGCCGGAAAATTCTGAATCCAAAAAAGTATTTATCATACGATTGGCTTGAAACTCGGTTTGTAAGTATAGAATACGAAATAGTTTAAAATGTTATTTTCCGAAGTTGGAAAATTTGCCTTGACGGTCGGAAAATTCCCGGAAAATTCTGCATGAAAAAACTATTTATCATCCGATTGGCTTGAAACTCGGTTTGTAAGGACAAAATACGAAATAAATTGAAATGTGATTTTTCAATGTCGGAAAAGCCGCCCACGAGGAAAATGGCCGGAAAATTCTGCATGCAAAAACTATTTTTCATACGATTGGCTTGAAACTCGGATTGTAAGGTCAAAATGAGAGTTTATTTTGTTGGAAATATCGCCGGGATGCTCACTGTGAAGTGAATGGGATGTGGGTGGAAAGTGGTTTTGGAAGTGGGTGGCAAGTGGATGTAAAGTGGGTGAAATGTGGCAGGAAGTGGGAGGGATGTGGGTGGGAGGTGGGAGAGATGTGGGTGGGATGAGGGCGGGAAGTGGGTGGGATGTGGTTCCGATTTTGACCCTTGAAACCGAGTTTCAAGACAATCGGATGAAAAATAGTTTTTTGCATGCAGAATTTTTCCAACCATTTTCCTCGTGGGTGGATTTTCCGACATTGAAAAATCACATTTCAATTTATTTCGTATTTTGTCCTTAAAAACCGAGTTTCAAGCCAATCAGATGAAAAATAGATTTTTTCATGCAGAATTTTCCGGAAATTTTCCGACCTTTGGGTCAAATTTTCCAACTTCGGAAAATTACATTTCAATTCATATCACCTACTTTCCTATCAAACCGAATTTCAAGCCAATAGGATGAAAAATAGTTGTTTTCATGCAGAATTTTCCGGGAATTTTCCTCGTGGGCGGATTTTCCGACATTAAAAAATCACATTTCAAATTATTTCGTATTTTGTCCTTACAAACCGAGTTTCAAGCAAATCGGATGAAAAATAGTTTTTTTCATGCAGAATTTTCCGGGAATTTTCCGACCGTCAGGGCAAATTTTCCAACTTCGGAATATCACATTTCAATTTATTTCACCTGCTTTCCTTTCAAACCGAATTTCAAGCCAATCAGATGAAAAATAGTTATTTGCATGCAGAATTTTCCGACCATTTTCCTCGTGGGCGGATTTTCCAAAATCGGGAAAACACGTGTCGAATTATTTCGCGTACTAAGCTTACAAACCAAGTTTCAAGTCAATCGGATGAAAAATAACATTTTTCCCATACAAACTTTTCCCACGCTTTTCCGACTTTTCCGGGTGGAATTTTCCAAAACCCAGTCTTAGTACGCACTTTCACCACCAACAGAAACTCCTGTGAAAATTTCAGCTTTCTATCTCTTACCGTTTGGGCTGTGCGATGATTGCCAATCAGTCAGTCAGTCAGTCAGTGAATCAGTGAATCAGTCAGGACACTCTCTTTTATATTTATAGAGATGTCCTGGTATGTATTGGAATTCGACTGCAGCGAGCTTTGTGTGATTGTTTGTCTTTTCAATAATGGTTTCAGCTATGTAGTTGCTTTGCTGCATCTTGCCAGGCAATTGCACACTGTTTTATTTGCGCCCTTTTTTACAAAATATATTTTTTGCATTGCTATTTAATTGTAACGAATTTGGATAAGTTAAACAATAATATTAATTATTTTAAACTAGAAAATGTGACAAAATGAATGAAGTTGATTTAATTCAGATTTAAATCAAATGAATGAACAATCAAATTTTCTAATTCATTTGAATTAAATCAAAATCAATTCAATTCTTTTTTTTGGAAATGAATTAAATCAAAATCAATTCAATTCTGATTGGGAAAAATTGAATTAAATCAAAATTTGTCAATTCGTTGCTGAATGATTCGCAGGATTGATTCAAAAATGAATCATTCGTTTACAGCTCTGGTTCCCGTTGGGCCGAGAGACTCGTGAGGGACAACTTCGGTCACGCACACACCTCTAGTTCATTAGACTGAACAAGTTCACTTGTTCTTTATGGAAAAGAAGAAACTCATTAAAATTACCAAGAAATATAACCTCAAAAATGTTGCCGCAGTGATTTGCCCTAAGCCAATTGCCAGTTGAAAAGATATCTATCTAATTCACGCTCGCCTCCTGCTTCACCTTGCCTCTTTCTCACTCTCCTGCAGCGCCTCCTCCCCGTTCTTGAAATCAAGAATTTCAGGCTTTTTAAAAACGCGTTTGAATCAAGAAATTTCGTAGTTAAATCAATAATATTTCTGGCTAATTGAAGAATTAAAACTGAAAGTTCTTGATTTAAGTTCGAAAATTCTTAATTTTTCTCTCAGTGTACATACGTTACGGTATACCGAATCAAAAATCTAGATATGTACTAGGTAATATGTAAAAGGGCCAAAACAAAACCTTGCTGTGTTTTTTCTGTGTTTTGTTTATGGTGCTGTTTAGTCACTGTTAAGTCACTGGTAAGTAACTGTTTGGTCGCTGTCAAGTCACTGACATGTCACTGTCAAGTCACTGTTAAGTTACTGTCACTGATTTAATGGTGGGTAAGCCATAGTGTGCCGGGTCACTTATCTCCCACTATGCACGCATATGCGAATACAATCGTGGGCGTTTTTCGCTTAGCAGCGAATTTCGTGAAGGTCGTTTAAAATCGGTTGCTGTGCCAGGAAATATCGACGCTGATCGTGAGCTGTTAATCCAGATCTTTATGTAACATACCGTGAGATTAAGACATCACCCAACATTTGTTCCATCAGCATATGTTGCATGAACACCTTTCCCTAAAAAAGACAAAATGGTAGAATCGCTCAAAAAATGGTATGGAAAAATAGAATTTTTCATCTTACTGTAAAAAACACAAATAGCGTTAGTTGTGTGACCGTTTATGGTAAGAAATGTCAAACGTTACAATATACAGACATACATTATGTCAGTATTAACAGACTTTAATTATTGACATAAGTGTGATTAGGTCCCGACATATAAATAAAACCCGAAAATTTGTTTGTAAATAAAAAAAATCTTTATTTATTCTTGTAAATTCATTTCATTCCCTCCAATTAGCCATCCAGTCCGACTCTTGCTTGTATGTTGTTGAATGTCAATTTAGCGTTTATCCAGTCGTAGCTTTTCTCTTTAGATATTTAGGTGCTTAAAGATTATTTATCTACGCGCGGTGATTTATTACCTCTAACTATTTCCAAAAATTTTTTTTTTATTTCAGTAAAGAGCATTCCAAATTCTTGAAATATTTTGTCAACTGCCAGTCTCACTTTCTATTTATTTATTTTTTGAAAATGTGGGCTGAATTTATGTCAACTTTGGCCTTAAGCTTAATTCGTAAAATCCCCATGAGGAAATGCGTAAGGTGTAGGTCCACCCTCCCCCCTCCCTTAAACTAATTAATAACAAGAGCTCACTGGCACATGTTGCACACAAGGACACCAGCCTTGTATATATATTTGTGTGCGTATATTAACACCCTGACAATACATAATTAATTGAGTTTCGCCTAGCTACTTACCTGATGACGCCCGTCAACCTGGCGTATGCGTAATATTAATGACCTGCTAATTAAGTCGCACTTGTTTTATGTACATAAATTTCTTCTCCTTTGGTTCTTTTTGCAGTCGGAGGAGCGTGGTGGTACACCTTCACGTCGCAGCAAATCGGAAGGACCACCCGTTGTGCCCAAAGGTCCGGCCTATCCCATTGCAACGGAGATCGATGGAACCACAAGAAAACAGGTACACAATTGTTAAATAACCAAAGAACATAATATTGTATGTATTTATATAACTTAAAGAGCTACCTAAATAAATGTTAATATAAGCTATTTATTTGGTTTTTGTTAAGTTAATTTTTAACACAGGCATGTGCAAGCATAACTTGATGATTTTTTAATCATTTTACTAGATTTCGGATAAAAATAAAATCATCATTAGCTTAACAAGAAATCTTTACGTTGGAGTTTGTATGAAGATTTTGTTTATTTTTGTAACATTAAATTGATTTCTTTTATAAAAGATATTTCTATTTTTACATTTAATTCAAGTGAGTTTCTGCAGCGTCAACGCCCTTTTCAATAAGAAGTCCCTTCCGCTTTCCTACGCGCTGATTTCATGCCTCACTCTGGCGCCACATATAAAAAAGCTGTCTCTGTCTCTTGGTTCCGATCAGAGATAGAACGCGCGCGCGTTTCGGACCATTGGACCAAGGGACGTGCAACAATTTCTATTAGCGCTGTCTATTAGGCGTCCCTCTGACCCCCCTTTCCCCATGCCACACCACACTACACCAAACAACCTTTACACAATTCTCTGCAGCTTTTCTGAGTCCTTTTTATTGGCAATTTTCTATGTGCAGAACATGTTGTTACATTTGTAACTCGTCTCGCCGTTTTGCGGCTAGTGGAAATTTATGTGCATGTGTGTGTGGAAGTACTATTGAGACAGAGAGACAGACATACATTATGTCAGTTAGTCAGCCAGCCAGTCAGTGTGGCAGACACTCGACCTGAATGTAAATTTTTAATCTGCGAAACTCTTCAACATTTGCATAAGTTGAGCATTATAGTTTGTGCATCGATTTTTGTTACTTCATATGTTTTGCGCATTCTTATATACATATAGACGATATTTTCTTGATTCTTTTAATAGTACTTATCTTTCTGTTGATTGAGTTTATGATTGTGTGTAAAGCATGTGTAAGTTGAATATTGATTTTAAATTATATTTATTATAAAAGGTATGGGAAATTTGAAAGGGTTGTACTTAAATGATTTGTGGACTTCAGTAAACTCAGGGTAGCTTATGGAACAGGAAACTCTATGAAATAAAATATACATAGTTATAATAGTTTATTATCTTTTAATGCTTTCCATATATATTTAAAGTAAGAACTTATGGGATTAAGTTGCAATCTTTTGCTTGTTTCCATAGCCAGCTAACAGTGTAGTTGACATCAACACAAATCAAGACAATATTTCCCAAGCCACAACAACCACAATAAACAGAAAGAGAAAGCAGATTCTTACCTGGTGAAGATCGCGAATATATGTTTGTTGTTGCTTTCAATTTTGCAACAGAAGAGCATGAAACCGAAAAAAATTATACGAAGTTTTTGCTGCAATTCACTTTGGCTTGTGCTATGCGCAGGGGGTTGGAGTACCTATGCGCGCAGCCAAGGCTATGCGCTAAGCAACTACGGATGCGCTTTTTGCGCATAGGCCGTGGGCACCTCTTATCTTTTGTTTACATTTGCAAAATAATGCATCATACTATTTAATAGAAATTCTAAAGAACTAAATAAAAAACTACACAGAATATATAGAAGGAATCAAATAAAACCTTTAAAACTAATATGGCTTCCTCACTGAAGCACATTTTCAAAAAAGTTATCGTCATCACTGAAAATGCAATTTCTCGTTTTCATTGTGTTGCTTCTGCAACATTATATAGTGATGACCACTTCGTCAACTAGCCAAAAAATGGCCGACTATCGAATAGAAACTATCGAAGAATCGAATGGCAAACGAGTAATGCGACTACATTTTCTCTAAATGCACTTTTTTGGCATCTCTTGTAGCCATACAATATTGTATGGGGGAAAATGTACATTTTGCCCAAAATGCGAAAATGCAAAATGCAGTTGTAGTGAGGACAGCACATAAGGTCAATACCGATTTAAAATTGGTATACTCTAAACCAAAGGAACACAAACACAGAAACCTCTTGCTCCCAAGTTCCAACTAAATTCCTTCGGTGCCACAGAAACTTCTTCTTCTCTGGATTCAAATTTCACGTGTTTTTTTTTTAAGAAAATTTAGTACCACCCAAATAATTTTGTCAAGAAAATTCGACTATGGTAATGTAAAATCATTATTTTTCTGAATAGGTTTCATCAAATCCATTAATTTTTAACATTAAAATTAGCGTTTATTTGCAAAATCAACCAAAGTCTTTTATAATAAGGGAAACCAACCAGCTCATGTGGCGCCATCTGTCGACCGTGTCATCATCTATTTGACAGTCAGCGGTCTTAAGGCGGGCAATTATGCTCTATGACTCATTTTTAAATTTGTCATTTATTTTTGGAGATTATGCCTTACATTTTAGACATATTCATTTAATATTTAAAAAAATGCATCATAAACCAGATAACACTATCAAAATAATTGAGTTAAACCTCAAATTAACCCAGAACTTGAAATTTACAAAGTTTTTTGCAAGAGATGCAGAAGCTTGTTTTTAGATAAGTGTTCTAACTTAATTTTCGAATTAGAATATTAAATCTGTCGAAGTTCTGTGGCAGCGACGACGTCATCAAAATCTTTAAAGGTTTATGTGTCACTATTAAGCTTGTGCTAAAAATAAGAAATTATTTCTGGCCCCTAAAGGGTGATCCATTAAGAAGTTATTTTTTTTTAAATTGTATATAAAAAACAAACAAATAAGAGTGCTGCGGTTGAGTACCCCGACAGCAAAATACCCTGTACCCAGTAATGTGGTTATTATGGCTTTCAATTACTTCCATTTTAGAATTCATTTGAATAAGTGGAGAGGCGCATTTGCATAGCTTCTGTGTTTTTCATCGGATCTTATTATGGTATACCGAATATATAGATATTGGGCCAAACTATGTGCAAACTTAAAAATTGTGTCTCTGACAGTTTTACGCAGTTAGAAGGAGAAGGAGGAGTAATTTGGCAAATCTGAAGACAACTTAATGTGGGTACAGTATACACCTAGATATTTGAAAAATTTGTGTCTCGATCTAGTACAGTCTCTGAGATAGACGCGTTCATAGAGACAGAAGGACGGACATGTCTTAGTTAATTGTTGATGCTAATCAAGAATATATATACTTTATGGGGTCGGAGGTGCTTCCTTCTGGCTGTTACATACGTTTGCACAACTTCATGGTCCCCTTTTACCCATTTTGAGTGCTTACAGAGTATAAAAATGGAATTGGATGCTGGAATCTTTATTATGGGCTGAAAGAACTATTTTAGACATTTACTGTTTAAACCTAATTTCATTTAAATGTTATCCATTACTGTAAATGGTTCATACAGATGTTCCAAGTTTGGATCAACACAAGTGTTTCCGATTCCAGTACTTAATGCAGCATTGGTGTGATTCCAAATGATAAACGCAGCCAGTTAACTGGTTCGGAACGGGAAATAAGCCGCTCACCGAAATGATTTCTAACCAAAACACATGACATAAGGGCTTTAATTTCATGAAATCATGGTACGGTTGCCCCATTTTTATTGAAATACGGATCAATGATTTCGGTAGCCCATCAACTACACCAAACAGTGCATTTTTGTGGATGCAAAAGGTAGTTCTTGAGTTTCTAAATGCTTAGCCTAAGAGCTAGAAGTGTGCTGCTTTGCGCGAATACAGCGGATCTTCATTGAACTGTTGCAGAGCTCATTGAAGAAGTTTTGATGATGATTTGTGAATCAATCCTAAGCAAAAATTAAATGACCCCAGTCACGTATTATGTCTGAGTAAAGAATATGGAAAAAACAGCTCAATTAATCCTGAGATTTGTATAGGTGAAACAAAGTCATCAAAGCGCATAGCAAAAACGAAATCGACCGTAAATTTTAACCAGAAACCATGGTTCCAAAATGAATTCCGGAAATCGACCCTAAATTTTAAGAACATTTTAGGACTTTTTTTCCCAACTGAACAGAAAATTTTTTTTTAATTTTTTGTATATAATTATAAATTAAATAAGATATTGATGGCTAAATACTGTAGCTGAACTTTACTGGGATTCTTTTTCGATTCGAAAATTTAATGAAATCGTTTGTGGTACTTGTTTTGGCAGGGTAATTATAAATTGACTCAAGAACGACGCGATTTTAAAAAAACGAGTAGATCGATCGAGACAGATATACAGTTTTTTCCAGTATATTTTGGTCTTGGATGTGCTTAAATTAAGTTCAAACCATTCTAGAATCGGAAAATTACATTTAAAGTTAATAAAATGAGAACAAATGCTCTTGAGTTATACGTGATACAAATTTAAAGTTCTTGGTTTGAATTTTTTTCTAAGGGGATTGTTATTGGGTCAAAAGCGATTTGTAGAACACATGGGAATAGTTTCTTGAAAAAGGAAACAAAGTAAATACCTGAACAGTCCTAGTAATCTCATCTAAAAATGGATCTAGGGACTGGCGCAGTAATTTAAAAAAAAACCAAACTAAGCTAACATATTTCAAGTTTGGCATTAAATTGGCAAAATAAACTCGAATACCAAAGAAAATTAGCATTATTTGCTGCACGAATGAGCTGTATGCAAATGGCCCCCCTCCTTCGTGCCACTCACTGACCTGCATTTCAATTGTGTTGATAATTATTTTAGTTTAGCTTTTAAAGCGTTTGTTTTATTTAAGCTTGACCAAATTTGATTTAGTTTACGTATGTGGTATGCCATCTTTAGTATAAAAACCTAACCAATTAGTCATAAATATCAAAATTTACCAATTATACTTGTATTTTGTGTATTTCTTCTCTTTCTCGTTTTCTTCTCTCTATGACTAACACACGATCTTCTTCTTCTCTATGTTAACTGTGCTCTGATCGTCCCTTCTCTCCCAATATATATAAACTACTAAAATTAATTGTGTTATGGAAACTTGCTAACTTAACTCATTCAATGCCATTTCATATTGTCTCAATTATCTCGTTTTTTCTATTTCTCTTTCTTGGTTTTTTTCACACTCTCTTCCTTGTGTTTTGTCCCTTGTGATTCTGCTCTTCTCTCTTTGCAGGCGGGTGAGTCAAATGGCCTATTCAAAAAGACCATCACAAAATTGAGCACAGAATATCGCCTGCAATTCGTTTGGCCCAATGTCCGACGAATCAAGGGCCACGAAGCGACAACTAAGGCGGCAGCCGGCGATTACCCAAGAAAGTCAATATCATTGGGAGCGATACGTACGGGTAGCGCTCACATAACGAGTCACACGCATCATACGATGGGTGCCGGCTTGCCAACGGTGCATAAAAAACGTACAACAAATCAGAAAGAAGGTGCGACAACAAATTGTCGTCGCTAAGCATTAAAAAAAAAAAAAAAAAAACAAACATTTCCTCTTAGCGCCTAGTTTCGTTTCAATATACTAAACTTCTTATGTACTTTTGTATGTATGTACCTACTAAAAACCAAAGAGCGTACTTACAAACTAACTCAACTGAAACTTATCTTTGATTTCAATCGTTTTCTTTACCACCAACAACAACAATTTGCGTACACTTTGAGAACGCAACTCTATCCAAAAAACAACTTTTCATTTAATTATTTTGTGCAGTGGCGGCAGCATTGAGCTCCAATTTCGAACAAATCAAAAATTTGTTGAATAGTGTTGGTAAATTTACTCTGTAGTCTCTATCTATATACTCCACCCACCAATGCTAATCGAATATTTTCGCCACCACAATTTATTCTCGAAATTCTCTCGATATCAAAGTTTTTTATGTACACGTCGTCGTAAATTTTGCTTTTCCCTAGTTGTAACTTAAGCCAAAAGTATAATATATAATTCATTTTGATGCCGAACTTTTGTTTTCCCTGATTTTCCATCATTCTTTAAGCAAAGCTACTTTCTTTATTATCTCAATCAAATAACTATAAATATATATATTTTCATATAGAACGAAATTATGCTAAATTCCTTCAAGAAAAGAAATTACACTCACACACTCAAGAATATATCTTTTATAGCGCAAAGCTGACGTAAGTGTTGAACTAAAATTTCATTTTTATTAGCCAAAACATACCATAAATTTCAGTTGAAATGCGTAAAATTGTATTGATGGATTGATGGGCTCATTGGAAATTGATGGAATGTCAATGCAATTTAACGCAAGCGATGGAACAACTAGCAAAGTGTAGTCGAAGCATGTGTGTGGTCGCAGGTTGTGTGATAAAATTACGTTTCCCATTTTCGGTTTTTCTCATTTTCCATTATGCTATATTAGTAAAAGCGTAGGAGTTTCGTTGGCCTTAGTTATCGTTGCATGTGTGGAAAAATACAGCAAATGGAACTAGCATCATGCATTATTGAACATGAACGTCATCACAACAACTACATTCGTATATTCGTACACTAAACAAGGAATGAACAAATCTCATTGATAAAATTTCAAATATCTAGATCAGGGATATGATAAGCAAATTAAACTATGAAGCATGACGTAAACTATTTATATAATATTGTAATTATAAAGATGAAGTCGAAGATACCAAGTTTTTTTTTAATTATGTCATCTGGTATCTCTGCGGTATGAAAAGAAAGAACAGCCTACTTAACTATTTTTCATCCCATTTACTCGGTGTTCCTATTAGTACATATTCTGGATTACCTCGCGCATTTTGGTAGAGAGAATTGCATTGCATCATACACAAAAATTTCAACTCATGTTTAATCAATCAATAAAACTAAGCTTTGAATAAACTCAGCGTTGAATAAACTCAGATTCATACCGGCAATCGCATCGTGTACTTGAATGTGCTTCGGCTAATCAATTATTTCATGGTTACATTTAATCATTCAATAAAACGTAGCGTTGAAAAAACTTAGTATCAAATAAACCAGCATTGAATAAACTCATCGTCATACTGCAAAACGCATCGAGCGGTTGAATGTGAATGTGAACATGTCTGCTTACATTTAGCCATTTAACAAAACTTAGCGTTGAATAAATTTTTACTAGCTCTTGCTTCTAGCGATTAAGCGAGAGTCAAACGAATGAACATGTTTGCATGTCAATCGGCTTTCGTGGTCACTAGGCGAGCACATCTTTCTGATCTCTCCATTTGTCTGGCCCTGCTGAAAATGAAAATGACAGAGCAAACGCGCATTCTCTCTCTCCCTCTTGCATCTTTGTCAGCAGCGCTGTGTCTTAAGCAGCGATGGCCAGGGGAGCGAGTGTGCGAAAACAAAGCTCCGTGAATTTGCGTTGACCTAATCGCTTCGAACTCTGTCGAGCGAATGACGCTTTCTTGCTCTCTCGCTGTCCGCTTCGGCAAGCGTTTGGGACATGTACGTGTGAATGGCGAAATGTTTTCGCCCCCGGGATGGAACCTAGGGCCATAGCTGGTCTTAAGCCCTGCCCTTTTGCACGAGTTTCTTCATTCGAGGTGATACTCGCTCATTCTAAAGCAGGGTTCCCCAAGAAGAGAGCGCTAAAACGTGACTGTGTCTCTCTCTAACACACAATGAGGTATGACTTCGGCAAGCATTTGGCAAGTAAGTTCGTGCTTCCGGGGCTATCGCTGGGAACTCCGTTCTAAAGAATCGTTATTAAGCCAACCGAACAAATACCAGTATTGATTGGAAAACGAACATGATGATATTCAGACAAAGGTTTGATTGTTTTGATTGATCCGTTTTGGATTAACATAACGTTTTGGATTACCATTCTGGTAGATGCACCAATTGCTTAAAGTTTTTATTATAGACTTGTTCTTTCCAGCATTTTATGAAATTTTTGATCACATTTGAGTCTCTTTCAAGTCTTCAGTCCGATTAAACTACTCATAATTGGGTTCGTTTTCTGATCATAAATTATACTTTTGTCGGGAGAAAATGGTACCAAAGCCACGATTCTTCATAAAGAGTCATATCTATCCCGTTTTTCTGATCAGTTTCCACTATTTTTCGAGTCATTCGCGACTCTTTTTCGAGTCGTTTTGAATTCAATTTTCGAGTCTTCCTTAAGTCGCCATGAAACGAATTTTTTTAATCATCAAACGCGCTCAAATAGGACTCGCCAAGGTGATTCTTGTTAAATTGATCTTATTAATGCTAAATTGGGCTGCTTTGAAAATCTATGAATACCATTTTCTAAACACTGATTGGTTTCACATCCATTCGCCATTGCATTTAAAGTACTGATTTCGTATAATTACGAAATCCATTCGGTAAAAAACGTTTCATTGGCTCACATATCAAACAGAGCAAAAGCGGCACAAAAAGCTCAATGTGTCTCCAGCTATTTAACTAACACTATTCCATAAGAATCAATAATGTTTTAAAGCTTCATTGTCATAAAGATAAACTGCATCTTTTACATATAAAACCACATCTTTCGAAAAAAAAACTTGGTATCTTGCAATCTGATGTTTTTATACTCTGTACCGAAGGTACATAGAGTATATTAAGTTTGTGCAAAAGTATGTAACAGGGAGAAGGAATCATTTCCGACTATATAAAGTATATATATTCTTGATCAGCATCAACAGCCGAGTCGTATAGCCATGTCCGTCGTCTGCCGTCTGTCCGTCTGTCTGTCCGTCTATCGGTCCGTCCGTTTCTATGAACAAACAGATCTCAGAGATGGTAAGAGATAGAGGTTTGACAGTATGGGACAAATGTTTCTTATAACTCAGGCAGATCAAGTTTATTTTCAATTTTCCCGCCCCCGCAATTCGGAAAAAACGGTATATCCCTACAGTTTTGAAGATAGACGTTTCGTACCTTCTAGAGATAGTTAGTAATTACAAAATGTTCGATTTGTCGAAGAAATGATAAAGATCGGATCAGCGGTTCTCGTTATGAGCAAAAAGTACCCCCCCCCCCCACCCCCCCACCCATTCACCTAACACCACAATCTAGAGAGAGGAGAGAGAGAAGAGGGGGGGAAAAAAGAGATAGAGACTTGAGATAAGCGCAGCACAGCATGCATTCAGCTTCTACCCAGGTAGAGTTGTTATAGTCGGGCTGCGCTTTCTCTTTTTTTTTAAATTATCCAGAAATTTCAGAATAAAGGAAATCTGAGTAAGTTGAATAGCAAAATATCTACAAGTGATGTAGATCGGTTCAGAACCAAACCCAAAAATTTTCAAAACTTTTTTGATTTAAACCAAATTGCTCCCCACATACCTTCCAAAAAAAATTTTTTTTTAACTTGATAGGTAAGGGTATACACTAGTAATGTGTTCTATTCTCATTAAA
Organism: Lordiphosa clarofinis; assembly: GCA_018904275.1. Classification (NCBI taxonomy): domain Eukaryota; kingdom Metazoa; phylum Arthropoda; class Insecta; order Diptera; family Drosophilidae; genus Lordiphosa; species Lordiphosa clarofinis. The sequence continues at coordinate 693,686 of JAEIGQ010000068.1, read as the reverse complement.
TGCATCTGCAAAAAGCGGCTTCCAGTTGCAATGCTTATTGTCTTGCCATTAACCCTTCTGCGTCGCCTTGAGCTTAAATAGCTTTTAAAGTACAGCCTGCAACAAAATAAAAAAAAAACATAATGTAACAACATTTTTGATGTTTCAGAGATGCCATAGTTAGATTTTTAATGTGATTGATGAGATATTTGTTGTTTTGCTAATTTGGTCTACTTAGCATAATTTTCCACAAAATATGGGTAAATTTAAAAATGAATAAATATTTTTAAAAAGGTCTTGAATCAAACTTTCTTTAACTCAAAATAATAATAATTATTAAAAAAATCAAAACTGAGTTTACTTTTAGGGGCAATTATGTGAAAGCAAAAATAAATTTTTTAGCACACTAAAAAAAAATACTAGATTGTCGATGTGTACTCAGAAAATCCCATAACTTCGTAAAACGGTATCAAATTCTTGGTACAACAACCGTCGACGGGAATTAAATGGGCTTTTATTACAAACTTTAAGGAAAAATCGCATAGAATAAAACAGTTAAACCAGTGATGGTCAAAGTACAAATTTTTCAAAAAAAGTTGAAAATGCCAGATCTGTAAGCCGCATTTCTCAGCCATCGCATTAAATTTGTCAAACCATTCGATTATAATGTTTTAGATCCCGCTCGTTGCTATCGGAATTGATAAGGTTATGAGCAATCAGACGGTCCATTCGCGAGTTTACCTATTTAAGTGAGGTAAAAAAGCAAAAAGCGGTTTTTGGGCCATAACTTCAGATTTTGGGGTGTTAGGAAAAAAAAAAGTATCAGGAAATCTTTGCTCGACACTGCCCAACATTTTGTACTGGGTCTCCGTGAAAAGTATGTGCAAGACTTTTTTTTTGTAACACTGAAAAGGAAATTGATAGAAATTTAGTTGTTTTTTAAAAAAATTAAGATGGGTTGACGTTTTAGAAATTAGAAAAAAATTTCTTAGGAAAATTTCTTAGGGCTTTCCTAAACGAAACGATTGACTTGTACTTATTTTTTAAACCCGAATTAGGATCCAATCCAGAAGATTCGGTATTGATTTAGGCTTGGTGCCATAATAGCCAAGATTATACTGAGTTCGATATTTAACCTATATTCCATCTCAAATGGATTGCAGATGCTTTCAAATAATCTCCAAATCCTCTTGGAATCGATAACCATCCACGAGTTATATGGTTCCACCAATGAAAGCTGAGCTGGATTTTTCACACCATTTGAATCCACAAGAGTTTATTCGCCAATACAAGTTTGCAGGTTGTTGAAGTGTAAAAAGTAACAAGTCCGCTGATGAGATAATTGTGGTGATTCTCCAAACAGCGCTGTACGGACATTCTATTGCTATTCAAAATGTTATTAACTAATCGTTGTTGATTTGTGTCGAATCGTTGTTGAATTTTTCAAGGAAAAGCTGACCCCAGAGCATGTTTCAACGACGAAGAAGTTGTCGGAAGGGGCGTCGGGTGGACAGGACTCTGTTTAGCATTCAAGTGAAAATGAACTAGAGAAACTCGTAACTCTCTATCAGCTCCCGGTCTCATCGTTCGGTAGAGTAGCAGCTTATAGAACAGCACGCCCAATTGGTCCCAGCAAATACCGACAATATACAGCTCGATTTTGGCTGTTGTTTCCTGGACACTTCTGACAGCATTCGACTGCCTTCAGCCGCACTTTTCTTCAAATTGAATAAAAAAAAGTAAACTTTCCCGCAAATTATTTTTTTGTTGGCACAAAAAATTTACAAATTCGAAGCTTACAAAATATACATATAATACATACACTTCAGTGAAACGACACATGCTAAAAAAGAAAGCCTTATGAGGAGGCTTGAAAATTAAGTTGGTTGTAACATTGTCCAATTCGATTTAATGCTAGTTTGTACTATTTAAAATTTGTTTGTACTGATAATACAAATACCTCAAAGAAGTCTGGTCAGACTGGATTTATGTTACTTGGCAAGTCTGTAGAGGCCTAATGGTGTGGAATTTCCAGAAAAAAACTTTGAAAAAGTGGAACGAACCAAATATGAGAACTTAGGTGGCATCTGCGGAATTCGAAAATAATTTTAAATGTTGTTACATTGTGAAATTAGATGTAGAGCTTAAAAACAAACAAAAAGACACTTCAGAAAACATAATAGTAATATTGATTGTATGCACCAGACTTTAAAAATACTGGTATACTGGTATCACTTTATTAGTCCTGTCATAAATTTATAATTCTAAATGAGTATTTAAAGTTTATTGGACTAGCGATAAGTCCTTATATTACTTTATTAAACTAAAAAGAACCAAGCCTTACCTTATAAACTCCTGATAAAAGGAAAAGCGAGATACCTCAACTTTTTGCTGGTGTATGCGTTCAATAAAACACTTTGCCGCCTTCCACTAGAAACATTTATATACCTATATATATTTTTCTGTAAAAAAAACAAGTAAACAAATTGGTTCAAATTTCGTTCTATATTCTAAAAATTATCCAAATTGCTCGTACATAACCCAATTCTCAAAAAAAAAAAAAAAAAACATACAGACATTTATGCCAAACACGCTTCAACCAAACTCAAAAAACAAAATTCAACCTCTCTCTTTAGTTTTGGTGAACAAAGTAACTCAATGCCAACCAAAAGAACACAAATCTTACCACATTTAATTTAAATTTTTTTTACTAACCCATCACTAACCACACTAATCCACTCCACTCCGCTTTCGGCTCATTTATTTGCTGTACAAAAGAAATCACCTCAAAAAAGAAATTCCCTTCAGTTCAGATTTAGCGTAATCGAAAACACTTTGCCAAGTTTAATCGTATTCCTTTGAGTTTCCTTCCTCCCTTTAGTTTTCCCCCCTTTTTATATACTTAAACATTTTGTTCCTTAACTTAATGTAAATTTGAATATTTGAGTCAGAGAAATAAAAATGAAAATGTTCTAAATGAATTGCAGCATTAAATTCTATATTTGTGTGCTTTCAGCTGCTCTGCATGAGTTGGAACCTTTGGTTAGCGATACGGATGATAGAAAAACACACGAGAAGTATGCCAATCCTTTTTTGTAATTCACAATTCGTTTAACAACATTCCCCCACATATGCGAGATCATGAGCTTCAATCATGTGTCATTCAGCGAAATCCTCTCATTATCTTGGCCCTCTCATTAGCGTTGCACAGCCGTTCCCATTGAGTTATTGCATTTTGAGCTTGTTTCACTAAATAGTGTGTTCATAATTTTAGACAAGTCACCATTGTGGAGCGCAAGATTGCGTCACGTCCGTTCTCGCAGGCCATCGATCAGGAGCGTCTAAATCATTTCATAACGAAAAAGGAAAACTTTGGTTTTGCCAAAGGCTCGGATGAAGTGGACAATAGGCAGCAGGCAGCAGCGGATGGTGGCCAAATTGTGGTCATGAATGGCACGGCACCACCGCACTCGAAACCGAATTTGGATTTGTGGTTCAAGGAGATGGTGGAGCTGCGCAAAAAGGCGGGCGAGTATAAGGTAAGAGGAATTATTTACTTGTTGATAAAAAGTTTTAAATGTTAAAACCCAGACGAATGAAATTCCCAAACCAGAATTTGATTGAATCCAGGAGCATTAAGTGGCATAAACAGTTGTCGCTTAACCACTGAAGTCGGAAATTTACAGTTTTGAAGGTTTCAAGAACGTTGTTCCACATTTAAGAAATAAAAAAAATATAGAGACAATTATAACGAGAGCATAAGTTAGGGTCGGCTCTAACCGACTTCGATATACCCGTTACTCATGAAAAACATGTTTAACAGTGTTCCTGCGTTCCTTAGGGTAACCATCAGAAAAGTATGCAACATTTTTTTAGGGTGGGTAGCGGGGGGGCTCGGTTCACTTTTTTGCTTATAACTTGAGAACCGTTAATCCGATCTTCATCATTTCTTTGGCAAATCGATTCATTTTGCTAATTACTAACTCAAACTACAAACAAATTACTATCTCTAGAAGAAACAAATCGTCTATCTTTAAAAATGTAGGAGATATAACGTTTTTTCCAAATTGCGGGGGCGGGAGGGGGCGTGGCCAAAATTTGAAACAAACTTGATCTGCGTGCAGAAAAAAGAAGCATTTGTCCCATACATGTCAAACCTCTATCTCTTACCATCTCTGAGATCTAGGTGTTCATACAGACAGACGGACAGACGGACGGACGGACAGACGGACATAGCTATATCGACTCGGCTGTTGATGCTGATCAAGAATATATATACTTTATATGGTCGGAAATGATTCCTTCTGCCTGTTACATACATTTGCACGACTTTAGTATACCCTTTTTACTCTACGAGTAACGGGTATAAAAACTGCATTAGGATTCACTTAAAATAATTGAGTACCAAAAATGTTCTAAGTCGGATATGTTGTAGTAGTCCCCCCTATGGTCAGACCCCTCCCACCCTATCGAAAAATATATCGCCCGAAATGAAATAGGTATTACCCCCTTTCTCCCTCTAAAAGTCAGAGCACTCCCCACCGATTGTAAAAATCTTGCAGGATATGAAATCGGGGCACCCAAAAACCTGTAAAACGATACCCAATTTGATCATTTTTAGAGTTGACCCCTTCTCCCCCCCTACATAAGTCAGCCCCCTCCCCACCAGTCGGAAAAATATTGCCAAAATTGAAATCAAGCACCCAAAAACCTTTCAATCGATTTTCAATTCGTTTATTTTTAGATTTTACCACTTCTCTCCCCTTCAACAATTCAATCCCTTCCCACCCGATCGAAATAATATTACCAAATATAAAATCAAAGCACCCGAAAAACTGTCAAACGATAATCCATTTGATTCTTTTTAATATTTTAACCTTTTCCTCCTCCATAACCCCCGCGAATCGAAAAATCTTTAATTTCGGTGCGGAAGATTTTAGTAGGAGTTCATTTTGATTTCAACGTCACGTGACGCTGCAGCGCTGCGCTGATGTCATGCATATTTTGTGTTGTGTGGAAAGAGGGGTGAAAGAGGAGGGGTGTAGGGGAAAGTGTGTGGAAAGAGAAGAAAGTGGTGGGAAGTGGGAGGAAAGTGGGTTAAAAGTGTGGGGGAAAAGTTGGTGTGACTAAGCAGTGTACAAACAGTGACTACACAGTGAATTGATAGTGGTTAAACATTGAATTGACAGTGGCTTAACAGGGACTTGATAGTGACTAAACGGTGACTTGACAATGATTTAACAGTGACTTAACACTAGATTGACGTGACTTAACGGCGCCTTGACATTGGCAAAACAGTGACTTGAAAGTGAGTAAAAAGTGACTTAATAGTGACAAAACAGTGAGTTAGCTGTGACTTGACAGTTACTCGAAAGTGACTTAACAGAATTACAAAAAAAGAAAGAAGAACACAGCAGCCAGTGATCCTGTTGTTGGTATTTCTTCTTTAAAAAAATTTTCAAAGCTAATTTAATTTCCATTGAGAGAGCTTGTGATTTTGTGAAAGTATGTTCATAAATTTAGCATAATGTTTCACATCAAAGCCTCGCGCTTTTAATACCCGTTACTCGTAGACTAAAAAGGGTATTCTAAAGTCATGCAAATGTTGTAACAGGCAGAAGAAATCATTTCCGACCATATAAAGTATAGATATTTGCATCAACAGCCGAGTCGATATAGACATGTTCGTCTGTCCGTCCGTCTGTATGAACACCTAGATCTCAGAGATGGTAAGAGATAGAGGTTTGACATGTATGAGACAAATGCTTCTTATACTTGCAGGCAGATCAAATTTATTTCAAATTTTGGCCACGCCCCCTCCCGCCCCCGCAAATCGGGGGAAAACGTTATATCTCCTACAGTTTTAAAGATAGGCGAAACGTACTTTCTGGAGATAGTTAGTAATTAGTAAAACGAATAAATTTGCAAAAGAAATGATAAGGATCGGATGAGCGGTTCTCAAGTTATGAGCAGAAATGTGAAAAATAGCCGAGTTCAAAAAGTGTTGCACACTTTTCAGATGTTAACCCCAAGGAACGCAGGAACACTGTTAAACATGTTTTCTCATGAGTAACGGGTATATCGAAGTCGGTTAGAGCCGATTTTAACTTACGCTCTCGTTTTTGGTTTTAACGTGTTTCCCCTCTCGATAAGTCAACCACCCGATATAAGAAATAATAACTGAAATTAAATCGGAACACGTAAAATCTTTTGAAACGATACCCCATTTGCTTTGTTTCTCTAGATTTGACCCCTTTCACCTCTCCTTAAGAAAGCCCACTCTCTACCATCTTGAAAAATTACTTAATATGAAATCGGAGTACCCGAAAACCTACCTAATACGATATCCCACATGATTTGTTTTAGATATTACCTCTTCTTCGCAATACAAAGGTCAAACCCCTTTTAACCGATTGGCTAAATATTGCTAGCAATGAAATCTAAGCAACCAAAAACCTATGAAGCGATACCTCTTTTGATTTATTTGAAATTTTATCCCCTCTCCACCATAACTGCCCACCCCTGAGAACTGGTTTTGACAATCTTAAACCAAAGACAATGACGCAATTCATTTCTGACGGTCAGTTTTCCATTCTGTCTTAGTGTGGACTGCCAAAATTTGTGTCTTTTCCAAGTTCTTAAAATAATAGTTCACTGTGATTGTAATACTAAAAGGATATTGGTTTAAAATGTACAGTGATAATAACATGTCATTCTCGATCTGGAATACGAAATTACTCAGTGTGTTGTTCTTAACACGTTTTACTCCAAAGCTTTTTATCGAACCCCCTATAAAATATTTATTTCTGTACTTAAAATTGTCCCCATCTACTCCTGAACTTATTTATAAATTCGATTTAAACTTCTCCTCTAAAAATGGACTCATCTGTCATCATTTCCGTCTTTAATTAGAAGTCTATATTTAATTATAGTACTTGTTCACAGTTTAATTAATTCTGCAGCACTGCGTTTAGCTCCAGAATTTACAATGAGTGCATCTTGTAAAGATTTAGACAGTTGTTCTAATGGTTCAACAAAATCGATTTCAAATGGCAATGTTTTCAACGGTTTCAAAGGTTATTAAAACGGAATTTTTAAGGGTGCTTGCGAACTGTTTCTTAACAAGGTTAACAACAGGCTTGCTAAAAATGTTTTCTGAAGGTTATTTTGTCCCAGTGACATTTCCCATAACAGAGATAGATAAGCTATTGCTATCGTATTGTAGGCAAATCTCATAAATATATCATGAAATCATCAATATTTGACAGCCCAGTCCAATATTGCATGACGAAGAGGTTTGGCTTGGCAAAATATGTCAACTAAATATTTCATCAGTAAAAGTTATAATAGCTTTTTGTGAACGTTTACCAGCGCTATCCCGTTGAGACTGTCGTCAGATATATTGACACGAAGGTAGGTTGTCAATCTTTTCAGCGGAGAGAAAGTTTGTTTTGCTGTTGACAAGGTGACATTGATCGTCGAGAACAATTGCAACAGTATTGCTGTGAACTGTAGTACCTCGAGTACAGTATGGGTTTCTTTTTCTGAGATGAGATCAGAGTTTCCCAGCCATAGCCCCTTGGGGCCGACAACACTTCTTATGTTACACCGAATGCCTGCCGAAGACATGCTTCACTGTGTGCAAGAAAGTGAGACAGTTGCATTTTGGGGCTCTATCTTTTTGGAGCTCGTGACTTGTTCAGTGACGCAAGGATAAGAGAAGTTATTTCTTTGCCTGTGTATATATTTAATATTTATCTGCTCCTATAGATAGCGACATATAAAAGGTATCGGTAGGAATCGATTCTAGAGTGGCGGTTAATCAAAATTCATTGTAATATTCATCACGATTTTCAACGATCAGTCGTTTTATTTTAACCCACATTCCAAAGTTCTTCGTTTGTCAATACATTTTACTGCTGATGACTTTTTGGAACAATCTACATTTAAAGGCCTTGAGAATATTATATTTTAAGCTATGTATGGAGTAGCACAGTAGCACGTAAAGTTTTTTCATGAACAATCATTAAAATTGTTTAATTTTCCCTTTTCAGAGTCGCGGCTGGGGTAGAGAAATCGATCCCGATTTGTACAAGAAGCAAAAAGATCTGTGGGATCAGGTTTCGAAGCGTAGTTCACTTTCAGCTCTATCCTTAGCCTCAACTGTGCATAGGTAAGTTCCATCAAACAACTTACAGAGCGAACAAAATTAACAAGTTTTTTACCTTCCAGACCCATAACCAAAGAGGAAAAGGATCAGGAAAATAATAAAAAATCCATACCATTGCAAAAGCAAACACAAAAGCCACGAGTTCCTGGCCAAGCCTATTTGATTGATAATAAAGATGAGATTTCAGCACTGCCAGCACGTTTTAGTAATATACGTCATCACTTGGAACGCACCACAGGTCCGGGTGAGTACCTCTGATATCTGTTTACGAATTTCTTAATCAAATCATAACCTTCTGACAGACGTGGAGGAGGGCGCCTTATTGCCTTCACCCACGCGAGAGAAGCTGATGCCTGCTATAACCAAACGTGAATCCGAATCTCAACGTGGTAGTCCCAAAAAGACGGCACTGTCTCGTCATGGTTCGCCTCAAAAGGGCAGTCCCCAGAAGGGCAGTCCCAAGAAAGTACTCAAAAGTAAGTCATGTTACAACTCGTATACCTCCCCACAAACTTGCTTTTAAGCAAACATGACACAAAGCACACACCAATGCACTTTCAATAGTGTTACCAGATCAGGTCACAAATGAATAAGTATACAAGTTCCTTTTTTATGATTTTCTTAATCCACTTGATTTGCATATTATTCTGCGGGTTTTTGTTTTAAATCTCAAGTGCACTAAAGAATATTCGGACTTTTGAGATTTGGTGCACCCTGAGTTTATGTAGTTTGCCAACTTTCTTAAGGGGGGCTTGAATTTTAATTATTATTACTAAAGCTTCATTTACACGACCTGATCGCTCACCGCTTCTATTTCGTCTGATCGCTCATCTGAGTAGCTTCATGTCTACTCAGACGCCTTTTTACACGGTCAGACAGCAAATCAGACGAAAACTCAGATGAGTGATCAGGTCGTGTAAATAGAGCTTAAGATATGTTCGTGCCTAGAGCAACTAAGTTTTATGTGTAAGCGTAAGCTAAGGTTATTGAATGTGAACAAAAAAAAAATTACGCATAATATTCATTCATTTGTGTAAATTAATATCATTCCACTATAGAGTATGTAAATACGTTTAGAGAAAAACTGTACATTTCGGGAAACCAGAAGTGTTGGGAAATAGAAGGGAATTGTACAATTTATCTGGGATTGTGGATTCACACTTTCTTGTCGAAAACTAATTTACCAATGCTGTGAATATATTAGCATCATGTGATGCATCGAAAAAGTTCTAAACAGTAAAAGTTTAATAAGAATTTTAATAGTACTTTTACCCTCTTCGGAAAGGATTATTTCTAATAAAATCAATGCATTTATTAATTTGCTTATAGGAGAAAAATAAACTATAATTTCGTTAAGAGTTTTTTCTAACCTTGCAGTTCATGTAATTTTATACTCACATATCGGGTTTGAGTATTCTAAAATAAAATAAATAATTTCAAAGTATTAAATTTTTGACGGCTTAAAGTCGTATTTATTTTTGCACATATCTTCAAGCAATAGCACACCACAGCCGGACTACTGTACAGATTTTTCAAGAACCTCCCGGTTTTATTCTCAGTAGTCTTTGGGCACCAAAATACAACGTCAAGTTGATAGTTACTTCTCTGCCTACACAATTTTTAGCGCTAATTTATTACCGCATGTCCGAAAGGTTTCATTCTTTCCACATCAACACTATTTTTTCTCTTTAAATGAGCTTCTGTATCTTTTTTACTTCACTTAGAAACACTTTTTGAGATAAGTTACTTTATATATATACTCTGTTATACTCTGTACCAAAGGTACTCAGATCCTATTAGGTTTGTGCAAAAGTATGGTCACAGTTGTGGCGTCATCTATTGGTCACTTTTAAAAATTCCTCCACCATCATTGTTTAAATAAAGTAGTGGCGCCATCCATAGGTCAGTTTTAAAAATTCCAAAGCAAACATTGTTTAATGCGAGTAGTGGCGTCATCTATTGGTCAGCAGTAATACTCCAAATACAGACTGTATTAAAGCTGGGTTTGACCGACTTTTTTACTTGAATATAATATAATAAAATTTTACTTTGAAGATTCTTTAGCAGTCAAGTTGGATTAGATTGGTTTGAGATTGGTTAGTCTGATTTCTAAAGACTTGTCTTAGGTCTGATTTGTCAATGTTTTGGTATCAATAGCCAGAAGTAAAGCAAATTAAAGTGTGGAACTGCACTAAAAAAATTTTAAAGCAAATCCTAAGTTTGGAATGACACTTAAAAATTTAGCCAACATCTTTCAAACAAAGCTTTAATGGTCATTTTAATCTAAATAGCTCGAAGTAAGCTAGTCATAGCTAAAAATGCTCGATTCATATTATTTGTAGAAATTACAGTCCACCAATTAGTGAGACCTTTCACCAATCCATACATATATACACACATACTTACCTATTATGACAAACTTCTTATGCAAAATCCGAATGATAAATTAAAACATACAACCTCGTACTTTTATCATCAATCAAACCGCCACCACCACCAACCATACAACAAAATACGTAAATTAAAACCAAAATCGAACAAAAATAAAACCAAAAACCAACCATCCATTCGCAAAACGTATACCGTCTGCGTGTAACTCAGCACGCTCACAATCGGTGGGTCCGGGCGTTGCTGAGAATGAATCGCCCAAGCGTCAGATACGTTCGGCCAGTCAGGCGCCCACAAGCCGCAAAAAGACACCAACCGCCGGAAGCGAACGTAAGGCTCGCCCATGTAAGTAGTACGAGTAGAGAGCAATCCCTCCCGCCAACTAAAAAAAAATTCTACCATCGTCTCCAAAAGAATCCTGGCAGCAAAATCTGCTGGCTTTCTCTTAATTTAGTTCTAGTTTGCATATGTCAATTTTCGGTTCCCAATCTTTTCAGTTCCTTGATTCGGTTTGCATTCATTTTGTTCTCATTTGCGTTATAGTTTTAGTATTAATCACCTACTTCAACTGATTCAACTAGCTAAACAATACTAAATTTCTGTTAGTTTAGTCTCTGGTCATGCAGTTGTCATTATGCGCTTACTTAGTTCAGTTTCCCCATTTATTTACTTCACCTAGTTTGATTCATGTTTTATGTATTGAAGCGTTTGATTGGTCTTTCAAACAAATATAAAAAACAAAACGTTTCTATAGTTTAGCATGTTGAGTGAACAAGAAAAAAAAAACTACTAACAAACAACTAAACAAATTTTAAACTAAAATTTATTGTAAGTAAGTAAAACTGAAACTAACAAAACTGTAAGAAACAATAAGCTGAGTGTTGTGTTTTAAGTTCATATTCAGTTTTGTTCCATTAAATGTAAGTGTGTGAAATCGTTGACTTTTGTGTTATGAAAATAAATCAATTGTACGATATGTGAACAATATGTGCTAAAGGAAACTGAATTGAAAAATGCGGGAAATCATTAAGAAAGGGCAGAAGCTTTATTTCTTTGAGGGGTTCTTGCTCAAGCGTTTTAGCTAAAAATGAACAGTGGTCCGGAGATCCCAGAGTGATTAATGTATGAAGCACGGAAAAGTGGTCGTAAAGAAATTCTAAACATTAAATTAAATTTTTAAAGTGTTAAGTTAACTTAGGCTCAAACCAAGGTTACGCTAAGAGCCGCAAGCATAGATCAATAAGTAAAAGACAGAAAACTTACTCAAACGACACCGCTTCTGTCAGCTGTTCGCTCTCACTTACGCTACATTTGGGTCAGCTGTTCACTCTCACTTAAGCTCCATGGATACACTTGGGAATATGGTCGTCTCGCTCTAACCACAGTGAATTCCTACTTATTGCTCCATGACACAAGTCACTTTCCCACTTAGGCTATATAGGCCTGTTGCGATGCCATTTGGTCCCCTAAACTTGTGTAGAAGAAGAAATGGGAACGCTAGCTGGGATGTCTCTGACTTGTAGATGGCGTTACTTCTGCTGTGGGATAGTTTATCCCATTTGATTTGGATATAAACTTATACTCTGTCGAATGTTCTACGGGTCTATTTCGGTCTATAGGCTCTACGGATCTATTCCGGTCTAACTGACTGATACAATACAACGGGCTCAACGGGTCTATTGAGGATTAAGGTTTCCATTTAGACTAAAAGGCTAAATTGACAGAAACTGTACTCGCTGCGGCATCAGCTACTGACCCATACGAAAGCACAACCGGAAAGTTCTACAGAAAATTGCAGCAACGTTACTAAGCTCAATGTGTCGACCATCAGTTGCTGCTTTCAGTGTCTGCTTTAACACGACCACAGACAATGCCAGTTCCTTAACATTTTCACGGGCGCCATTTAGCTCGGCCACTATTGTCATCTCCCTCGCGCCTACGACTAGGCGGCAATGATGTTTGCATTCAGCATTTTGATTGGCGCCATTCTGGCAAATGACGAAGCACGTCTCCAAAGCAATATGTACGGTCTCCAACGATATGTTTGACAAGAAAGGTGTTGATACGGATTGGTCAGCGACTTGGGATGTATTCCAAAGTGGGCGTAACAGATTGGTCAAATTAACTGGGACTAGGGGTTTTTGATCGAGTTTTGGTCTTATATTTTTAAACTATTTACACGGGTTTGCTATTTACACACGAGTTTTCTGTTTACACACGGATTTCTATTTACAATGGTCTATAAGGGTTTTTCGTAATACCGGATTGTCTCTACACGGATTCTCTGTACACTCGGAATTGTCTATACTCGTCGTATCGGAGCAAAGAAGTCAAGCACACTTTAGAACAAAGTTCCCCAGCGATAGCCCCGGGAGCACGAACTTACTTGCCGAAGTCATACTTCATTGTGTGTTAGAGAGAGACACAGTCACGTTTTAGCGCTCTCTTCTTGGGGAACCCTGCTTTAAGAGAATTGCGTTGAACACGCTCTCAGGCTTTCGTTTTTCATGGGATGTGTGCAGAGACTACGGAGAGGAAAGCGTTTTTTGGTTATTGTTCTCATGAGAGCAGAATTCTGTCGTTGGCTATAGTTTCGACACAACGTATTGCTTATAAATAATAGTCGAGTGGGCGAAGGGGCTGTCCGTCCGTCCTCCCACTATGGTTGTCGATATATCTCACAATATCAATATCCATAATATCAAAAATATAAATTTTTAATATCGATATTTTATATATCGGGTCAAAAAACATCGATATGTTGTTGTTTTCTAAAGTTTAAGAAAACTGATCAGTTTTTAAAGCAGGTCTTCACTGCCAAATAACCATTTCTACTGGTCGTTATCTCTTATATTATTAATGGGATAACTTTAAGATAAAAACGATTAAGTTTTCTCAAACTAGATTTTAGTTTTAAGAAATTCAATTTGTAGAAAATTTGATCCAAAAACCCATGGATTTTGTCATGTCCAATTGGAATTAGAAATCGCAATTCCACGAAGAAATAACGAATAAGATAAGAAAATCAACAGCAAAATACCGTACCTGGATCAAGTTGAGAGGAGAAATTCATTTTAGACCCATGGCTTATGGGCGAAATTTTCCGAAGATTTCGTTTTTCCTATCCGTTTTGTGCGGAACAAAATCAAGAGTCTTGTTATTACAATTTGCTTCTGCTATACCCATAGTAATTTTTTCTAATATATCGTTTGAGAAAAAATCGATAATAGCCTTTAACGGTACAAAAATATCATATCGAAATAACACAAAAAAAAAAAAAGGGGAAGGAGAGAGGAGAGAGGAACAATTTTAAAATTCCCCTCTCATAATCGTACAACGAGAATATCGATAAATCGTTATATCGATCAAATATTGACAGCCCTACCTCCCACAGTGCTGTAGATCGAAGGATTGTACCTTCTAGAGATATTAAGTAATCAAGATTGTTGATCGATTTGCTAATAAAATGTTGAAGAAAGGATGAACTATGTTCAGACTATGACAGTAAAGGCGCCATCTATTTGTCCGTTTTTAAATGATCACAGTAGTGGCGGCATCTAGTGGTCAGCTTTGAAAATCAAGTATTGCCATCTATTGGTGAAATTGTAAACAAACGAAAGTTTGCTGCCTCCTACGCGTTTTGGTCATTTAGTTAGCGTATTAGAATACAAATGAGGAACGCTTTTATCTGCTGCATTTGTCACAGTATGCGGACACAAAATCGAATAATAACTGTTAGCACACCCTAACCGGAAAAAATCGATCGGCTAAAAGAGTTACTGTAACCGTTATTGTTCTTCATTTCGGTTTTAGTCCCTTGTTTATTGTTTGACTTGGGTAAGCCTCTATAATGCTCTCCAGGGTTTTAAGAAGGAACAATGATATACTTGGCTTTACATGTGAGGGTTAACTTACCAGCCTTCTTAATGAAGTCTACTTTAGTTTCTCTAAATCAAGTGGGAACGTAGTTGAACTTAAGAACGCTTGAGAAAAATATAGAAAGCGTTTATTGGACCACAACGTCAGTTTATGGGGGTGTTTGGCTAACTCTTGCCAATAGGTCCTTTCGAAAGTTAGTTTACGCTTTAGCACTGCAATGATTCAAAAATATATAATTACTCACTAAACTTTCAAATGAATATCGGTTTCCCGGATTTCTGGACCACTGTGCACTAAAAAGCCATTATTTGTTAACTAACTCAAATGTAGCTTGTTTTAAGTAGACTAACCCAAATTTGTTGCCGCAAGAATTATTAATCTCAATAAAACAAAATCATTTGTTTACACTGTTCTCATTAAATTGCATACAAGTTTAATTTTTATTTCATTTTAATTCAATTTCAACAAACAATATTTTTTCTGCTTTTGCTTTTATGACATTTTAAGAAACCGAATTCAACGATTTTAAAAACTAAATTTAACATTAATTTTTCTTCATGTGCGTTTATGTTTTGGTACAAAAAAAAAAAATACAATTCCCCACAACAACAACGATAAAACTACTATCCAAAACCGAAAAATGCTTACGTTCTTATAGCCACCCTATCCACAACAATCCCAACCCGTATTAAAAGTAGTTCCCTGCCACCGCCTAATGGTAGAGTAGCCTCAGCGCCGCCAGCAGCCCGTGCAGCAGCTACAGCAACCGCAGCAATCAAACAGCCTCATGCTAATCAATCACATGGCAAAATTAACAAATCATCGCCCTCATCTGCCCAGCAACAGCAGCAGCAGCAGCAGCTGCGTAAGAAAGACAAAGATAGATCGAATATTAGTTGCATAGTTGGTGCTGGTAGCGGTAGTCATACAAATAGTGCAAAGCATCTACAGAACAAACAAAAACAACAACAACTACAACAACAGCAACAGAAGCAACAGCAGTCAGTCAATGTTGCAGCAACATCAGCAACACCAGCAACATCGGCTCAAAATCCCATCAGGCCTGCCACCATCAACATCAAACGGCTAACGGTACCAGGTCAGGATAAAAAATTGGCTGAAAGTGAGTAATTAAACAAATTTGAGCAAAGAAAAAAAAAACAAAAATTATAAAAACAACCCAAACAAAATCTTCACCATAAAAACACTTGTTTAAAAACCGAATTATGCTGTAAAAATGTCAATCTGATGCGCGAAATGTTTGTGTTGCAACAACAAAAGTATATAAACAATTGAAACAAATTTATGATTTACAAATCGGCAAACGAATTGGGCTACCATTTGGTTAGTTTTCTTTTTTTCTTCTGTTCACTAGCCAAGTGGAATTTCCCGTGAATTAGTTTTGGTATTGGCTCTCAAAAAAAGGATATAAAAAAATGTTACAAAATTGTAGTTTGTAGATGATGTGTGTACCTGGTTATTCCACTGGTTTGAATCACCCCCGAAAAAAATAAACTCCCCATGTTAGTTGTTGTTGTAAATGTAAGTGTTTTGTTCAATGTTGTGTGCAAAATAATTGTAACTGAATATCGTTTTCATGTGCGTCTCATCATTTGTAGTTCTTCTTTTTTTCTTTGCCAAAATGTAAATAGTGAGCCCTCCCAACTGTCTGTATAGAATCCTTTCCAGCTTTGATTTAAACACTTACACTCTGGGCAAACGTACAAAATGGTAGGCACTTAAGTTTATTTAAGGTAAGGGGAACAAATAGGAACTGGTTCTACTTTAAAACACCCTAAAAAGCATGCCCTCAAAAGTATGCTTTAAAATTGGGGCTAAAATTTCATCGTTGCCTGTCACTTTCAGCCCACACCAAACACTTTCACAAATTGCTTACGCCAAAATCAAACAAATCAATAATAAAGTAATTTCTTTGTTGCGCTTTTCCCTGTTCTATGTCTTTTTGAATGTGGCATGCCGTTTCTCATGTTGTGCGCTTTCTAAATATTACAAAATAAGGTTTTTTCTAAATTATTTCTTCTTATTTTTTCATTATTTTTATTACTAACTAACTTTGGTTGCCTTTTTAAGCTTCATGCTTAATACGAAATTTCTGTTTACTAAGTTTGTTTTTGAGTTTCAACAATTTCGAAAATTTTCTGTTACAACTACTAACCTACAACCTAAACGAACTCAATCACAAAACTTTGCTTTAAATCCAGAAAAGAAGAAAAAATCAGCATCAAATACGTAAAACTCAAACATAAAAAGCGCCGATAATAAGTTTAAAAGAAAAGAAACCATTAACTACAAATCGTATAGGGAAATTTTTGTGATTGATTTAATATTCAATTAATTTCTTTCGAATATTTTTAAACCACCTACAGACGAAGCCGAGGATGGCCGTGAGACAGCAATTTCCATTTCCAGCTGCAGTCCACAGCCGGTGCCGGAGGTGCCTGAAGAGCCATTGGTGAAATCTCCACCAGAGCCCACAAGGGTTAAGTCCCCGGAGCAGATAATAATGCGCTCACCCGATCCAGTTAACTGGACGGTACCCTTGGACACTGGCAAGACATTTACCGTCACGCAAAATGTCAAAGAGGGTAAGAAAAATGGGATGTGGAACTAAAAATATCGATATCTATGTAAAGCAATTTGAAAAACAAATTAAACTGCTAGCCAAGGTCTCTACTCACAATTTGCAATATCGATATTTAATACATCGAGTCCAAAAAACATCGGTATATCGATATATCGTTATATTTTAAAGCTTAAGAAACCCAATAAGATTTCCATTTCTGGTGGCCGTTACATTTTCAATAGGATAACTTAAAAAAGTCAAGAAATGCTATAGCATAAGTGAAATATACGGAAACATTCTAATCCCATTTCACCACGAAACCATGGGTCTAACGTAAATTCCTACCCCGCGCAAGTCGACTTTATCATCAATGCTCCCATTTGCACTTTCGCAAATCTTTCGTGTGGTGGCGGGGGGGGGGGGAGCCCCCCACCCCGGGGGGGGCCCACCAACCCCGAGAAAGGAAAGATTGAAATAAATATTTCCCCCCCAAACGGGGGGAAATATTTAATAATTATATCTCCATCGATAAAATTATATTTTTTTTGTGGGGGGGTTTTGTTGTTTTTTTGTTTTTTTTTTTACATTCGCCCGGGGAAAAATTTTTAAACCCCTCCCCTTTCCCGAGGGTTTTTTAATGAAGGCTAACGCGTCCGATTTTCGAAAAAAAAAACCTCTCTCCCGATTTTCGCGTTAAAATCGCCTAGCACGATCTTTATGTCGTGTTCGGGGCAGCGCTCATAGAATTCGCCTTTTATCGGGTCTTTCTTGTCTTCTGTTGGCGCGTGAGCACAGATAAGACTAATATTAAAATATTTTGTTTTAAGCCTGAGCGCGGCAAGCCGCACGTCAACCAGTGTATAGCTGATGACAGAGTGGCGCATTTTATCACTCACTACAAAGCCGCACCCAAACTCGTGCTTGGAAGCATGACCGCTGTAGTAGATCTCCCAGGGGGGTGGTGTTTTCTTTTCTGTCTTCTCCTTTGGTAGCGTTATTATCTTGCTTCTATATCCAATCCATCGCATTTCCTGGAGTGCGGTAACGTCCGATGAATATTTCTTGAGGACATTCACCAAGGCGATATCATCACCATCTCTGTTGAGGGTGCGGACATTCCAGGTGCATATTCTCAAATCGTGGTCCTTAAAACGATTGGGTGGGTCGTCGTCAGAGGGTGTTCGTATCCGAGGCATTGTAGTCGCAGTTTTCATTGGTGGTGATTTTTTTACGGTGGTGGGTACCAAACCGGACGCACTAACCCGGGACGCCGCTCACGTTAGTCAGCAGCAAATGCCAAAGTCGGCAAACAAAAAAACTGAGATTAGATCTCCAGACTCCCACCGAAACGTGATTTGTGGTTTTGCAACAAAAATTTTTGTTAAATTTATAAACAATTTTAATAATCGTCAAAAACGAAAAAATGGATAAAAAGGGGTTTTTTAAAAACGTGATATCTCAGAATTGGTTTATTTGACAGGTCTCAAGTGGATATTGATGGAAAGCATTTTAATGTATTTACTCAAATTATAATTTTATGGGTTTTTAAAAAATTTTAATATTATAAAGTAATTGTTGCTAAAAATTATAAATAATTTTTTCTTTGAGTTAACCACCATGTTATAGCTTCTGAGGATACACAATTTGTTGTACTAAATACAACTTAAAAAACGGTGTTTTAAAAAAATGGAGACTTTTATAGTTTAAATGATATTAATTTTTGAAGTCATAAATAAATAAAAAGATACCCTTAAAGAAAGCTTTGCCACGCAGTCCGTTTTGAAGCTTTTTGACTGAAACTTGACAAGTGTGGTTTATATTTATCATGCTTTTCAAAAATGTCAACATCACGCAGATCGGATGTATATATCATATAGCTGCCATAGGAATGCTGACTTTGGTCTTGGTATAACAGACTTTGAAAACTCTGGTAACCCTAATTCACAACAAAATTCACTTAATCATAGCATTTTGTAAAAATGCAACTTCTTTTTATACACTTGAATAGTGTATTATAATTTTGTCCAGAAGTTTGCAACGCATAGAAGGAATCATCTCCGACTACACAAAGTATATATATTCTTGATCAGCGTGACGAGCTGAGTCTATTAAGCTTTGTCCGTCCGTCTGTCCGTCTGTCTGTTTCTACGCGAACTAGTCCCTCAGTTTTGAAGCTATCGAGCTGAAATTTTGCACAGAGTCTTCTTTTGTCTGCACGCTGCTAATATGTCGGAACCGACCGGATCGGATGGCTACTTCTTGTAGCTGCCATACAAATGATCGGTCGAAAAATGGATTTTAATGAGAAAAACTGTTTTTTTCTCAATATTACCGCTCTTAATCATGGTCATGGGTAATATTAAATGTTTTTAAGCTGATCTGCGAAGTTTGGTCGAAGTCGATAACAGTTGAGACAAGCGATTTCAAGTGTATAAAAACTTCGGCACGGACGAAGTTAGCCTTGCCTTTCTCGTTTTTAATATCATTGGCTTCATTGGCTTAATTTTTAAATAGTTTCAAGTATACGGTTAATTAAAATAAATCAATCTGGGAAAAGAGGATTAAGTAAGGCGTGGAAAATGCAGTGGTCTATACACATATTAAAATCCACTCTGTCACGTTGTAAGGGACACAACCAAATTTTCAAGTCGTGCGGAAATGCCAGAATTAAAAATTATTCCCTTTCAGTCTTGTGAATGCTGAATAGACTATAGTATATTCTTCTTCCGGAGGACTATGTAGTGAATTTAGGGTCAAGGGACATTTTATTTATAAGGGCGCACTTATATACATTTGTTTAATATTAGATCTCCAGGATATTCTTTTCTGATCAATTTATGTTAATCAACGCAGTATGAAAGTATGTAACCTATTTAAACATGTGCAACTGTTGTCTTTATTATGCGGCTACCAAAACAGGGAAAATTCATTTCTTAAAAATGGAAAAAGTTAGAAGCAAGTTTAACTATTCATTTCTAAAAGCGGAAAAAATAAATATATTTTTAATAAAGGTCGCAATTCCCGCTTCCTCTGATTTTTTATCTGTTTATTATTCTCTTTGAAACACACTTTTATATTCCTAGGCCGAGCAGATACAGATTGATTTCATCCCAATTCTGAATCGATTTAGTTTATTCTGCGGTAATCTCAAGATTGTGGTGTCTTTCTTACCTCTTATTCCATATTCGACTTCAATATACTCTTAAATACCCACGCCAGTTTGGTTCATTTGAATCAGATATGGACAGAAACAGCTTACGGTCGCGTGTACACCAATACAAATGAAGAAAATATTTGTGGAAAAACAAAAACCACAAGAAATAGAAAAGAAAACTCGATTTCGATGCACACGAAATCATTCAAAAACTTCGCTCAAAAAAAAAGACTTTGGAGAACAAATATAAAGTTGCTGTTGCACTATGTATAGCTATTAGCTAAACATAACCCTCTACGCTCGGAAAACAACAACAAAATCCTTCGCAGTCAACAACAAAACCTTAACTTGAAAAGTAAGAGAAATTAAACAAACTTTAAGTTGATGTTGCACTACGTTTAGCCTTAGGTTAAGCGTGAAGACTATACCCGCGACTATCCCTTTGCGGAGAACAACAACGAATATGCAGGGTGCGCATTTGTCTTGGGCACTCTTGTTTTAAACCTTCTGAAAAAAAAATATGAAAATGTTTTGAGAACAAACTTAATTGAAAAATTTTGTTTTTATCTACTGTAGCTCGGCGTTACTCATCCAAGGCCCTTAAATAAAGTTTCTGTTTAAAGTCCCCTTTTCAGATAAAGTACTTAACACCACAACCATAAGAAACCATAAGAAAATATCGATATTTTTTTCCCATCCCCACTGAGCGAAAATATTTCCTTTGATTTCTTTATACTAAAACTTTCTCCCTCTACTCTGTAGGCGAAAACTATAGCCGACCCCAGAGCGAAATAAAAGCGTCAACGCCGGTGGAAAAGCCACCACCGCCACCGCAATCGGCACCGCCACAACTAACCGAACAGGCTAAAATGGACGGTAAGCCTTTAAGCACGCTTCAATAAACGCAACTTCCATTCCAACCAAAAAAAAAAAAAACTAAATGAAGTCAACCAAACAACATAAAAGAACAAGAATCGCTTTTACAAATACTTATAAATTAACTCGTATTTAAATATATGTATCCTGTATCTGTATGTATCGCTATTCACCACCAACCATCATCCAAACCAAGTCGAAATCATCATTAGCCAAACTTCTTCTTCTTCTTGAAAACCAAATTATATCTATAATAAATCGCAAAACACCAGCCAAATGCCAATCTCAGTAAGCGTAAATATATTGCAAAAGTCGTTTTCCTGTATTAAGCCAAAAACCCAACAAAAATTCGCCAGAGCAAAAAAAAAAGCGCATATAAGCCACCAAACCTAGCTACATAGCTTATCATAACAAAAAAAAAAAACACTATTTCCAAAACTATTTCCCCCCCTTCCACAACTCTGCAATTGCCCTAGCCTGGAAGTCCTGCAGTCCGACCACAAGTGCCGCTGCCTACGGAAAGACCCTGACACCGCATGCCGCCCAACAGCCAGGCGGAGCTGTACGCTGCGATACCTCGTCATCATCAACGGCCACCACCACCAATACGGCATCCACGGCTCGCACCACAGCAGCCGATGTGCTGGAGAAGGCACGCGACCGTTTTGATCGTTTCTGGGGCAACAGCTCTAGCAAGGAAGAGAGTGTCTAAGCAGGATAAACCTTATTAATTAACAAAACATAACAACAGCCTACAAAAAAAGAAATGTCATATGCAATACCCAAACAGATTATCCTATAAACAATTTTGGCTATGCTTTATCACCGATATTTATATATGCAGAGAAGAGTTAACAGAATCAGGGGATTTGCGTTAGTCAGGGCACTTGATGTGAAACATTTTGGTTGAAAATTTTTTAGATTTCAGATTTGCAACAAATCAACCTCATCTTGCTGCTGTTTAAATAGTTTGTATTGACTTAAGCAGCCATCAATTTTATTATTCGATGCAAGAAAATGCTAATACTTGGCAATTATTTCGCAAGTAAGTAAATACTTACAATCGATAAGTTCCAGAACAATTTACTTAACTTTTAAACAATGATTTGTTAAAGTAAGAGTTAAACCTACTTAGTCTTAAACAAGGCACGAATATTATAAATAATAAAAAATCCGCTCTGAATTCAAATATAACATTGAGTTTCAAATAAACTTACAATGGCCCCTACTAACAAATTCACACAATCAAGCTTTGCGCTTGTGTGCGTAGCAGCAAAACACGAAGTAAATGTCATGACGTCAAACATGAGTAACAAGCAAACAAACAAATGCCTCTTGAGAGAAGCAAATGCCGAAATCATGCGTCGTGAGAGAGCAAGCCGCCTAGAGAGCTATTTATAGAGCACACATATTCTCTCTCTCTCTCTATGCGTGTGTCGGCTGCGAAGCCGTCAGAATTATGAGTTCCTATCCCACGGGATAGGCGTTTGGCTTTTTGGGCAACGCTGATATAAAGTGATGTTGACAGTAATACCTACCTACCCAACCTAAAATACAAGTTTTGTTGCTGGAATTTTTTTCTTAAAACCTCTTTGTGGGGCAAAATAGCAGCATTAATATCTGAAGCAAAGTATCAGAAAAGGACATTTTATCAATAAATTCCTTAACCGGACCAAGAAATGGTTTAGCGAATTCAATGAAAACTGAATCGCCACTTTGTTTTTCAACATTGTATCCGTGGCTTTGTGTTCGCTTGTTAGTTCAACATCATTAGCCAAAGCAACGATCTGATCCTTCACAGGAGATAAGTCATCGATCTATAATGATAAAGAGGCCTTAATGCAGTCCGGTCATTGTTGCTTCCAGAACTTGTTCAATGATTTAAGTTCCTACGACACTGATCTTTTAAGTTGAATTTCTTCCAAAAGACAGTTATTGCGAACATTGTGGTTGTCTGTTGAATGACAAAGTAAGCGAAATGTTTTCTGAAAATATTAAGCCTTAAACGTAGAAATTGCACCTAGATCCATTGGTTGTATGATTGCCGAAATTCTAAATCCACCAAATGTGTGTAAATAGCAATATATGTTTTTCTAGTGATCAATGATTTCAGAAAAAGCTGCAAATATTTAGATTGTTCCATCAGCAAAGAAAAGTATTTACTTTGGAATAAGTATTAGTTGAACTACTACCGATCGTTGAAATCGGGGTGAGTATTGGAATTCATTTTGATTAACCGCCATTTTAGACGTGGCAACAGTTTACTCGAAGATTAATTCTAATCGATTCCTATCGAAATATCTCTTTAGATCGACATCTATAGGAGCAGATAAAAATTAAATATCTATACAGAATACTTGCAGAGAAAAATCTATTCTTCACAGTTCTCAGTCTTCAGTTGTGAATTCGTAGCGAACAGTTTTCGCTTGACGAACATATTCGCTGAATTGCTGCTTTACATTAGAAAAGCTTAAGAGTGATAGAGGCAGCGAGACATCATCAAAGGCGGTACAGCTCATGAGTGCGATTGAAAAAACTGAGTTACTGATCTTTCTGCAAGTTTTTACTGTCGTCAATGCTGCAGTAGGACTCTTCAGACTCCAGAATTTCAGATATCACGTCGCCATTGTGCATGAAATGTTACTTGAAACGAGAAAAAATGAATAATTTTTCGATGTAATTTTTTAAAATACCGAGAAGCTTGTTGACGAAATGGAATTTGCTTTGAAAATTGTTCGCTTATACGATGCTTTTAGTAGTCAGGCACTTACAGGCCTATTTCGGGTTTCACTCAATTTAATATGCTCAAATTCGATTTGGACATTTGTTCCGGTTTTCACAATTCGATAGATTTACTCCATTTGAATTCTCGAAGCCGATAAATTGAAATATTGGTTTAACATTATTTTGTACCAATGTTTAGTGTATTTAGACACGTTCTGCAATCTACTTTTTTTTTTAAATAATTTGTAACATAACAATCAATTTTTTTTTATGATGAGCTCTAACTTTGTCTTGTGCCAGCCAAATCGAACTCATATATTTTGTTCATCCTGTTCTTCAACTTTCTTGACTTTCATCTGTCGGAATCGGAAATACAGGGAACAAAAAATACTAAAAAACTTGACTAGTTTTGTAAAAGAAATGATAAAGTAAATAATATTGTTATGTTGTTAGCTAATAGTAAGGAATATCAATTCCTGCTGTCACTGTCAAATAATAATATACAATAAAATTTTTTAAGGCTTAGGTCTCACATGTAAATAATTGCAGAAATTTTGATGAGAACTTGTATGCAGACTTTGCATAACCTAAAACTATTGTTACATACGGAAATAAGTTATTCAATTATTGCTGAAAAGTTCCCAAAACTAGGCCTATTTTGGACAAACTTTCATCAAATTATTTGTCTGTGTGACCTTAGCTCCAGCCCAATGTTTATAGGTTGAGCAGATTGTGGATTGAGAATCTTAAGATCTTACTCGCGTTTAAAAAAAATTTTTCTGCGGCGCACAGTGTAAAATATTGCCAACCTAAGGGGACTTAATTGAAAAAAAAAATTATTTTTAAGGTCAATGAGCTTTTAGGAGTCAATTTAGATATGTTCAAATGTTACGAAAACAAGCCCAAAACAAAACAAAAAATTTTTGTTCAGAAGATAACGGTACTTAAGCCGGTGCATTTGAAATGCATGCAAAATTGCATTGGACAACGAGCATCAATTGAGAAAGTTTAGTGTGCTCAATTGGATCGTGTGGCCATTGTGAGCAGTCGAACTTATTTTTCCCATAATTGTGAAAGCATTATTGATTTTTAGCGCTATAAAGGGACTTCATAAGTGGCATACAACATTTTTGTTATTTTTTGGAAATAAGTGCCAAAAAGTAGGTATAAGAAAAAAGCTAACAACATTCAATCACATTCAAATCAACCAAAACATACGTATTTTGCAGAAAACTATTCTGAATCAGGATCAGAAATAAAAGTTTGCCCATATTTTGCCCAAAGACCTTCAATTAAGCAATGAGTGAAATAAAACGGGCAGAGTATTTCGAGGTTTGGGTAGGAAACGCAAAAACCGATAAGCTTAAGTCACTCCTAGAGCACGCAGCGATAATTTTGGCAATAATATTGATAATAAAAAGTTAATGTTGCATTTAAAACACATTGTGCCATGAATTTGATTCGAAGTGGACTAAATCTAGGAGAGATAAGTCCAGAGTTTTGACCGATAATACAAGTTGTCTTCAGGGCAAAATAAAAGGCGATGCTATATGATTGATGTGGTCGTGTGTGGCTCAGTGGTTAGTGTGCTGGACTGCTGGGCGGGAGGTCGTGGGTTCGATCCCGCCTCTGAACATCTAATAATAAAAGTTTTTTCTTTCTTTAGAAAAATAGCTTTTACACATACGGTCACCTTCACCAGCTATTGGCGCCAGCTGTGAAGTAACTAGCCATGAAAAAGCAATTTCTCAAACTTTGCCGTTCGGATCCGGCGTTAAACTGTAGGTCCCTTTCTCTTGTGCGAAAAATTTAAGGCACACACGCCAAGAGACTGAGAGAAGCTTGGCTTGGCCCCGTTGTAGGAGCTGTATAGCCAACATTTACATTTACATATGATTGATGTCGCGCCTTCAACCTCAAACCGCATCGAAAGAGCTATATAACTATTTTCTGATCAATCTAGTAAAGAAACTTGTGATTCAAATTCAGATTTTGATTAAATTTGTCAAAAAAAATTTCGCCTAATCTTTTTATCAACTTTGAGTTGTTTTTTTTTTTTAATTTAAAAAATTCTGAAAAATATGGAAATCGCTTTTTTTTCAAAAAATTAATTACCTTTGAAACGCATCCAATTTTATATTTGTACGGCCAATACTTTCGAAGTTACAAGCAAAAGTATAAACATTTAAAAAAAAGTCGTAAAATTAAAAAAATAATTTATTTCTTTTTCATGATTAATTTTAAAAAAATATTTTTAAATTGGCTGACCTGACACTTTTTTGAAAAACCATTTTTTTTTTTTTTGGGATTGTATGTTAAAAAAGTGAAAATTTTCTGGTTTTTACGTACTTTACGCCCTTTAAGGTGCCACACCCACTTTAACTTCAGTCCAAAGGTCAGTCGATAGCTTGAAAAATACGACTGCTATTGAATTAAGTCCCCCTAGATTGGCAAAATTTTACACTGTGCGGCGCTATCTTTTCCTACATTTTACCTAAAAATTGTGTTATGCCTTTGACAAGATTCGTTGACAAATTTTCTGTTTGCGGTCTATGTTATTAATAAATTTGAATGTTAATTATAAATTGTTAAATACCAAGTAAACTTATTAAGAACAGTTTGTTGTCTCATTTATAACTTTCGTTCTGCCTTACTGCTCCTTAGGAATCATGTTAGACCTACGTATATTAATAACTTGAATACCTACACTGGGTTCAAAGTTATAAAGTCTTTCTTATAAATATTATTGCGGGTAAAAATTATAAACTGTTTTATTTTTGCCCTTCCAAAATTTTAAAGTTGATTTTTTGTTGAGCTAGTGGTGACAGTTGCGCACGATAGTCGAACGATAAGCAGATATTTTCAACACTTATCAACACACTGAATCCAAGCGAACCTCAACTTTTTGTCACCATGCGCTAGTCCCCTACGCCCCAGTCCCCACTCTTAATAAGGACTTTGACAGATTAGACCTTAGGCAAACGTGCTAATTGAGTGAACTGTCATTTGTTTCATAAGTACCCAAATTTTTACTCAACTATTCTTAAAGTAGCCTGCTTTAGTAACAAAAAAATTAAATGTTTCACATCAATTCATAGACTTCCAAAAATTTTAAGAGCATACTTTTTTATTTTCACAACCGTGTGAAAAAGTCTAAAACGTTTAATTCTTCTACATTTTATGAATTTACTGTGCTTCTCCCCAAGGGTTTCCAATCTAAAAGCAATTCAATACCGTATCAGGTCAAATGTAATGTCTAACTACCACCCTGTGCACTCGCATATAATCCCTTTAATGAAATTAAATTTATGTAAGACACTTTCACTGCCTCTCCTGAGAATAAAAACAAAAAACAAAAAGAAACAAAAACTGTTGTACACTTTGCAATAAATCCAAAAAAAAAAAAAACAAAAAACTTTTGCAATATTAAAATCAAGGAAATTCATCTAAAGTAAAAAAAAAAAAAAACAAAATGGGACAACATCACCGCAGAGACCCGTCCAAAAAAATGTCTAAACAATTAAAATCACATTTTTGTAATTTCCATTAGAATCCAAACAAAAAGCGAATATATTGGGTTAATGCATTAGGTGATCGATCTAAGCTAACATGCTGAACCGACAAACAAATTGATAATAGATTTTGCACATGAACTACCAGAAATAAAAACAAATGATATTAATAATATTTTAAGTAATTTTGGCTAGTACACACATACATGATGGTTACAACTACAAAACACATAGCGAAACAAACACACAACTTTGATATACGAAGAAAATAGAATTGAGGCGAAGATTCTGCTTAAAAAAGCTGTGAAACTAGTTGGCAACATATATAAATTATATAACAATTGATATGTATGTCTAATAGTCATGAAATTTACAAAAAGAAAATCAACAGAAATTAACCAACATCATTTAATTTAAGTTAAGTTTACAAACTGTATTACAGGCATAAAAATGCTTCCCAAGGTCAAAGGCTTTGAGTAAATTTTTATTACATTTTTTTTTGGTATCCTATTTAACCTTTATGTAATTGAGAATGTTTGATTAAGTTATGGTTTTTTATGAGAGTAACAAAATACATAACATATTTCTTAAAGCTAAATGTTAATACGATATTTTGATGGATTTTTGTTATGCAATTATTTCGAGCAGTGAAAAAGCGGCAGAAAAAATATGAGGGGAAAAATGGATAGGATAGGACAACATTCGAAGTCGAATACTGACGGTCAGCCGAGCGGTCACCGACTAGAATCGGTAGAGGGCGTTCCTAGCTAACGAACGAGCGCCTTGTAGGTACTAATTCAATCAAAAGTTCTTTGTTTAAGCTAGTGTGACCGTAAACAACATTCGTCAGTTAAACATGGAAACATTTACTTTTTGAGAATGATGTGGAATATTCTGCCAGTAGAACAAGAATATAAGTCGGAAGCTCTTGTGCCCTACCAGCCCATCAATGATATACTTAATAACATCAGCATGTTCGAAATTTGTACTGGGGAGCAATCGGTACGGTTGGCATTACGGTTTTACGCCACGGAGCTCTAGCAATTTGGATTTTCTTAATCTTCGGATTTACTTATTTCGGAGTTTCGGCATGACGGATTGGTAAAGCAACTTGGATCTTACCCCACACCTAATTTGTAAACGAGGGTTTCTTCTTTATTTCTATCTACACGTCTTTCTCTGACATACCTTTGTTCGTCTTCTCTTTTGTCCAGTGTGACCATCATCCAATCTCATTAATACTTATCGATATATTTGTAACAACAACTGCTTTTCATTTGACTTTCTTTTCGGTTTGAACAATGTCTCAATGGAAAATACTTACTTATTGCTTGAAAATTTCATTCCTTGGCCTTCTCTTTGAACATAAAGGTTAAATATTAAAATCATTCTTACATTAATTATATTGCACAGTTAGTTTTCAGTTATTCAACTGCTTAAATGTTACATATTAAATCCCTGTATTGTGTAGTTATCATACCAGCATAACATTAAAAACTGAAGTTAAATTGAATTTCATTACGAATAAGTTTTATAATTAACTTCGGTATTGAGCTTAATTGTTGCTAGCATATATTTAAATTATAAAAGAACAAAGAAAAGAAAAACATAATTATAAAATAACGCGCTTTAGTCGTACTTATTAAACAGTTAAATATTTTTTATATACATTTTTATTTTCCCCATACTGAACCTGCTTGTTATAAGTTGAAAAACTAACAAACTTCATATACTCCAAAGACATAAAATTGATTAGTTAGTTCATAAATATTTAAGCAGAAAACTTACTACAGGCACATAAAAACCGAAAAAAAAACCCAAATTGAAATCTATTTCTCATTTAGTTGATAATCGAACTTAAACAACAATTTTAGGCAACCTTTGAAGTATCTTCATAAGAACAAACTTGATATGTATTCTAGCTTGTTTACAAAATGGAAAACAAAAATAAAACCATTAATAAATTATACCACAGTATGTTGAAAGGCAAACAAAATCAATTTTTAGAACTACTTATACGATAAATGAAAATGCATTTTTGGTTCGTTCACAACAACAAAACAAATTTTAAAATTTGACTTTCACGCCTAAATAAGCCTGAACTTTTAAATAAAACTACACAGAATGCAAATTCATAAACTCAATAAATAATTAAAAAAAAAACATGGAAATTAAAAATTTGTCATAAAAAACACCAAAACTCCAAAAAAAAGGCACACCAAATAGCCTTCAACAAAAGCAAACCTACAAAATGACATAATAGAATTATGAAACTGATGTAATCGAAGCATAGAAAAAACAAAACCAAAACCCAAAAGTGATGGTTAACCGATTATAAGAATGGTACGAATCAAATAAATGAAAAATGCATATAAACGTTTTAAGTGGGGAAAAGGCGTTTCAATTGGAAAATAAAGTAGGACTCAAGCAGGTCTTTGGAAAAGGAAAAGATCAAAGAAAGGTAAGAGGTAAGTATCAAGTCCTAGTTTTTTTCTCAACACAACCGACCAAACCGATACTTACCCAAATACTCACCGATTTGATTTAGAACTAGAACTAGAAAGAATAAGGTCGGCTATTAGATCATAGGCTATACGATATTTTTGCACACGATTTTTTCGTGCTGGCTTATGAGCTGGCTCCAGGCTCTCTTGAAATGTTGTTCAAAAGCCAGAGAGAGAGAGCGCTCTAGTACGCATACAGTGACAGCCGACGACTGTGTGTGTGTACACGCAAGTGCATTCTATTTTTAAAATTTTATACTCTTAACTTTCTGGGAGCGCGATTTTCGACGCCTGCATATTGCAAAACCAATATATGGCCGTTCGGCATCTTAGAGATTATATTGGTTTTTGATTAAACCGTACGCAGGCAGTTTTAATTCAAAATGCAAAAGTTTTTGCCAAAATATGCAACACACCCAGTGTTGGGCATTAATCAATTAAATTTTCAATCAATTGATTAATCAACTAATAATTTTAATCAATTAATTCAATTGCAATTAAAATTAATTGCAATTAAAATATTAGTTGCAGTAAATTTGAAGAAAAATTATTTTGTTCAGAAAAAAACATAAGTAAAAAGTACTAAAATAAAATGAGCCCTACCGTTGAAATGGATGAAGACGGAAATACCTTTGATTATGTTACTGCAGAAAATAGGTTATCTCCGTCGGAGAGCGATGCTGCAGCTACCTATCATCTTCGCAACCACGACTGCATCTACTGGACGGAACTTATTTGAAATACTTAGGAAATGAATCTAAAGGCAATAATATTACGGCATTATGCATGAAATGTCCAGAAGATTGAACTATCAAAGTAGAAGGCTATTTAAACTGCACATTGAACTTTTTAAGATATTTGAAGAGAAAACACGGATTCAGACTCTGATGTGATAAACGAACTTAATCGACTGTCCTCTGATGCTCCTTTGACGAAAGCAGAACTTTTGATGCTTCAGTTTTTTTCAGAGGAAAGTCAGGAACTGGAGCTGCTTAATCGATATCTAGAAATACGAAACGTTTTTGTCAATTACAACACGCCATTACCATCGTCGCCAGCACTTGAACTTTTTTCTTTTGCCACAATGACGAGTTTGCCGAAGAGTCACAGTCTATCGGATAGTATGTTAGAAAAAAGAGGGTAGTGCTGAAATGTAACATTAACTTTTTTAAGAAATAAAAATAAAAACTAAATTACAAAAAAACCATACAAATCTTACTATTTATTAAATTCCAGGGTATGGAAGTTATGGCTCAGAGCCGAGAGGCTCTTAGTCTGAATTAACAGTGAATATTGTGGAACTGATAAATTTTTTATGCTCTATCTATGTTCTTCAGCATTGGTCATCCATGGTTCGCGGTTCAGTATTGTCATAATCATGGTTATGTAGTTATGTGTGGACATTAGTGATGTTAAAAGCAGTTTTTTAAGTATTTAGCGGTCTTATAACCATGAAAATCCCTTAGCTGCGAACTGCGCTAATGCATTGAGCCTGGCATGATTTTCCACTTGATTGGCATTAACTTTTCCACAATTACTAATTTAAATCCTCGATGGTATTTTTTCGCGATTCAAGAAGTTGTCAGTCACGGGAAATAGGTGTAAAAAATTTGCGAACCACAAAGTCAGTGGGTCCCAGCTTAAAACCGAGAGCGGTTAATGGCTTACGGCTCACGAGCTGTGCCTCTCAGCTCAGACCCAGCTGCGTGCAAAGAGATCCAGAACTGTTGAATCATTCGAATCAATTGTTAGTTTGTAATCAAATTTTTTAAAAAGATTGACAATTAATCAATTGTTAGTTGTAGAATTTGACGATTAACAATTAATTAATTGTTAGTTGCAAGGTATTGCAATTACAATTAATTAATTGTTAACTGCGATAGGTGCAATTAACAATTAGTTAATTGTGAATTTTTTAATTGTTAATCAATTAAAATTTGCCCAGCACTGAACACACCTGCATGTATTGGTGAAACTACTCTATAAGCTGCAAATTATATAGAGTCAGCTCAAAGTCCGGACAGCACTAAAATTTTGGTAAATGAGAAAATGGTAGGTACACCTGACAGTATACAGCTGAGGATCCGAAAATAAGCATGCGTGAACACAAATATACAGAAAGAAAATATTTGCCACAAGACAGAGAAATGGAAACCCGAACTTTTTTCTGTGTGTTTGTTCTCCTGGCTGTCTGATGCACACCCTATCGTATTTTATTATATTCAAGGGTAGATGTTTCATTAAAATGTGATTTTTGACCAACTTTCTTTTTAGCAACACTGATTTGGGCAGCTCAGATGTTTTCGTGTCACTTGTTACTGTCAAACATGTTCAGTTTGGTCTATAACTTAACCATAAATCGACTAACAAAGGAACAACGCTTCCGAATCATTAAGTTTAATTATCAAAATTCGATCTCTGTCAGAATAGGAAAAAATTTAAAAAAATAATGTATATGAGCGACGAAGCTTATTTCTGGTTGAATGGATATGTGAACAAACATTATTGCCATACTTGGTGTGAACAGCAGTCAGAAGCATTGCAAGAACTGACCATGCATCCCGAAAAATTCACCTTTTGGTGTGAACTAGGGGCCGGTTTCATCATTGGAAGGTCTACATAAAAGTTGCGTCCACTTTCAACTCTGATTCTACCATCTCATATTTTCATATATATACGATAAATATCGATGGGAGCCGATATCGATAATATATTTGATAACTCAAACCAGCTGGCACAACAAATGATTACCATCGCAAATGAACTGAACTTCCCCAGTCCTCACAAGCGTACTGTGCTGGTTGTCCTTGACCTATCGAAAGCCTTCGATACGGTAAGCCATGCGAAGCTGCTACAGGACGTGGAGACCACAACGCTGCCAAACACCCTAAAGCGTTGGCTGGCTAACTACATCTTAGGCCGGCAAGCGTACGTCGAATTCCGAGGGAAGAATTCCACGTACCGGAAATTAAAACAAGGAGTCCCACAAGGTGGTGTCCTATCGCCCCTCCTTTTTATTTTCTACATTTCCACGATCCCACCTCCCCCCCACGATCCCACCTCCCCCCCATGGATACAGTTGCAGTTGTGCTTTCGCAGTGAACGGTCGCTTTCGCCAAAGGCTCCGGAAAACCAGCCAAAAACTCGGTTAAAACCGCGGAGAGTGCCATTCAACAGTGATCAGTGTCAACGTAGTGCTTCCTTGGCCACTAGGGCAAACATTCAAGGGCAATACGAGTGCTCAATTAGCAAACCAAGCCAATTTTAATTACAGGCAATTTACCAACTTGATCTGTGCGCGCTTAGTCGACGGTCGCCGTGTGTTCTTTTACAGCACACTTTGACGTTACAACCGCGGCCTGGAAATTAATCCTCACCACACTCTCTTGGGCTATTACCCACACCACAAGCCCGCGC
Source organism: Lordiphosa clarofinis (assembly GCA_018904275.1). Classification (NCBI taxonomy): domain Eukaryota; kingdom Metazoa; phylum Arthropoda; class Insecta; order Diptera; family Drosophilidae; genus Lordiphosa; species Lordiphosa clarofinis. The sequence goes on along the minus strand of JAEIGQ010000068.1, from coordinate 660,499 downwards.
TATCGGAGAGGAGAGAACAGCCTAGAGTCTGGAAAGCAGGGCAAAGCAGTGCATACAAGCAAGTAGTTCAAGTAGGAAGTAGTTCACTTTCAACTTTAGTCAACCACCGGCTCCGGTAGCCTAGTGGTATTGGCTGCAAACCCTTGTGCCGAAAACCTGCGTTCAAGTCCCAGAGGAGGAACAAATATTTTTTCTTTTTTTTTTTTTATTTTTTTTTTTATTTTTATTTTATTATATATATATATATTATTTAAAAAAAAAAAAAAAAAAGAAGAAATTTATTAAGGAGAACATTTTGTCTTCTCTACTCGGGAGTTGTTGTTGGTTCACATTATCAACTTCCTAAGTCCCCTACTTGGTCCGCTTCATAAATCGACCCGGCTAGTGGCTTGGACACTTGATTAAAGCGCCATCAAGGCTCTGGGAGGGAAAAGAGCAGAAAAGTCAAGGAACCGACGAAACACCAACCCCTCCGCGTCAGCGGTGCTCATCAAAACGGGGCACTGGTGACCGAGTAGGGGCGGTATAACCCCCAACACCAACAACGCCGAGGGAGACCTCTGGCCATCGAGGGATTCCCTTTTAGAGTCTTGTGGCAGGCAGGGCAGGACCCATGGCGGCCCAAAACCCTATTTTGGAACCCACTGGTATAGCGGAGGATCACTTGTCCGCTACTCCAGGTAATGCTACAAGTGGTGATGATGATGCCAGACGCGCGGAAGCGGAACTGTTAGCCAGCTTCCAAACGCGTACTAAAATTGCAAGGTCGCCACGGGCAGCAGAGCCAGCCACTGCACCCCCAATCTTGTCGGAGAATGTTTTTCAGTTCCTGGCGACTGAAAATACCGATGTTATGGAAACTCCAAAGAGAAGCAGGGACACCCCAAGCCCAGGCAGCCCGCAAAAGGCTAAGTCAAAAAGCTGAGGGTCCAAAAAAGCACCATAGAGCTGTCCGACGAGTTGGGATTGCTAATCGATGAGCTGATCCAAACATTCGCGGATAAAAGGCCAAAAGCAGTACGCCACATTACCCAAGCGAACAGAGATGCATTTGCCCAAATGAAAGAGCTGCATACGGAGATAAGCGCTAGGCTGATGGCAAAAAGCCAAGAAAACACATCTGACGGAATAAGGAACATGGGAAATGGCCTCAGTACATCGACCCAGACTTCGCCACAGGCGCCCCCAGTGCTTTTACCAATAGTGACTTCGCAAGCTACGCGGAAAGTCGGCAATGAGAGCACTAGCAGTTCAACCCAGAGAGGGACAAAACCATGTGCCACTCAAACGACTCCAGAGCAGCGCGGACAACGCAGACCCAAAGCAACAAATGCAAGCAGAAGACAGATGCACCAACAGGCACAAGATGCCAGCGTTTCACAAGCGGGCAAAGAGCTATCGCCCTCACCCTCAGAGCCAGTACAGCAGCCAACTCAGCAAGTTCGTAAACAGGCGGCGACGAAGGTACCGGCCTCAAGCTGGCAGAAGGCTAAACCTAGGTCGAGGAAACCCCCAGAGAAAGGCAATAGACCAGATGCACTTATTGTAAAATGCAAGGACCCAGCCTCATACGCGGAAGTTCTCAAGGCAGTTAAGTCCGACCGAGCGCTCCAGGCTTACAGGGATAAGGTATGCGGAATAAGACGTACAGCTGACGGAGAACTACTCATGCAAATGAGCAAAGCAGGCGATGAAGCAACCGCAATGTTATGCAAGGCAGTGGAAGAAGCCATGGGAGAAAAAGCGACAGTGAAGGCAATCTCTGATAGAGTCTCCATCGAGGTGAGGGATATATCGGAATGGACCACTGGCGAAGAAGTACTAGAGGCAGTCTTTGCCAATATTGAGGGAGATATCCCGGTAGAAGCAGTCCCCAAATTACGCAAAGCATACAGAGGTACCCAGACGGCCAGTATGCTTCTCCCCAAAGAGGTGGCAGATAAACTGCTAGCAAAGGCGAAAATACGCATAGGATGGGCAGTATGCAGAGTGCGGCAGAAAATCATCCCAAGAAGATGCTTTAAGTGCCTAGATTTCGGACACATAGCGTCTAGGTGCAGAAGCGCACATGATGCATCGAAGCAATGCTTCAACTGCGGAGGCACAAACCATGCCTCAAAAAGCTGCAGCAATAAACCTGCGTGCATCCTCTGTGTGAGAAACGGGTTAAAGAACATCGAGCACAACACCCTCAACTGGGCTTGCCCGATGTACCAGAAGGCAGTGAGAAGCGACCGGTCCAATTAAGTTTCTCCAACTTAATCTGAATCACTGCAGAGCGGCCCAAGACCTTGTCACTCAAACAGTGCGGGTCAAAGGAATAGACGTGGCACTTATATGCGAGCCATACCAATCCATGCCGGACAGCATTTGGATCCAAAACCAAAAGTATGGAGCAGCGATCTGGAGCTGTGGAAGAACACCACTACAGCTCAGCGAGCGAAAAACAGCAGCAGGATATGTTAGAGCCAGGTGCGGAGACATATACTGGTATAGCTGTTACATAGCCCCAAGCATCCAGCTCGATGAGTTCGAGCGAATTATTGACGATATCGCGACTGATTCGCGCTGCCATGCGCCGACCGTCATAGCTGGCGACTTCAATGCATGGGCGGTAGATTGGGGAAGCAGCAGGACAAACGCCAGAGGAACTATCCTACTGGATGCTTTCGCGTCCCTCAACGCAGTATTGCTGAACACTGGGACGAAACAGACCTACTCAAAGGCAGGACGGGGATCAATAATAGATCTCACATTCGCCAGCCCGTGCCTAGCGAGAAATACGACGTGGGAGGTCTCCGGCGATTACACTCACAGCGACCACCAAGCTATAGTGAGCAACATCGGATCCCTGCGACGGCATCATATCAAGCAGGCAGTGCACACTGGATGGTGCGAAAAGTCCATTGATGCAGCATCACTGCTGGCAATGATGGACGGCTCCCAAATCGAAGGGACTGCAGAACAGCGCGCAATCAGCCTGGCCCAGGCAATGGAGAGAGCTTGCGACGCAGCAATGGCACGCAAGAAGAAAGGCGGAAATAAAAACAAACCCGTACATTGGTGGAGCCAAGAAATCGAGCACTATCGCATGGACTGCCACAGCTCGAGAAGACGGTATCAACGGGCGATGAAGCGATGCTTGAGAAGACCATTGGACCTACAGGCCAAGCACCAGGCGGAAACACTGCTTGTCTCTTTTCAAGCACACCGAGCCGCGCTAAAAAAGGCCATCAAGCGCAGTAAAGCAAACTGTTGGAAACAGCTCTGCGATGAGGCCGAGGACCAACCTTTCGGTCAGGCCTACAAGGTGGTAATGGGAAAGCTTGCGAGACGGCCCACACCCACGTGCCCAACGCAACTAGGAACTATCGTCGAAACCCTGTTTCCGCTCCAGCCGGAAATTCAAGCGACGACATGGACAGACACGGATGAGGGACCTGAACCTACTACAGATGCAGATGAGGTACGCGCGGCCCTATCGCGCGTAAATGCAGATAAGGCTCCGGGACCAGATGGGATCCCAACCAGAGCAATAAAAATTATCGTCGAAGCCTATCCAGAAATATTCGCAGACCTATACAACTGTTGCATCCGCGAACGTGTCTTCCCACAGAGATGGAAGCTCCAAAGATTGGTACTACTCCCAAAAGGCGACAAGAACGCAGAGGACCCCACGGCATACAGACCATTATGCATGCTGGACACAATCAGCAAACTTTTCGAGAGAATAATTTGCAATCGTCTTGAGAAGGAACTTTTGACCAGACACGGCCTCTCAGACTATCAGTTCGGCTTCAGAAAGGGACGCAGCACGATTGACGCCATTTCGACGGTAGTGAAGATAGCCCGTGATGCCACTGCCGGGAAAAGATGGCAAGGAGGCACAAAAAAGTACTGTCTAGTCACCACATTAGACGTCAGAAATGCCTTTAACTCTGCTAACTGGACGAAGATCCTTCAAGCACTTGTAAGGCTCCGCATACCCAAATACCTGGTGCAGCTGGTGACCACTTATTTCGCAAACCGAACACTGCTGTATGATACTTTGGAAGGACGGAAAACACATCGGGTCACAGGCGGTGTTCCACAGGGCTCGGTTATAGGGCCGATGTTGTGGAACGTAATGTACGACGGAGTTCTCCGCCTAAACACGCCGGCAGGAGTGAAAATCATAGGTTTCGCAGACGACATAGCCATCACGGCGGTGGCTAAAAACCTAAGTGACGTAGAAGCCAAAACCACTGAGACTGTGGTACAAGTCACCAATTGGCTCGACGCAAATGGGCTAAGCTTGGCTCCCCACAAAACCGAGTCTGTCCTCATAAGCAGTAGGAAACGAGTAGAAACCGCCAGTGTGAGAGTCGGAGATCAACTGATAAGATCGAAAGAGGCCATCAAGTACCTGGGGGTAATGTTAGACCACAGACTCAGCTTTAAAAGCCACTTGGAGTACGTAGAAGAGAAGGCTGTTAAAGCCATTAATGCATTAACCGGGATAATGGCGAACATTGGCGGACCACGACAGCGAAGCAGATGGCTGATTTGCAATGTGGTCAGGTCAATCATCCTATATGCATCGCCAATATGGGCCCCTGCAATGGCGGTCCCTTCCTACAGCCGTGGATGCAAAGGCGCGTACAGAAGATGTGCCCTCCGAGTAATAAGTGGTTTCCGAACAGTGTCAGAGGACGCAGCACTCGTCCTCGCTGGAATGGCCCCTCTCGACCTACTAGCGACAGAAGGTAGAAGCCCTCCTACAGATGAGTTGCGACGGGAGGCTACTATGACACAGTGGCAAATGAGGTGGAGGTCTACAACCAACGGCAGCTGGACAAAGAGACTGATAGCGGACATTCGGCCGTGGGTGGGTAGAAAACACGGACAAATCGACTTCTATTTGACGCAGCTACTGACGGGACACGGATGCTTTAAATCCTATCTCTATAGGTTTAAGCACGAGACGGATCCGTTTTGCACACACTGTGCACGGTCCATAGAAGACGCAGAGCATGTCTTTTTGTCTGTCCGAGATTTTCTGCAGAACGGGAAGAGCTAAGTATAGGCATTGGGAGACCATTCACAGTCGTTGACTTGATGGATATCCTTCTTAGCTCGCAAAACAACTGGGATGCAATTTGCACCATGGCCGCAGAAATCATCAAGACCTTGCGTCGCGCTGAAAGACAGCGCAATTTAAATTCAAATCCTAGATATGGATCTAGTTGAGGCTTTCATGCCTTCTCCCCCTTGTGAAGTAATACTTAGCGGTGGTACCGCGAGAAGGAATCGGAGAATAGGGGTGGTTTTAGTGGGTGAGGAACTCCAAGTCCCACACTTTGAGGCTTTCAATGCTTTCCCCCCTATACCAAAAAAAAAAAAAAAAAAAAAAAACCTCGCAGACTATGCAGCCCCGGCTTGGTCACCGGCTATCAGCGAGACTCAGTGGGGAAACCTGTAGAGGGCCCAAAATGCTGTACTCAGAACGGTCACTGGATGTCACTCCATGACCCATGAGGATCACCTCCATGAGGAAGTCCAAATACTAGGAGTGAAAGCCCACTACTGCATGCTGGACAAGCAATTCCTCGCCAGCAGCTTTATGGTCGAGCACGCAAACCACAACTCGCTCCAAATTGTCCTCCCCACACGCACCAGCAGACAAGATGTCCGCATCTTCATGCCAGAAATCAAACAGATGACTAACGATGCCACAAACCTGTCGACTTCTGAGGCTCTAAGTGTGAGGGATGACATCCATAAGAGGACAGTCGAAAATGCGATAAATGGACTCAGGAACAACGTAATGCTTGGTGGTCGCCCACCACCCATCAGCGACACGGAAAACCAGCTTCCCAGAACCACGCTCACGACCCTTGCACAACTAAGGTCAGGATACTTATGTTTCCTAAGCAGCTACCTCTCCAGGATCAACCCAGAGGTAACAGATGAGTGTCCTGACTGTAAAGAAAGTCCACACGACACCAAACTCCTTTTCGACTGCCCCATCGCACCCACTAACCTGACTGCCGAAGACCTCTGGACGCACCCCACCGAGTGCGCAGCCTTCCTAGGGCTAGCCCTAGCTGATTCGACATCCAATCTATCCACTATATAATCCCACTCTCTATACTTCCCCCACCTTTTAACTCACTATCCACCTCTAACTTACTCTCTTCTTTCTTATCCCTTTTTTGTACAACCCGAAAAACGAAGCCGCTACAACAACAACAACAACAAATGGTTATTAAATTAAATGTAGCAAGCACACCTCTGGTGGTACATACATACCCTATGCTGTAAATACCCACATAACCTATACTGCACATACTCACATACCCCATACTGTACATATATCACACATACTCTTAGTTTTACACACGCTTCGCACCGTACACAGACACACTAACACGAATGTAATATGGTTGATTTAGATGAATGTTCTCCGTATCCAGTTCGAATTGATAGATGCTTTTTCTCCGATATATTTCGGTTGCTCTTTGGCAGCGTTCTTCAGGGTAAAACTATTAAAATTATACACCAATATTAAACATACAATCATACCAATCAACCAAATTCACAAAAACAGTTTACGCACAATTTTACTTGTCTGCACTAGGTAACGTGAAGTCTTAAACTAATTTTCAGTTCTCGAGTAAGTGTCTGTATAAGTGAGTGCAGTTTTCAGTGGCCGTCTTATCGTTGAGACTCCTGTCTGTTGGCACGCTTGAAATGTGCAGCATTTCTAATGTAAAGAGCTAGTTGTAATGCTGCTCTTGTTGTAGTATTGTTGCTGCATCAAAATTTGGCGAGTGGCTGCTTTTTACGCAATGTGTAGCAAGCACAGTTTTTGTACTCTGTACCAAGGTTAGCGCCCCCTTACACTCATCTTCTTTTGTTTTTTTCTATTTGCCTATTGCACGCAACTTCGAAGTTTTTGTTTTGATTTTGTTATCATATGTGATTTCTCTCATAATAAGATGAGGCGCGAAAGAAGAGCCGTTATATTTTATTTGCTATTTTGTTTTATTTTCGCCAAGAATGCATGCAGTTATTTTGCGTCATCAGATTAGCGCCCCCCAAATGCAATTTTAGTTATCTTATAAATGTACAATTTGTTATTTATTATTGAATAATTATCCTAACGCTACAAATACAGTGTACTTATTTTTGCGCTAGTCACGACTATATGGGTAAGGGAACAGTTTTTTCTTTGGTGGAAAAATCGAAGATTGAAGCATACTTTGAATCTGGACTATTCTACCTAAAATTGCCGAAAAAACAGGAACACACAGAAAAACGATTGCCAATTTTCTTAAAAGTAGGGAAAACTATGGAAAAAACTATAAAGGCGGCAACAATCAAGTGATTTCTCAAGCAGATAGAAGAGCAATACTGAGGGAAGCTTCGAATTCGCACGACTCGTCCAACAAGACCAGGGAAAAAACCGGTGTTTAGGCGAGCTTATCAACGGTACAAAGAGTAATTAAGAAAGCTAAGCACCTGAAGAGGCAAAAATTAAAAAAAAAAAACCACCACTCAATATGCTTAGAATAGAAATGCGCCTTAATTTTGCCCGAGCGCGCATGACGTGGTCCACCTAGTGGCAACGTGTTGTGTTTTCAGATGAAAAGAAATTTAATTTGGAAGGACCTGATGGTTATAATTATTATTTTCATGACCTACGCAAAGAGGAGCATCACTTGGACCGCTTGCACAGCCGGGTGGGGGGCTTAATGGTGTGGGGAGCAATATCATACTATGGCACCAGCGAGCTTCAGTTTTTGACATCAGTTTTTGACATGAACGCACATAACTATAACGGCGTGCATTTCCAAAACCTTTTTCAAAACCTGCAGTGGATTTTTCAGCACGACAATGCTCCAATCCACACTGCCCGATCCGTAAAGTCATGGATTCAGGGTACTCTCCTGACATAAACATGATTGAGAACGTCTGGGGATGGTTGGCCAGAAAAGTGTATGAGTCCGGAAAGCAATATAGTACAAAACCAGAGTTAGTCGAAGGTATCAAACACGCTTGGTCAACCATATCATTAAACTATATTGAAAAACAGATCAATTTAATTCCCAATCGAATTTTTGAAGTAATTTTAAATAAATAAATAAAATAAATAAATTAAAATATAATATAAAGGTGTTATATCGTAACATTATTGGTAATCAACCTAATTAAATTGAATTAAAAAAATTTTTTTTATTGTTACAGCGGCCATTGTTGTTTTATTTTAAAGAGAATTGATTGTAGTATAACACAGTTCGACAAAATCCAACTTTTTTTAAAAGCCTGGCATAAGACCAATAAAATATGATAAAAGGCACCTTTGTAAGCATCACCCATACAGTTTTCAAATCCACCCTCGGTCGCGTTTAAGGGTACTTTTGTACTTGCAACACACAACTACAACAATTTTAACTAAGTTTTTACTGGCTTAAGATAAAATTCTCCAAAATCTAGTGGAAGGGTCATTGGGAACGACATATGAAAAATTCATTAACTTGCGCAAACGGTTAGGTACCTCCAGAAGGAGTTAAACGTTTATTCTTCAATATCTTTAAAAGCGCCGGTGATTTTTCTTAAAACGTTACACATGGGTATAATGGGCTTGCTGTCCCTAAGGTGGTACTCGACAGCCAAAAACCGCGATATGGAGTACTCTGTTTAGACTCACCCACAAATCAATTCATATAGGCCATAAACAAGGTCTAAAAAAGACAGATCTGCGTTTTCAGTTTTGCCAACGAAGCCTTGATTCGCGGTTTATAGGCATTTTGACCAGCAACTGCCTTAGACAACATGACCATTTAGATAAAACCAGCTTTACCAAAATTATGAAATTAAATTTATAAGTAAATTGCTTCATTGCAAGCAGGAAAACAGATCATATCATTTAAATACTTTAGTTCGCGCATCTTGGTGTACCACGGAGGCCCACCAAAGACAATTTTTATTAAGATTTATTTTTTCTTGTTGGAAACGACGAATTTTAATCATAAGATTAATTGCATAATTTTGGGGGAGGCTGTGATACCCAGATGGTAAATGTTGTTTTAAGGCAATTGCTGGTACAAAATTGCCTATAAAACGCAAACCAAAGCTTCCTTGGTGAAACTGAAAACACAGTTCAGTCTATTTGTACGTCGGGTATATAGTTCTATGGAGTGCTCCGTGGGTGAATATAAATTGGTACCAATTCGCGGTTTTTTGGCTGTCGAGTATCATCTCTTAGGGAAGTGCAACAGCCCATTCTACCATCATACACAACGATTTTAGGAAAAATCTACCGTGCGCTTTTAAAGATATTGAAGAATGAACGTTTAACTCCTTCTGGAGGTACCTTAACAGTTTACGCGAATTAAGTGAATTTTTCATATGTCGTTCCCAATGACCCTGTCCACATATTCTGAATTTTGGAGAATTTTATATTAAGCCAGTAAAAACTTAGTTAAAATTGTTGTAGTTGTGTGTTGCAAGTACAAAAGACCCATTAAACGCGAACCGAGGGTGGAGAAAACTGGGTATGGGTGATGCTTACAAAGGTGCCTTTATCATATTTTATTGGTCTTAGCCGGGCTTTTTTTTAGTGTTGTACTGTGTAATAGATAAAAATTTCAAAGCTGCAGCTCAAATGGATTAGACATTATTGAACATTGGCGGTGAGTGTAAGGGGGGCGCTAACCTGATGACGCGCAGTGTATCTCCTACAGATTTGAAGATAGATGATTTGTACCTTCTAAAGATAGTTAGTAATTAGCAAAATGTATCGATTGGCCAAAGGAATGATAAAGATCGGATAAGCGGTTGTCAAGTTATGCGTAAATAAGTAATTCACCCTCCGACCCTTTCACAACCAGAACCGCACAATCTTAGAGAGAGGGAGAGAGAGAAAGAGAGAAATTTAGAAATGAGAGCAGCACCAGAACTGCATTCAGCTTCTACTCCAGGTACAGAGTATATTATAGTCGGGCTTGACCGTCTTTTTGACTTGTTTGTATGTGTGTTTGATGTACGTAGCTTGTAAACAGATTTATGCTCGTCGTTCCTATAGAGGTTTTGTTGAAACTATCGTCATTATATCCGTCGCATGGTGGTAAATGGCATTCTTGACATCCGGTTTGTCCATTTTTGATTTGGTCCTGGTAATAAATCCTTACTCCTACTCCTGGATATCGAACTCCAGTTAAAACCTTACATTTATATTCACAAGATCTATGATGGCTCAAATTTTCACATAGATAGGATTAAAAATAGCCGAGTTACAAAAATATTGCAAACTTTTCGGCATTCCTTTTCAGAAACACAGAAACGCCAGTTAGCATTTCTTTCCCCGAGTCACGGGTATATGGAAGTCGGGGTTTTGTCCTTTTGTCGGGGGTTTGTACGTAATGTTAATATGCTAATATAACTGTAAAAGCTATGTAAATTAACATATGTGAAGGCCATTCAACATTTCTTCTTTTATCTTCAAAATAGAAAAATTCACGTTAGAAACTTTGTTTGTTGTGTCTTGTTTTTATTATTATTATTATTTGTTGTTGGTATTAAATTTTTCTTTAAGAAAATGTGTTCTATTATATGTTGGATGTATTATAGATATGGTTAGCTATGTGTATTGCATTTGTGGTTTTATATTTGTTTCTCTTTTAATAAACAATATTAACTTGTGGTTGATTTTATTACATTTAAACAACTTGCAGAGACAGATTTTTACATGGATTTTTTCGTGTTTATTTTGAGTTAACATTTAAGACATTTTGGTATAAGGGATTCACTTATTTATGATTGTAGGACATGGTATAATACACAGATGATTAACATTATTATTTTGTCAGGTATTTTGTATTATCCTTTGCTCTAGATGCAGTTTTAGATTGTATGCAGGATTATAGTAAAGAGCTGTTATCACAGTATTTTGAAAAATGAACAAACGAATTACCATTTCAATGAATGGATGTTAGAACTTAATGTGGCTTATAATTTTGTTTTAAAGTTTGCTCGAAAATACATGTGTCGAAAAAATGTTTTAAATAATTTTGGAATTTATTTAGTTGATTTGTTTTATTTTAAATTTTGTTGGTTTATGTTTAAGGTCAATCAGGTCCAAAATGCTTAGTTTGAAAGCTTCTCCGTCTCTCACTGACTGAATTGACTTATTTGGACTTGACTGGCTCTTATTGTTAAGCGTAAATAGTTTCAAAATGTTTTTAAAAATTGTGTAGGGTGTGCAAAAATTGAAATCGGGTTTGTGTCTATATACAACAAATCAATCGAGTTGGTCTGGGCTCATTTATACTTATATATCCAAAAATATAATTTTATAGACGTAGCTCAAGTGATTTGTTACTTTCAGTTTAAGTTTTGTGGTGACAGTTCAAGAATTTACTCAATTTGGAGACAACTCGAGCAAATGGTTGAAGGTCACCAGAAAGGAGGCCAACCGACGACTATTTGCAGCTACATATATATATATATACATATAGGTAGGCGTACTTTAAATCGAAAATAGTTTACTATAAAAATTTAGCACAATTTCACTTACAATAAAAGTTCTTAAGCAATTAAAATGTTTTACCAAAATCGGTTATCGAAACTCAAACTGATGTGTTCCAAATGCTAGCTAAGAGTTTGCTTTCTGAACTCCCTGGCATCCGGCACCAAAGAGTTGCTTAAAACGAAAACCTAAATTAGACTTAAAAATAAACAAGATTCGAGATTTAACAGACTTTTCTTGGGTTACATTCTCGTAATGTAATGTAAATAATGTTAGCTATATTTATCGGGGGAAACATTTAAGTTTAGTTTCGAATATCTAGGCATAGGTAATAAATATGTCAGGGTTTAGTTTGTAAAATTTAAATTGCTTATAAATTTAGAATCAATTTAAGGAGAATTAGAATTCTATTTCGCGAATTGCCGTAAGCGTACGTTTCTAACACATTTCCACTTAATACTAAGCTTTTAGTGCCAACTACATTTAAATTCGTTTTTGGTTTAGTTTTTGTTTCCGAATACATATATCCAAAAAATTGTCAACTTACTTAGCTAGAGAGCAGAAAATGATAAGTCTCTTCAAACCAGCGTTTGTTGATCTCGATAATTTGTTCGTTCGCTCCGTTCACTTCGATAGCTAAGCCTATGGCCTATAAATTAGTGATTGTTGTATGCAAATTGTTTAACATTCTTATAGCTCGCTTACAAAACTCTCCCACCTGCCCCCCATTAACAAATTCCTAGACCGACACTTTGTACTTAATTCTCGCTTAAATCCTTGATGGCCTGCAGTATGCGCTTCACATGACCCACTTTAACAACACCCAAATCCTTGAGATCACGACGTCCCAGTGTCAGCAACTCCTTGCCGCGTATGTCATTCTTAAGAAAACTGTCCACATATTCGGATAGTTGCATGGTTTCCAGCCAGGTGACCACTTCGTTGACACTCCAGTTGTTGGCCGCTTCCCGGGTGTTGTTCAACGGTGGCTTATATGGTTGTTGACCAGCAGTGGAGCCCGAACGCAAGCGCACCCAGAAGGGACGAGATTTGCGACGTCCATCCGGCTATAAGAGGTAAGAAATTATGTAGTATTAAACAAATTATTAAATTCTTCAGTTTGTTTAGAAAAAAGTAAAGTACTAAGCTCTGGAGCACAATTATAGCCGCACTTTGTTTCTTATGTGCGGTGCATAATTATAGCCGCACAAAATAATTTCGTATTCGATGTTTTAAATCTGAGATTTTATTTTCGCAGACTTGGTTTGTATTTAATTTGTAAAGTGCTGTCAAATGTCGAGAAAGGCCAAATCTGGCTTTAAAAAAAAAAGAAATGCTCATTTCATGAAACTACCAGAAAAATTAATGGTTCCAACAAAGTTGTGAGAAATTTTTTGCAAAACTGAAATGAATATGAAAAAAAAGACCACGGAGGGCGTAAACCGATTAGTGGATTAGTGGCTAAATGTGGCCTCAGAGTGTAACGCTGGACCGTTGCACGGGCTTGAAAGGAATCTGAATACAAAAAGCGACTAAAATTGAAGGTGACTAATAGCCTATTTCCACTGGCTTCATTTCTTGTCATTTTCATTTCTAAAAAGTTGCCCTCCATGACAAATTGTCATTGTTTAACATTCACAACGACACGTTGTGAAAAACACTGAAAAGTTTGATTTAAATAACAGCCATTTCAAACCCACGTGGATATTTAGCAAAAATAACATACCGTCGTGAACATTTTCAGGGCAAACGCATTGTTATCATGATTATCAACGAAGCTAAAACACAACTTTTATTGACTAATTTAATTTTAAACAAAATGCGCCTACTATTTAAATTCAATTAACAAAATTGGTGATGACACTTTCCGTTTCCAGAGAGTAGAGTAATGCCAGAGAGTAGCTAGTATTTTTAAAAAATACAGATCCTCGGGGGGAATGTCATCATTTTTCATCATTTTTCAGAAATGAAAGGCAAAATGAAGTGACAATTCGTATGGAAGAAATGATATCATTTTCTTCATTTCTTGTCATTTCATGAAATGAAGCTTCTTTGTTCAGTGGAAATAGGCTATAAGCCGCCATAAAGAACTTGAAACTTGAACTGGACAAAGACAACAAGTTTTTATAGTGCAATGCAAATGTTAATTTATCTTCCTAGAACATTTTCTCGGAAGAGAAAAAGTTTGTTTTAGACGGTCCTAATGGTTTTTCGCACTTTAAGAGGTTTTTCTAAGAAAAATTTTGTTGGAGGATCATTAATAGTTTCGTCTGCGTTCTGCTAGTGTGGATGCTTTGATCTGGCATTTCTGGCTTGCAAATGAATTTATTGCCTCCAATAAGGCATTAAAAGTTCATTATGGTCGCGACACAAGGTAATAATAATCGGTTTTTGGAGGCCCGCGTGCTCAAATAGTTAAGAATTAAGGCATGGGAAGAACTGTCCCTTGGTGATTTTAAAAATCTCGTAGACAGTATGCCGAATAGGATCTATGAGTTAATTAGTGCTAGAGCATAGCTGTTAAGTAATGATTACTAATCGTAATGATTACATATTTGATTATTTCTTTTTTTAAGGCAAAATAATGATTACAATACGACTATTTTTAGTTTTACACGATTACTAATTGATTACTTTCAGAAATAATCAAAAATAATCGGGATTATTGAGGATTACCAAAAAATAATCAAAAATAATCAAAAATAATTCGACTACTTTACAAGATTATTTTTGATTATTTTCAAAAAAAAAAAGGCATAGCCAGATTTGTGGCCCTCAGCTGCCTACTAAAATGCCTACTTAAACAAGTCGACAATAGCGGTGAGGTTAAGGCCTATGACTGAAAGGTAGTGAGTCCTAGGTTCAAGTCACAGTATAAGCATGTTTTTTTTTTTTGTTTTTTGTAAGCTAGAATTGTAAAATAATTGCATTAGCTCCCGTATACCAGATTATGCTATTAAACACAGCAAGCAAAATATGTATTGTTTCTCCTTTTCATTTCATCGTGTTCCCAGCAGCGCAGAGGTGAATGGGTTGTCATTCATAGATACAAATTCTCTAATTTTTTTAGAATTTTAAAGGTTGTGGAAGGTGGTTAAAATTTATTAAAAAAAGCAGTCCTGTTTCCATTCGCACACTATCTGCAATAGCGCCGTATTACTGTACGGATTTTAAGTGTTAAGACGTCGATTCTTGCTCCACAGAAAGTTCAAGAATTTCTCCATGATATAAATCACCTGTGAAGAAACAAGCAATGCAAAAGCTTCTCAAACTTTGCCGTTCTAATTTGGAGTTAAACTGTAGGTCTGTTTGTCTTGTGCAACAAATTATAAGCGCACACACGCCAAGAGATTGAGAGACTTGACCCTTTTGGGCTATAGAGCCAATTTTACATTTTTACTGACTAGCTTAAGATCGAAACCGGAACTTCAGGCGTTAACGACTGAACCGACCCGGAAGAGTCATTTCAAACGAAATGTTGATAGTCCTGGGGGGTAGTCATAATGCAGGCCATTACACAGCCGCGCAAATGCCCATTACAAGATCGATGTGCCCTTAAAAACTTTGAAGGCTGGCAGTCTTCAAGTATCGGTTACTACTCTGTATACATTTACGTTAGGTTGGCCGTTTTCGTTGGCATACTGTATTCAAAGCAGAATACTATGTAAAAGTGAAAAAGTGGGCGTATAACAGAATCAAAGTAAAAAAAAAAACTTAAAAAAAAAACGTATGAGAAAAGGGCGGGAATTGAGCACGGAACCTCGAACACAGAAACACATGAACGACGGCGCGTTAGCTCACTTGTCTGTAAGGTATATGGGTAAACTATCAACATAATCATAACTAACAGTGTGAGCAGTTGGCACTTTGCCGACAGTCGAGCCTTCTTTCAAATGTCGATTGACACAAACATAACACAACTGTTATATGTATTCCCATCTCGTGGGCACCTAGGGATGCATGTTAAGGACCAGCCTCATTCAGCTCTGCGCCGCTGGGTACACGATGAAATGAAAAGGAGAAACAATACATATTTTGCTTGCTGTGTTTAATAGCATAATCTGGTACACGGGAGTTAATGCAATTATTTTAAAATTCTAGATTACAAAAAAAAAAAAAAAAAAATACATGCCCATTCTGGGATTTGAACCTAGGACTCACTACCTTTTAGTCATAGGCCTTAACCTCTTCGCCATTGCCGACTTGCTTAAGTAGGCATTTTAGTAGGCAGCTGAGGGCCACAAATCTGGCGATGCCTTTTTTTGAAAATAATCAAAAATAATCTTGTAAAGTAGTCGAATTATTTTTTGATTATTTTTGACTATTTTTTGGTAATCCTCAATAATCCCGATTATTTTTGATTATTTCTGAAAGTAATCAATTAGTAATCAAATATTTTTAACCGAAAGAATTATATAATCATTACAATTCTTTTTAAAAAATAATGTAATTGATTACTAATCGTAATCGTAAATTAACAGCTATGTGCTAGAGAAGGTTACTCTTTGTATTAAAATGAATAAAAAAATATATAAATTAGTTAACATTATTTTGTAGTTTATTTTATTTGGTGAAGTGTGGCCAAAATTATGCACCTCGCACAAAACGAAAATGAAACATAACGGTTGATTTTTGCGTTTAGAATTTTGCCATCTATTTTTGGTAATCCCTTCACTATTTCAATGCCTACATTGAAAAAACGACGTGCAACGATAATAATTGAACCGTTTTGCAAAACCCTCATAAAATATTTAGATATATCTAGTTTAAATTTAAAACTTCAATTTATATTCGCAAAAACGTTTGTAATTTATCTGGCGACCTTTCTAATGTTTAATTAGTGAGTTTAGCAGGCTCTAGGTCCGAAAAAGTTGTGTTTGTTCACAACTAAAAACAACTTATGCATTATTGTACACCAAAAATGAGCTGGTTGCCTATACGGTACCGTTTCATCAGTCCACCGAATGAATCTTCAGTAGGCTTATCGCTGTCGAAACCATCGCTTCACCTGCCTTTCCATACAATCATTGTATAATCCCTATATAATCCCTGAAATGTTCATCAAGATAGGACAATAAACAGCCGAGATAAAAAATGTTGTATTCTTTTCAGATGCGCCCCCTCAGGAATACACAAAAGCTTTAAAAATTAACGGGTATATCGAAGTTGGTTAGAGCCGACTTTGACCTACGCTCTCGTTTCTTCCTAATATTTGACTTCCCAATTTTTGTGCTCCATTCCAAAGGTACACAGAGTATATTAAGTTTGTGCAAAAGTATGTAACAGAAAGAAGGAGTCATTTCCGACCATATAAAGTATATATATTCTTGATCAGCATCAAAAGCCGAGTCGATATAGCCATATCCGTCTGCCCGTCTGTGCGTCCGTATGAAGAAACAAATCTCAGAGATGGTAAGAGATAGAGGCTTTCAAGTTTATTTGTGAAAAACGTCATATCTCCCACAGTTTTGTAAATAATTGTTTTGTACCTTCTAGAGATAGTTAGTAATTATCAAAATGTATCGATTTGCCGAAGAAAAGATAAAGATCATAATCGGGTGTGTTCCAGAAATCTCTAGAGGTTTTCGTATAAACGTTAACATTTCATTTAAAAGCTTTTTGAATTTATATGTGGAGATGCTCGAATATGCCCGGCACTAGATCAAATGACAAAAGTTGAGCCAAGCCAAGTAGATTTGTTGCGTACGGATTTCCTTCCACATAATCTAGTAGGCGGTCTGATTCTTCGCACTTTGCAAATAAAGTAGTCCCAGTTTAGTTCGAAGTGCAATCGTTTATACGAAAATCTCTAGAGATTTATAGAAGACCCCTGAATATCATCAATAATAATCACAATCAAATACATAATGCCCCATTCGACGCACTCACAACCAACACGAGTGCGAGAGAGAGAGAGAAAGTTAGAGATGAGCGCAGCAGAAGCGCTGCATTCAGCTCCTACTCTAGGTACAGAGTATGAAATAGTCGGTATTGACCGACTTTCTCACTTGATTATAATTAATAACATAAATCAACAAATATTGTGTCCACTCGACCAGGGAAATGTAATTTGCTAAGGTGCGAAGAAGATTTTTAAACTGAATACTAGTAAATTCTAAAAATTTCTCTAGCACGGCAACTTCGTATGAAATTAATTGTCAAAGTTGTTGAGTGTTAAAAAAGAACGACTTTTTTTCTTGTTAAATTAATCATCCCAATTCCTAAAGGCAATTATAAATTTATGCAGTTGACAGCTTTTGTGTCCAACATTGAGGTTGAAGGAGCTTTTAGTCAGATTGAACTGAATTGTAAAATGAAAGCTAAATAATTGGATTAAACTAATCACTCTTAACTTCACAATGTGTTAAATTATTTTTATTATATTTGTAGTTAAACAAAGTGTAACTAGGTTTGCGTATGGCAAATAATCCTTCTAATTGACGCAGTGCTATTTCAGGAGGTAAACTTCGTTCTTTAAGAAAATTAAAGAATCAAACAATGGATTTACTCCTATTATTTAAATTCTCGTTTAATTATTTACCCTCATCAGCTTTCAGTTTTCATAGTATCGACCTACCTCTTCATTGGGAGCCAAGACATTGAAGTAGGCCCTTAATTTGCCGTCAATGCATTTCTGTACCGAGCACTTCTTCAGCTCCATTTCCATATTGGCCAAAGCGGCACTCAGTTTTGTCTCCAGATCCTCTCGCAATATCAAACTATGTCCACGATCTCGCAACAAGGTGCAGGCATCATCGTACAGCTGTCGCGATGAGTCAATTACCTCCACCAGTTTGGTGCGCAGTGATGGACCCTCGAGCAGTTTTCCCTGCGGATGAATGCTCTCCAAAGCCTCACTGGCCCGGCAAGCCACCGCATAGAGATCATGCTGCAGAGCTGGATGGGAAATGATCAAGAATTTCACCCATTTGACCAAAGAGCTGACGGCTTCTATAAAATTGAGCAGAACATAGCACTCCCTTTCGGATATGACCTCGTCTGTGGATATGGCATGCTCGGAGGCGGTGGAAGAGGCATCTCTTTGTATGGAAATGCTGTGCTGACGCTGCTTCTCCTGCCAACTCTTCAGGGAGACCTCCAAGCTTCGATTGCGACACAACATCTGGACACGATTCTTGTGCAGGATGCGTATCATGCCAGGTGGTTGCAACCAGGCCTCGCCATCCACTTGTATGGGTATCTCCTCGTCGCCCAGTATATTGATCTGGACACTCTGACACTGAGCAATGCGATGGTGTTGCAGATTAATCAAGCGCGAGGCGGCCATTTGTACGGAACCGAAAACGGCCACCACTTCCAAGACACGATCATCGAAACTGGGCGACAAGAAGATGTCATCCCGCTTGGTGTTACCCCAGAAATTTGTGCCACCCATAAAGCTGGGTATGTTCAGGATGACAATGCCCTGCAGCTCGGGCAGAGGTATGCGCTGACCATCGCACTCCAGTTGAACACGTTGCTCCAGATTCTTGCAGGTCTTTTGCAATAGCTGCTTGGAGCCAAGCACTCCATACCACATGTAGTTGCGAGCACGTGAACGACACTTTTCCGGATGCTCCTCACGCTTGTTGTGAAAGTCCAGAGGAGATTTTCGCATCGATGCCAATGCCAAAGTAATTGTTCATTACGCATTTCTCATGATAGCCAGCCAAGAGGGTTTCATCCGGATCCATCAAAGGACTGACTGCAGCGCAAAGGGTGTCCGCATTGGCCAAAAGGCATTTGGATATGAAGCCAGTTCCATTGGCAAGGTCTGGAAAAAGAAATTTCGATTGATCATTAATTCAACTTTTCGAACAAAAATACTTACTTGGCCAATTGGGCAAACGCACTAAAGGATTAATAATCGGCATTTTGCGACTTGCCTCCTCTTGTGATGTCTTCTCCTTATCCTTGCCGTTCTTCTCCTCCTTATCTTTATCGCCATTTCCAAAATGATCGAAACCGAATAGAGTCGAACCCATAAACAGACTCGACTTGGAGCCCTTGAGAGTCTGTAGATTGGGCAAAGCTTCGTTCGGCTGCAAGAGAAATAAAAGGATTAGTATTAGATTGAAGCCTGCAGAAAGTATCGAGTATGTGTCCAAAGAGCAACTGGAAAGTTCAGCACTAACTACAATGCAAAGAAACATGTGGTTATGTGTGTGTAAGAGTGAAAGTGATGGATTTTGGGTGAGTGCCAGTGTGGTGACGCAGGGTTGGAAAGTACTCAAAAAGAGAGAGAGAGAGAGAGAAACAGCAGCAGTAAGTTGTTGGAAGAGCAACGCAACTACTTCAACATAGAAAGTAAACCCAGAAAATCATAAGAAAATATTGTATAAAAGCAAGAGCTACATTTTTCAGCTGTTTTTGTGTCAGTGTTGGTTAACAGAGTTTGGTTCAGCTATTGGGTAATTTGGCAACACTACTACGAACGGCGGCAACACGTGTCGAAGGCAGTTTAAAGAAAAAACAAAACTCAAAGACCACGCACGTGCTGGATTCAACTGGTCTTACTGGCAAATTTACATCTTAAACTGGCGTTTTGTACAGAGGAGAATTGATTGCAATTTGGGTTTTGAATACCGTTTATAAAAAAATAAAGTCTAGAGCAAAGCAAAAGCGGCATGAAAACAAAGTTTTTAAGTTTCGCTTTATTTTGCCAAGAGTTTGTAAGAAAAAACAACAATCATTTAAAAGCAAGTTTTAAAGTCTTGGCCAGAGCAAAAGCGGCATAAAAAATATTTTTAGTTTTTCGCTCATTTGCTCTAGTAACACAGTGTTCTTAAAATATATATATATTTGTAATTGAAGTATTTAAATAGATTAAATAGTTCGCATAGTCGTTTAAGTTTAAGTTAAGTTTATTTGTCTTTTAAAAATATTTTTTTAATCTGGTGCCAAAGAAAACAGAGCATACTTTTGGGGGGCACTTGTGTCAAATTTGACATTATATATTTGCTTACATTTTTCCCCCAATTCCTATGTGTCCTACAAAGTGAACACTATAATTATATTTGTGTTATTAGTCAATTTCGAGCAGAGCAAAAGCGGCATAAAAAATATTTTGTATTATTTTGTAAGCAAAAAACAATATAATTAAAAAATCAAGCTCAAAAAATATTTTTAGTTTTCCCTTCTTTTGCTTTGACTTTGTAAGCAAAACGAAAAATAAAAAGTTAAAAAAGCAGAGCAAAAGCGTAATTCAAAAATTGACAAAAAATAATTTTGAAATGAGGCTTTTGTAAGGCAGAAAACTCGATTTCTTCTAAAGCACGGTACGGAGCACTCCAAATTGTTTGGGCGTACAAAAAAGTCATTTATTGCGCTAGCGGATCCTAAAAACAAATTAGTGTTCTGAGATAGCCAAGAAATGCCAAAAACGCCAAAAAAAAGGTTATATTTGGGATTTTAAGTTAATCCAACACTGTTTTCCAAATGTGATTTGTTTATAAAACTTGATGAGGATTTAAAAGCATTAATAACGAAAAGGCCAAGCTAACTTCGTCTTTGCCGAAGTTTATATACCCTTGCAAATGTTTTAATACATCAGAGATTAAGAAAAATTTTTCTAAATAAAACCCACTTTTCGACCGATATTTCCTATGGCAGCTATAAGATATAGTCATCCGATTTTGACCAAAACTTCCAAGTCTGTGTAAAAGAGTATTATATTAATAATCGCTGAAGTGGGGGACGTTAACATTAAAAATAGAGGCAAGCTAACTTCGGCTCGACCGAAGTTTATATACCCTTGGAGCTTGATATATGCCTGGCAGTTTGTATGGCAGCTATACTATATAGTGGTCCGATTTCGACAAATCTTGTTGAAATTATGTAAAATCATTCAAAACTTATAATTACGAGCGTTGGGAGCGATAACATTGAAAACAAAAAAATTTTTCTCACTAAGACTTTTTTTCAGACCTAACTTTTGTATGGCAGCTATACTATATTATTGTCCGATTTCGACAAGCCTTGGTGAAATTATGTGAAATCATTAAAAACTTATAAATACGAGCGTTGGGAGCGATAGCATTCAAAACAAAAAAGTTTTTTTCACTAAAACTAGTTTTTCGACCGATCGTTCCCATGACAGCTATATGCTATAGTCATCCGATCCGGCCGGTTCCGACAAATGTGCAGCGTATTTATACCAAAAGACTTTGTGCAAAGTTTGGTTAGATAGCTTTAAAACTGACGGAGGAGATAGCATAGAAACAGACGGACGGACAGACGGACAGACGAACATGGCTATATCAACTCAGCTCGTCATGCTGATCAAGAATGTATATACTTTATGTGGTCGGAGATGCTTCCTTCTATGCGTTACAAAAATCCGGACAATTTTAATATACCCTCTCCAAGGGTATAAAAACAAAAAAGTTTTTCTCGCAAAGACTCCCTTTTTGACCGATAGTTCTTATGGCAGCTATAAAATATAGTCATCCGATCCGGTCGGTTTCGACATGTTAGCAGTGTGCAGTAAAAAGAAGACTCTGTGCAAAGTTTCAGCTCGATAGCTTTAAAGCTGAGAGACTAGTTTGCGTAGAAACAGACAGACAGACAGACGGACAGAAGGACGGACAAAGCTCAATCGACTCAGCTCGTCGCCCTGATCAAGAATATATATAGTTTAAAGGGTCACAAATGAGTATTTCTAAGCGTTGCAAGCCTCTGGCCAAAATTATAATACCCTTTGCAAGGGTATAAAAAATGCGGAATATGATATACGGATAGTTAAGGGTAAAGCCAGGAGGCACATCTCCCGCACAAATCGTTTTGGAAGAGGAGAAAGATTCTTAAGATGCAGATGCCGAGAGCAACCATCAATATCTCAGTTGGCAAATAGGGAAAGAGTTGCCAGCGTTATGAGTATTCTGATAATGCGAAGTTAAATTGTACGATCTAATGAACTTTAACACAGAATGGCATGTTCAATAGATACGTTCTGGAGGCGTGCAAGATCAATCAAAAATGTATTAAGTATGCGAGCGCTTATTTGAGTTCTCCGTACCGTGCTTTATCTTTAAGAATTTTTGGGTGTCTGGTTACTTCTCTTCTTTAATTTTGAATAATATGAAAGAATAACGAATCGGACGTTTAAAAAACCATGGTATTACCTTAAGTTGATTAATAATTAATTTATAAAAGGTATTCATGCTTCGGTGACCCGAGCGTAATTTATATTCGTTTTTTTTTTATTATTTTCTTGGGGTTTACACATCAAATAAATGAAACAATTTGGGTTTAAACTGGGCACTTTTTCCCTGGGATTCTCTTGGGACAGGCTTACCAAAGGTATGAGCGGCCTGATAAGTGCCAAGGTGGCCAAACGTATGTCTGGCTCGGCAACCACAAAGAAACGAACACTAAACAGTCCATAGCCGCGTGTTGTCTTTTGGTTTTTCTTCTAAGAAAATGTTTTATGTTCATAAATTTTCTTTAAAATATTTTTTTTGTTTTCTTTATTAATTGTAGGATGTGGTGAGGCATTAAGTGTGTCGGTTAAACATATTGAAACAATAAAATAACATAGTAATTTTGAAATACGTACCAATCGTTTTTTCTTGTGCTTTTGTGAATCGTACTACATACATAGTATTTTGTTTGTTGTTTTGTATTTCATTTAAAATATTTTTGTGGTCTCGGAAAAAAAATGTAGTTCCAAACTTAAATACTTGTGTACAAAGAGACTAACAAAGACATAAGCTGGAAAATTATAATATAAAATGTATATTGTGCGATTTGTAGAAGAAAAATGGAAAAAGACTTTCTCATCAAGAGCGCGAAGGATTGGACTGTAAACATTTCACGACAAAAGTTAAAATGGTCTATCTTCGCTTTAAAAAATCTTAAAGCTGTTTGAAATAACCATAATAGTGGATGGAATTGAGGAATGAACAATTTTTATTCGCGTTTTCCATTTTGATGTTTGCTTGTGAACACTACTGGTATCCTAAGTGCGAGATGCCTCGATCAAAAACAAACATTTTCCATTGAAATTGCACAATACACTGAAAAAAAGTAAGACAAAACAAACATTTAATGGTACTCTCTTCCGTATTTTATTTCTCTTGATATTCTGGTGGATTTCGTAATTTCATTTCATTGGAAACAATCAACAGCATTTGCCGTTTAGTGTGTGGTTGTTGTTGTACTATGAGGTGGACTGCGTTCTGCTCACTTGCCGTGATGTCACCCATAGGAAAAACAGTGTGTTTTTTTGTTGTTTTTTGTTTGTTGATTTTTTTTTTTGAAGGAGCGTACAAAATTCTTACCTTAAAGAGACTGCCGCAGCTAATTCTACGACTAGCCGCTGGGGAACTGCTCAGGAAACGCGTATGCTCTGGATCCAATCCCAGTAAATTCGGATTAATACCGGAATGCCGGCGATCTTTATCCTTGTCGAATTCGCGTACCGCCAAACTGGGCGCATGACTCGAATGGCGTCTGATCTCGGAGGTATTCATGGCACGCACGCCCAGCAAACTGGAGGTCATGGCCATAGAAGCCGCCGAAGTCGTGGGCTTGATGAGGGAGTCGCCGCGCAATGGTGTGGGCGGTCGCACGACAACACTTATCTGTGGATAGTTGGGATTTACATCATCAAAGGATTCT
Source organism: Lordiphosa clarofinis (assembly GCA_018904275.1). Classification (NCBI taxonomy): domain Eukaryota; kingdom Metazoa; phylum Arthropoda; class Insecta; order Diptera; family Drosophilidae; genus Lordiphosa; species Lordiphosa clarofinis. The sequence goes on along the minus strand of JAEIGQ010000068.1, from coordinate 636,366 downwards.
TTCTTACACGACTCATCAAAAGTAATGCGCTTTACATCTTGTCCATGGCCCAACCTCTTCGTGGGCGACGTGGAAGTGACCAAGGCGGATTCGAGTTTGTGCGTCGTGGTGGTGGTTGTGCGCATTGTGGTTTCTACATCGTGTATTTCAATTTTAATCGCTGTCTGCGTGGACAGCTCGTCGTCGCTAGTCGTGGTCAGACTGGCCACAAGGGCATTGCTATTTGTCGGCGTTTGTGCCTCCGCTTCCGCCTCGTGGCCGGCCTCGAGCATTAGCTGCTGTTGGGATACGATTGTTGTAGTTTGTTTCAGTTTTTTGAGTGAGATGCGCTTTTTGGGACGCTTTTTAGAGGTTCGATCGAGGAGAACAGGAGCAGGAAATTTGTTTTGTTTGTTTTGTACACAGGAAAAAAGAAAAGTTGTTTGAAGAAAGAAGCAAAACGGAGAGCAACAAAGATTTTACCATAAGTTGGCCATTTCTGAGTACTTCCGGTAACCATAGACAACTCTACCCTGAGCAAGACACCCACACCTACCTTGAAGCTCTGCCGTGCAATATCGTTACCTTCCACGAACTGGGCCAGACTACAGTAACGCGGTGGCTCGCGCATCTTCTGATCGTCACAGCGATTGTCGATTTCAAAAACAATATTCTCAAATCCAAATTGCTGCGGATTGTCATCGCTATCCATGCGGGCCAGTTGTGCCACTCCTCTGGGCGGCGAGGAGTTGCGTCTACGGGAACGCGTGTGCGTATGGGTCAAAGCACTCAATGACTTCTTGCGCGGCGGCTTTGGTGGTCCCACATGATCGGAGCACAGAGTGGTTGTATCATCTGTTATGGTATTATCCTGCAGGGCATAGGTGATATCATGACCCAGGACAGAGCTAATGTCATCCATAAGACTTTCTCCGGGCATGGCCTCCGTTTCGTCGCTGGTCTCGGGCGAGTCGATGTGGGTAAAGTTGCTGGCATCAAGATTCTGCAAGAGATCAGAAATGTTGTTATGAAGTTATGCTACTGCTGGAGTTCCCTCGCGGCTTTCAATTGAATGCCAAGGGCTGCAAGTAAGGAGCTCTAAGTTTCTCAACTTGGAGTTCAGCGGATCTCGGCTCTCGAGCTTTGGCTCTTAGCTAGATCTAAGCTCCTGCTTCTAGCCAGAGCCAAGAACCGGCTTCTAGATCTTTGTTTTCGAGCACTGGCTCTCAGTTTAGAGCAGAGAGACGCATGCTAGCTTTCAGTTTGCGATTTAGCTCAGAGCAAGGCACTCACAGCCCGGAGTTCAGAGCTAATTTTCCGGGATACCAAGTTTATGCTCTCAGCTTAGCTAGCTCTAGGCTCTCAAGCACCTGCTCTTAGCTAAGAGCTAAAAGCAAGTAAGGAGCTGCAAGCCACTTGGTGCTCCCGGCTCGAAGTTTCTGCTCTCTACTGAGAGCAAAGAACCGGCTCCTAGCTTACAGTTCTCGAGCACTAACTCTCAGCCTAGAAGCTTCCAGCTCGTGAGCTTTGGGTCTCAGTTCAGATCCCTGAGCTGCATGTATTGAGTTCTGAACCGAGATATTAGAGGTATAAGCTGTGAGCTGCCTAGGGCTTTCGTCTTCCTGCTCGCAGAGCCCAAAAATGCGATAAAGGAGCTGTGAGCTGTGTGGTGTTTCCGGCTCGTAAGCTTTGGAATTTTGCTTAGGGCCTCGGGCGCACTATAAAGCAGAGAGCGCTAAAACGTGACTGTGTCTCTCTCTGACATACAATGAAGTGTGACTTCGGCAAGCATTCGGAAAGTAAGTTCGTGCTCCCGGGGCTATCGCTGGGGAACTTTGATATAAAGAGCCTCCGGCTTTCGAGATTCGGCTCTCAATTTAGACCTAAGAGCTGTTAGGTGATTCGAGCTCTTAAGCTCTGAATTAAAGTCATGATTTGAGAGCTGGTAGCCCAGATCTGTGATTTCAGAGCTGTGAGTCGATTAGTGCTCCCGGCTCTCAAGCTCCAGCTCGCATCTAAGAGGCGGAAGCTGTAGCTTCCGTATCAAGAACCCGGTTCTAGCTTCCGGCTCTAGATTACGTAATTTCGGGTTAGGGCCAAGAGCTCAGAGTGAAGTGCTGTGAGATGCTAGGAGCTCCCGGCTCTCTCGGTCTGTTTTTCAGCTCAAAGTAAAGAGCTGCCTGCGAGAACTGGCTCTCAAAAGCAGCAAAAAGCGATTTTGAACGCTGCTCAGGGAAAATTTAAAAAAGCCAGCGATGAAAATGATACTCGACGGCGTTACTCTTGCTCAATTTGAAACTAGTGCGTGTAGCAACGGCAAAACATTGTGAACTCTTCTATTTTTACTCTCTGCATGAAACTGGTTTGGCCTAAAGTATTAAACTCAATCATATTTACAGTTCTCTGATCCGGCTCGAAGGACCAATGCTTGTAGAAGTCTGAGACTTTCAGCCTAATGCTGTAGCTTATTTTCTTGCAAGTTGATCTAGAGTATCTCTCCACTCCCTCAAAACTCACCTGAATTATATCGCCCAGGGTGTGCCCTGCCTCTGGCTTATCAAATATCTCCGAGGCCACGCTACATTCCTCATTACTGATGGCCGACAGCACATCACTAGCCTCGCCTCCCATCTCATCCGAGGACTGTTCCGTTTGTTCCTGCAAAATTAACAAAAGAACCATCAAATTAATACCAAAATGTAAGTCTCCCTGTCATTTGGGCAGATTCAATTGAAATGGAGCACGTACAGTGTGGGTCTGAGCATCGATATCAATGATTGTTAGGCTAGCGCTTGTATAAACATTTTGGGAGTTGGGGGAAACGACAATGCCGGGTACCTGCAGGTTACAAGTGTGCACCAGCTCAGGCTGTTTCTCCTTGTCCAGCGAGTCCTCCTTCTCAGCTTCCACGCCAGCGGCAATGGAATCGGCCTTGCGCTCTTTGTCCTTGTCCAATTCTCGGGTCATGTAGTAAGTGCGTTCAAACACCTCAATGGGCCGATAGTCGGACAGTGGGTCCACAATATGCTCCCCCGTAATGATGGGCACACGCAAAAAGTCCACTTTGCGTTCGGTGGGCGTAGAGTCGCCGCCTCCCTCACTGCCAGAGGGCGATAAACGGTTGCCGGCATCGTCGATGTTCGCACCCCCGCTAAGTGATAAACGTCCCATGCGGTACACAGTCTCGCCATTGGCCCCCTCTTCCAGCTCCTGAATCACCTCCACCCCGGAGCTGCGTCGACTGTCGGCAAATTGTCGCGGTGCCGGCAAATTGATGCTATTGAAGAAGTTCTCATCCACTGAATCGCGGCGTGTATCGGGCAGGGGTGAGATGCAAGTAAGGCGAGAGGTTTCCATTGTGGGGGAGATGATATTGATGGGTGGTATAATGGGCAGAGGCGAACCACAGGGCGTTGAGTCGCCCGAATTGGTAGTGGGTAACTTCAAAGCCTCGAACGGTGTAATAGAGAGTTTCCGTTGATAGCGCTTGGGACGACCCGGTTCAGAGTGCTCGACCACATTGTAGATGGCCCGCTTGACACTATTGGCACGGCACTGGAGGGCCTCCTTCTCGTTGGAGCGAAGTGAGCGACTATTCCGACGTTCCTTTGAGTTGATTTGATCCTTTTCGTTCTTCTCGATTGATATGTTTGGGTTACTAAAAAAAAAATAGGAACAAGCGAACGGGTCTTAATTTGATTTGGTTTGGTTGAGGTCTCTTGAATGGAACCTTTTATAACTCACTTGTTGTTTTTTGTTCAGATGCTCTAAGTTGACTTTGAGTATTCATGATGTAATACTAAGTTTTTCAATCAGACTTGGATGCATTTCATTCTTGTCAAGAATTTACGAATTTAAAGAATTTAAATTACACAGTTCCAAGAGATAATGGCCTTTTACGACCTCCCGCAAGTATAATTACCCACAAGCCACCGCGAGCTCCAAAGATATGCTGTAGACTGTTACAATTCATAGCTTGTGCATGAGTAACCCAAGCAAGCAAAAACAACAGCATGTGATACTTTCAATCTTAACTGTCTTTCCCATTAATCGATAACTTCACCAAATTTTAAAATATTTGACTTTGACGTTCACTTACAAAAGAGCAACTGAACAAGTGAATAAATGAGTACCCAATTCCATCACCCCCTCCCACACACACTTACAGCAACGATGCACTTGAGGCTCCCGATGACGATGTTGGTATACTTCGTGCAATCAAACTCCTTATGGTGGCTATCAAATCATCTCCACTGTGCGCACCCATTTCCTCCTCCTGCAGTGCATCCAAAAGCATGTTCAATTTCTGTTTCAAAATGTCACACTTGACGGCCAGCTGCTCATCCTCCTTGTGATGCTCACAGATGCGAGCAATAAGATCATCCACGGTGTCGCATAAATTCTGTGTGGAGCTGACCAAAGTCTGGGTATCGTTGGTTTCGACTATAAAACGCAAGTGATGATTGGCCGAGGTCACCATGCCCGTGAGTAACGCCTCCTGCTCGGTGGTTATGGACATTTTTGGTATCTTGGGCACGGCTACGGCCTTCTCAAAAACCATTATACTCCAGCGATCCAACATTTTGGTGCTGGCCGATTCGTAGCGCTCGAGAATTTGTGGCAAGTGAGTGTCATCATCGCAGCTGGAGCCCCAGCCCAACACCCTGGCCAGATCATTGCCAGTGCCCAGAGGCATGACAGCCACCTGACATTGTTTCTGCAAAAAAGCGTGCAAAAGTAAAAATTTTCTTTTTTTTGAAGCCCACTTACATGCATGTTGAAGCGATCAATCTCGCTGAGCACCCAACCCACTGATCCATCACCAGAGCACACCAGTATACGAAACATTTCAAAGTGCCGGAACAGACGCAGTCCCAGACTCGGACCCGTTGAGATCAAGTCAAAGACCTGAGCCGGATTCAGCAGCTGCTTGAAGCGTCTCAGGAACTTTACGCCCTGATTGTCGCCCGACTTGGAGTTGACAAAGACCAGCAGGGGTGAAAAGTTACCTTTGGGGCTGACCACATCCCAGGCATCGTCCGTGCTGATGGAGTGCACACTGGTGGGTGGCACCACCGATAACTTGGCCGGTCCAATGGGACACACCACTGCCATTTGTGGTCGACAGGCCACATGTACCGTGGCCCGACACCAGAGACAACGCCAATCCTGTAGTCGAAGCACCGAACCACAGGTTTTCTTGCACACAGCACAGACCGCCGATACCGGCAGATTGCCCTCCATCCATTGATGTGGCATAATGATGCCATCGGCCTGCTCAATGATGTCCTTGCCCACACTGGCCAGCGTTGTCCATTTGCAGTTGGCTATGGACTTGGCCGCACAACGTTTGTGCACCTTGCACTTGCACACCTCGCAGCTCAGGCCGTGCGAGGTAACCCCGGAAAGGGCATCCCGGCACACATTACAGTAGGTGGGTCTCGCATGCGATGTGGCATACCAATGATGATAATTGGAGAGTATATCGTGCTGTTCAATCAGAAAACTATCTCCACGTGGGCGCTGCGGCACGGTAGCCGTTTTCATTGAGCTAAGCCAATCCTCCATTTCGCGCCGGGTTTCGGCACAAAGTACCAGCGAGCGAGTCGGTGTGATTATCTGAAATGAAGCAGGGGGAAGGAATTATGCGTTTATTAATCGACAGCACAAGAACCGCAGTGGAATCGAAGCGTTATTCCGCTCACTACTATACTATAAAAGACATATAGACCTTTTCTCTGTACCGATTTTGCTGCTGGGTTTTCCCTCCAATTCCCACCCACTTACCACCCATATCCGACACAGTTCCCACCCACTTCCCGCCGATATCCCACCCTTTTCTCATCGACTTCCCACACTAAGAAAAAAACGGATAGTTTTGGTAATCCTTAGGAAATTTTTGGTATCCATTTGGACCTCATAATTCTTATTCTTTCTATTCTATATTTTTTGGGATCCATTGGATATTTTCGAAATCGAATTAGTTTCGCTTAAAAATGATATATCAGAAATTAAATATTTCATTGACCTTTATTCGTCATCCGAAGGAGCTGAAAAATGGTAAATGGATCTTATTTTAATATCCATTCTACAGGGATCATTTTTTTCTCTCCACCAACATCCCACCCACTTACTTCCAATTCTCACCCACCTTCCACCAACCTGGCGGTATTTCCAACATCGAAAAATAAAACCACTAATGAATTTGAGTTTAATCATTACAAAACGAGTTTCGAGACAATCGGCTGAGAAATAGATATTTTACGCAGAATTGTTCGTGCATTTTCCCGCCCGGTGGGCGGATTTTCCGACATTGGAAAATCACATTTTAAATTATGTCGTATTCTATCCTTACAAACCTCGTTTCGTTGCATGCAGAGTTTTCCTGGAATTATCCGACCGTAGGATCAAATTTTCCAACATTGGAAAATCACATCTCAATTTATTTCACTTACTATCCTTACCTACCGAGTTTCAAGCCAATCGGATAAAGAAAAATTTTTTGTGTGCAAAATTGTCTGGCCATTTTTCTGGTGGGCGGATTTTCTGGAAAATTGGTACGCAGCTATAGTTGAATTTTTATATAGATCTTTAAAAATGAGTTAAAATCTAATCGTATGATACACAAAAAAGGTTCACACAACAGCTTTCCGTAAATGTTCCGTTTTTGGGAATAGAATTTATACAAATTTGAAAATCACTTTTCTTATGATCTCAATTTTTGGAACGGTTTAGAAGTTCTTTATAAATAAATTATTACGAATATTTCTGGTCAATTTTTGTAAATGAGAAAAATCGTATTTAATTTTGCATAAAAGCTTCGCCTAAGCAATACTTTTTCAGAAAAGGCGTTCATTAATTGAATTTCACAAGCTATGTTCTCAGAGTTCCCAGCTGTCTACACTGAACTGTCCTCATTTTTGGTTGGGAACTGTATAAAACGACTATTGGAAGTGATTTTAAATACATATTGCTATTTTAAGGCAAAATTTGGAACCATTTTATTAAATGATTTTTTTATAGCAGCAGTTCTTAAAACTTATGCAAAAAATTACAAAAATAAAAGTCAGATTTAGTCATGCTACAGTTACCGGAATTTGATTTTTATTTTTCGACTTCAGACTAGATTGTAATATAAGAATATAATGGTGTTTCCATTTGAAGCGTTTACATAAAAAATACAAAAAATCTGAATTTTTTTGGGTATTCTTACATTTGGCAACTTTGAGTTAAGAGTACCCAAAAGTACCCCTCTCAATTCACTTGCCACATGGCTTATAAATTTCATTATTTATTGCACTGTAGCAGCAGATATGCGATTTTGCGCGGGTTTTCTTTGGTTTTCAGAAAATCGAGTCTTAATGTTGTACCATTTTATCTTGTCCAGCCTAAAAGTATGCAATTTTATAATGATTTTCCAGATTTCCCAGGATGTTAAAACTTTTATAAAAATTAGAAAAAATGTTATCTAAATAAATTTTAAGTTTTTAAAACGCTATCTCCGAGAATTACATTGAATCTTTGTTTTTAAAATGTGTAGCATACTTGGCTGAAACTTAAAAAAAATTATATATATATTTTTAGTTTTAAATTTTTTTATTATTTAAAAAATAATAAAACAAGAGCGCAAGTTGAAGTCGGCTCTAACCGACTTCGATGTACCCGTTACTCACGAAAAAACATGTTTAACAGTGTTCCTGCGTTCCTTAGGGTGAACATCTGAAAAGTATGCAACACTTTTTTAACTCTGCTATTTTTCACACAGTGTTTCTGCGTTCTTTAAGGTGAATATCTGAAAAGTATACAACACTTTTTTTAACTCGGCTATTTTTCACATTTTTGCTCATAACTTGAGAACCGCTCATCTGATCTTTATCATTTCTTCGGCGAATCGATTCATTTTGCTAATTACTAACTATTATTAGAAGATACCACCGCAATGGTAGGGCCAGAACCCTACTGCGTCATAGGCCAACACACAATAAACTTTTAAGAAAGGAAGAGAATACGCTTAGAACAGCCTCCTGGGTAAACACCAAGGGAATGAGACAAGCAAAAGCATTAATACTGAACCACGACCTCAAAAGGTTCCAAAAGTTAATCCAACAAGGAAAGAATCCCCTCAGAATTCTGACAGGGCTCTACACGGGTCACTGCAGACTGAGGAGCCACATGTACAAGTTGGGAATAACAAACACCCAGCCGGATATAAGGCTTCTGGAATAGTCATGTTTTTGAAAGGAAGAACTACTTGAAAACGTTCGAGAATAAACTCGAATACCCTATAAGTTATGACTTAAATATGTAAACACACACACAGACAGTCGAGAACATGGTGCGTGCCTTTTGGTTGTGTAATCAAATGAAGGTTTATTAGTTAAACCCAACTTAGCTCATTAATATGCTAATATAGCTCATGTTAATAATAATGCGCAGACAGTTGACTTCTAAATGCGGCAAAACAATGCGCCCAACCCCTAAGTAGGACAACCCGCTACGCTCAGTCCCCACCTCAAACCATTTACACAGATAGCGCACAAATAATTAATATGCGACCTTCTGACCAGCGTACACAACGTTGAACTCCCTTGGCTTGGATTATGATGCGTAGCTTTACCTAGTTTATGGTTCGCATGTCCTTGAGTTGATATCCTTGCATAGCTGTTAGCACACTGTGGGAACTTACTGCTCTTTGTTTGCTGTTTTGCGGTCAAGTTCATACGTGTAATTGAGGTAAGGAGAAATTATTATTGAGTTAATGAGCTGCCGTTGAATAGGTTCAAGAACTTTGTAAGATCAACTAATTCTGCTCGATTTTTTTTTATCGAATGGCACATAAATCAAAATTCATTGTCCTTTCAATGTCATTCACACACATTCTCAACTTTGAAGTTATGCAAGTGCAGTTGAACTGAAGAGCAATGACAATTCACTTGGTCAGTTGACATAACAATGTCACAACAACTATGGAATGACCTCCACTTGTACATCGTCGAAGAGCAAGTGACATCCTGGCTCTGAGTTCTTGACTGACAGAAGTGGGCCACTCAGTTATGATGGAGAAGGTTCTAAATTGTGGTATTTTAGACAAAGCTTTTGAAATTGTTCCATAGGGATTCGACATGTTTGAAAGGCAACCCTAAGCTTTTAGTCAAACCCAAAGTCAATAGTTTCTGTGATGGCAAAATGGATTGCACATAATTATCTCATCACAGTTTGTGGCAATTTTAAGTAGTCAAGTAAAAGTCAAACATAGCACTCTGACTGTAATTGCATTCCAGCCAAGGAATGTGGCTGCGCAGGTGTGAGCATGGCCCTTAACCTCAACCTCAACCACAGCACTAATTGCATTTGAAAAGTATTAATTACGCAGCCTCCTGCTCGGTGCTCTGTGGTGTGGTCTCTGGCTTTTGGTTGAGGAATTTCCGATGAAAATGTGCAAATGTCAGGACTCCAAACTGTTTGCATATTCAATGTTGCATTTAATGTGCAACCTTTTAGCATCCTCCTGCTCTCGTTTTTATCAATTAGTCTAATTTCATTGGTTAAGTGATTCCCAATGCACGCGCTCGATCCTCGTGTCCTCGCGCTGACCTCTTTCCCTGATGACTCTGACATTTTGCAACATGAGTTTGCTTTTAAGCTCAGCCGGCTCGTGCGGTTGGCCTGTCAGTCAATCAGTAAATTTTCCAGCCTGCATTTTATGTTCGGGGTTAAAGTGTTACACTGGCTGCATTTTATTGAATTTAATTTATCAAGCCGAATATTTTGTTAAATTTTTTCCTGTCAATATTTTCTGTTGAACAAGACCTCATGTTGAAAAACTGCCTGCACATAAAAATCCAAAAAGAAAATGAAATGAAAAACCATGCCAAGTGCAGAAAAAAAATAAACAATCACTTTAAAAGCGGGAAAACATGAAAATGGATGTTGCTTTATTGCACTTGCCTTGCCATGTGCCACGGAATACATAAGTTCTTGTGGCATTGTTAAAGCAACTCAAAATGAAGCACCATAATGGATCTTCTGGATAATGGAATCATGTAGTTGGCTGTTGGATTGACTTTGAAATGGGGGTAACTTTCATAAAATTTATACTTAAGCCAACAATTTTGTATAAAAAGTTGTCACGAATTTGTAAAAAATAACCGCCACTCTCTAGTTGCCGCTTAGCATCTTAAGTTTTTTTTTTCATCAGTCTTGCCCTTTTCTTTATATACATATTTCTTTATGATTGGTTGGTGACGATTTTATTTTCGTATTTAGGTGTTCCCAGCAGTGTTCGCGTTGCTTAGCCCCCTTTATAATTTTGAACACAAAACGAATACTGCTTGATGTACACCTGTCTTAATGACAATCTAAAATCCTAATATAATTTTCAAAATTTCTCGATTCTTTCGATCATTCGATTATTACCTCTTTTTACCCGTCTATTTAATTGTATGTTAACCTTTTACGTCTTTATGACAATCTGAACTCAAATATGAATTTTGCAAACTTATTAAATTTTGCAAGATTCACGATTTTTTGTGGAACGATTTCTCTACCTCTCCTATTTACACGTCCACCATGGCCAACTATTAAATCTTCATAACTGCAAACCTGCAAAAAAATTTTCAAAGCTCGGTCCGGGGACTCTAACCCTTTGTAAAGAGCTAGGTTCTATTCACAGATCTAACCCAAGGTTTTTGGTTGAAATCTGGGTCCATAGATTGTTACATAATTAACAGATTTTTGCCTCTTAAGCCAATTTTTTTGATCACGCTTTATGTTATCATTATTAGATCTTAAAATTTGGGAAGCCTTACTTGTTACGTACACAGACGAAACAATTCAGGAACATTGAATTCTAGATAAGCACAAACGTTTCCTTATTTTGGTCTTAAACGGGGCTGCCACAGAAATCTCTATTGATTTTGCCGACGGTTGGTTTGTAAATCTTTCGAAAATTTGTTGGTGCCACGAGTTCTAGAGATTTCATTTTCTTATTGGAAAATCTATCAGGGCTGATTCTCTCGCCAGAAAAATTTCCCCTATTTTAGTTTTGGTTCCACGTCTATTCAACACAAAACAATTTCAAGTAAATATCGTAAAATTTTTGCCTGCCGCTTGTGTCACCCTTCTTTCCCAGCATGAATTTGTTTGTGTTTAATTTGCAATGTGTTGAAATGACGTATGTTTAATTGACATTTTGAAATTTATGTGTTTATTATACCGGGAGTTGGTTAATTAAATCGGCGGGGGATGATGGTTGCGATTGTGGAAAAATTGCTCCGCAGTCAAAATTTTTTTTGTAAAAAATCGCGCGATTCTTTCCAAAAAAATTTTTAACTGCAACTAGTGTACCCCTTCTATCTCTGATGGTACTACACACTTGCATTATATTTACGATCAGTAATAAAAGTCATCGTTACTTAACTTAAGGTTCCACGTCTATTCAACACAAAACAATTTCAACACGTCAATTCAACACACGTTAATTCAACTCACGTCAATTTAACACAAAACAGTCTTCACAAAAAAAGTCAACACACGTCTATAAGTCATTTCAAATTTAAATTTAATAATAAATTAAATATTTTGTTTTGTGTTGAATTGACGTGTTTAAATTGTTTTGTATACAATTAACGTGTGTTGAATTGTTGTGTTTGGTGAAATGACTTAGTGTTGTATTGACGTGTGTTGAAATTGTTTTGTGAAGACTTTGTTTTGTGTTGGATTTGTTTGTGTTATATTGACGGATTGTTGAATTGTGTTGTTGGGTGAAATTACTGTGTGTTTTATAGACGTTATGGGTTAATTTGATACTTAACTAAAATTTTTCAATAGTTCAAAATTTAAAAATTAGTTGGCGTTAAACATGAGGCACAGAGGGAGCAACTGAGGTGGTAGCTTTGCAAAATTTTCGAATAAATTATGGGCTTAAAACCAACCAAAAAACATTTCCGCGGCACCAATTTTAAGGTCGGTTCGGTTCGGTTAAAATTTGGTTGAAGGAGGTTTCTGTGGCACGCCCGAAAATGATGAAAGTTATCAAGTTCTTTTGAAATGCACTTAAATGATGTTTTGAACCAAACCTTTTTATGGATACATTGGGTCCGGATCGAATTAGGGGGTTCGGGAAGTGAAATATTTGAAAGGTTTGGATCATGGCGCGGTTAGAGGGACCCAAGAAGCCCAAACCTGGTTTGTAGCCTTGACTTAAACTGATTATAAAATTATACAAATTTTGAGATTTTTTAAGACTAATTGCCTTTTTCCAATTTTGTAAATTGATTTTCTGCTTTGGGGAAAAAAATCAATCCTTACGGAATACATCGTAATCCTGGAAATGCTTAAACCGATCAGGAAAGGAATTGAGGTGATCCGCCATTTTATTATATATTTTATTATATTTTTCAATGATCTAAAGAAAGATTACATTAATCTCGTATAAGACTTTAAATTAGCGAAAATGGAATATTAAAAAATTGGAGCTCAATTTATGTAATAGGGAAAGGCAACCAGGAAACACAATCTATCTTTCTTTCTACTTGAAAGACCACACCAGTTTTAGTTTATTTAAGAGTTCTGAAAAACCAACTATATATAAATATTATCGAACCCACGACCATGCGCACTGACCATTCGTGGCATCTCCTCGCACACTACCATCCCCATCGGGATCTCTCGCTCTTCAATTTATGGACATGTGATTTTGAAAGGGATTGAAGTAAGCACATTTGGAAAGATACAAGTTCAAAAGGCATGGTTTAATCCCTATAAGCTTGAATTGTGTAGAATATCCTGGAAGTCGAGATGCCGGGCTTACTCCAAGTCAACTTTTTTTTCTGCGTAAAGGCATATACTTAGATGAGATAAAAATTCAGTACGGCACAATACTTCATATATATAGAACACTTTTTCATAATCATTCAGATTTCAAAGCCGTTTAAAATTGTTTCTATTGCATGTGAAACTTTGTGCCGCACTAAATTTGTATGTTATCCGTACTAAACTCCACCTGGTTGCCAACTAAATGCTACATGTGTCCTTGTCATCATATCCGCACTGACCCAAAATTATTTAACTAACTTAAACATGGTAGACGATTTACCGTTTTCATATTCATAAAAATATGCTCCGTTTTCTTAACATTTTGTCAAGTAACTTTTGCACTTTTTTGCATCAATCATAAAATTCAGAGACTCAGCTGTTGCCTACAATTTAAAGACCTATTGTTGTCTGCCTTTAAGCTTCAAATTGTTAATTAATATGCTTTAAGTGGAAAACTTAATCAACTGTTCCTTTCCTAGGAACAGAAATGCATAATTGATGCATACCTCTTGAGTGCATTTGCTTGTTATCAAAGAAACTTGAACTCTTCAGTCAGCCTTACGACCATAGCAAAGGCCAATTACACAACTGGTCCACTTCATCAACAATTCTCAAGAACGGGCAAAACCCTTCAAAGTCAATTCTAAGAACTTTCCAGGAATTTTGTACAAGCAATCGAGTTGATTGATAGAAAAGATAAAAGATTCTGGAAGGTGCCAAAGAAGAACATGGCTAAGTTCATGTGTGGCGGCTGAAAAGTTTATTTTGCTTGACGTCAGTCGACTTGGCTTATTGTTAATTACGCAGTTTCTAGCTGACTTTAATGGATAGACCAAAAAGTTGTTCCAAAAATTTTCCATAATTGAATAAGCTGTCGGGCTGTTTGCTTATGTCAAATGTCAATGGCATAAATTGGCTGAATGTTTGCATTGATTGCGTTTGTTGAAAATTGAAATGTTGGGAAAGTGTGAAAAGTTGTCGTCGCTACAAAAAATTAATTATAAAGTTTTGTTTTTTTTTTTTTGCTTATTAATACCTTTACAATAATATGAAGTTTACTTTGTATGTTCTTTCGCCAGAAAAAGATTGTAATTGCAAAAATTCTATGGTAACAGCAGGGAAAAAATAATACCAAGAATTATATTTAATATAAACTGAATTCTCTAGGAATTTGATTGACGAAGAGAAAAATTGCACAAGTTCAACTTAACTTTAAAAATATTATATTTTTCTTGTTAATTTGGCACAATAAAATTCCTGGTTGTAAAACGCTTGAAAAGTCCATCGGTCTCACAGAACTTCAATAAATTCAATAAAATGTGAAATAAGAATGTGAAGAAAATTGTACCCATTGGAACTTTGCATATCGTTCCAGTTAACTGTAATAGATGGGCACATGATGTTGATCGTATCTATGATCTCGGAGAGGTTTTGGAATTTTAAAAATTAGTAAAAAAATTAAAATTTAGTAATACTAAAGTGTGTCCCCGTCTCCCGTCTCCAAGAAATTTTTACTTGCTCCTTGTTTTTGTTTTTCAGCCAAACCTTCAAAAGCGGAACATGATATTAATAATACATTTGGTTTTTCTTCCATTATATATTTTCAACTCAAACTAATGACCCCAGGTGACTCCAAGCAACAAAGTGGCCAACCAAAAATGGAAATCAAAATACCTCTACTGCGTAATGACTTTCCACACATGTTGGACGTCTTTCAAAATGTCAAAGTACTTTGCAAAAACATAAAAAGCGTGGAATATGTTTTGGTATATTCCCTGCGGCGGCGGCAACGACTGCTCGCAGTTGGAATTTAAAAATTCAAAACAATATTAACAAGTGCTCGAGCAGCGGTAAGAGGCTCGAGCACCTGACCGAGGCTAAATATTGTACTGTTGAAGGCTGTCCGTGTGTCCTTGAACCTTGATATTTGCCAGAGAATCTTTTTAAGTGCCTTTAGACAAGAAACAAGAAAAAATATAAACGGCTAAAACAGCGAAGACATACAAAATGTTTTTATACTTAAGTACGGAACCCCCGAAGCCACAGTGTGCTGGGGATATGCTGATGCATTGACAAAGTTGATTCCTTAAATCCACACTCTGTAAACAAAAGTGTCTTTGACATAAATTAAAGTCTAATAAATTCACTCAAATCTGCTTGAGAGCACAACTTTATTATGAATTATTCAAATAGTCGGACGGATCTTTTGCTGCTATTTAAATTTCGAAAGTAATTTCAACATTTGCAGGCCGAGACGGAGTGCCTTGCACTTCGGTTGTACTGGGATATACAATAAGTACATAAGGATATGTATACATAAAAGGTATGAAACAGACGCAAATGTCAAATCGTTTTGATATGCGCATTGTGGGACAATGCGGCGTATACGCAATTTGGCTGTTTGCTTCTTCTCATGAATATATGGGCCAAATGAAGCGAAGAGCCGCGCCAATTGTGCTTGGCGTAATGAATTTCTACGTGCGTGCGTGCGTGTGTGTGTCAGCTGAAGAGCCGCCACACCAAGCAAAAGGAGAACAAGTATGGCACCGTGGTTAAAGGTGTAACAAAATTGTGGATTTCTGTAGACTTAAGCTCATATAAGACATGGAAGAGGAATGGAACGTTCACTTCTATGGAATGTGTTGCCATAACAGCCTTTTTTTTGTCAATTGGGAATTGTGGCCTTTCTTTTAAGGGGTTACAGTCAAGTGGCGTAAAACAAGCAACCTTATGAAAAAAAAAAAAATAAAAAATAAACTTAAAAAAAAATTATAACAGAACTAGCAAATAGCCCGTCACGCTTCGCTGCGCCTTCAACAGTATATAACCAACGCACACCCACTTCAGGCCCACATCCCACCCACTTCCCGCACATTTCCCGCAGATTTCCCGCCCACTTCGCACCTACAGCCCACCCACATTCCACCCACTTGCCACCAACATACCGCGCACTTCCCGCACTCTTCCCGCCCAAATCCCACCCATTTCCCATTTACATCCCACCCACATCCATACCACTTACCGCCACATTCCACCCACATCCCATCCACTTCCCATTTCCATCCCACCCACTTCGCGCCCACTTCCCACCTACATCCCACAGATATTACACCCACTTGCCACCCACATCCGTACCAAATCCCACCCACATCCCTCCCACTTACCGCCACATTCCACTACTTGCCCACATCCCACTTCCCGCCCACTTCCCACCTACATCCCACCCACATTCCACCCACTTCCCGCCATCTTCCCGCCCACTTCCCATTAACATCCCACCCACATCCCTCCCACTTCCCGCCACATTTACCCCACTTTACATCCACTTACCACCCACTTTCCATCCACTTTCAAAACAACTTTCCACCCACATCCCATTCACTTCCCAGTGAGCATCCCGGCGGTATTTCCAACATCAGAAAATTAAAAACAAAATAAATTCTCATTTTACCTTACAATCCGAGTTTCAAGCCAATCGTATGAAAAATAATTTTTTGGATTCAGAATTTTCCGGCCATTTTCCTCGTGTGCGGATTTTTTTTTCAAATTATATTATATTTCAATAATGTTTTGTTATGTTTAATTTTGAAAATGAGTTTGGCGCTAATCGCTGGCAACTAAAGTTTCGCCCATACAACCTTGACCACCCACTTTCCACCCAGCGGGGTGAATTTTCCGGAAGATTGGTATGCAGTTGTTGTCGAATTTTCATATAGATCTTTGAAAATGAGTTTGAACTTGATCGGATGAAAAACAAAAAATTTTCATACAAAAGTTTTCCGCGAATTGTCCACACTTCCCGGCAGAATTTTCCAAAATCCGTTCTTAGTACTCACTTTCAGCATAAGATAAAACTACTGTGAAAATCTCATCTTCCTATCTTTTATGGTTTAGGCTGTGCGACGGTCACCAGTCAGTCAGTCAGTCAATTAGTCAGGTTAAACTTTTTTATATATATAGATCAGAGTCCGGCACCGTTCAATGTTCTGTGTATAGAAGTAGCGACGTCCATCCTCTGTAGCAGCGGCGTCGATACACAGACACTATACGAGCGTACACTGCTCTCTTTTACACTAACAAACATGTGCTAACTGAGAGCGCTCTCGCGTGTCTGAACGCTTCATACAAAGGCAAAATAAGCATGTGTGTTTTGCCGAACACTGATATAGATCAGCGATGGCCAGCGAGAGCGAGGGCAAAAAGTGAGAGTGTATTAGTGTGCGAAAAAAAATCTCCGTGAATTTGCTTCGACCTAATCGCTTCGAACTCTGTGAAGCGACTGACACTTTCTTGCTCTCTTGATGTCAGCTTCGGCAAGCGTTCGGGTCATGTATGTGTGAATAGCGAAATGTTGTCGCCCCCGGGATGGAACCGAGGGCCAACGCTGATATAGATAGATAATATAGAGATTTAAATATATATATAATTTTTTCGCTTTTAAAAAAGAAAGGTTAAATTAGCATTTAAAATTTTTGTACTCTTAAGAAATCAATTTTCCATGTTTTTGTTGCCGCATAATAAAGACACACAGATTTAAGTAACAGGGACATTAGAGCGGTCCCCGAACCGGCAAAATGAAAAAAGTAGGTCTCAGCATACCCAAAGCTAATGTTTGTTGTATAATTGGAAATTGTGAAAATCAAAAAATTTTTGTTTAATTTTAAATGGGCGCGACAGGGTCTCCAACTTTTGAATACAAATTTTTACAAACGAAGTTATTAGTTTATTTCAATTGCGGTCATTGATTGAAATTCGGAAAAGGGAACTTCATTAGCGAAAAAAAAAAAATATTTTTCAAAGAATAGTTTATAAAAAAAAGTATAAAACAAAAAACTATTTATAAATGAAAGCGAGAGCGTAAGTTAAAGTCCGCAATTACCGACTTCGATATACTCGTTACTCATGAACAGACCCGTCCACCTAAGGCTCGCACGAGCCGAAGTCTGTCGTATTTTTAAGCAAACGCGAGCCGAAGTTATGGTTGTGTGAATCGGTGAGCACTGCCACGCAAGTAAAATGCGTGTTGTCTGGAGAGAGCTCTCTTGTTTACTAACACAAGCTCACTTTTTTTTCCTCTCCATTTGGCCGCCTCTGCTCATGAAAAAACATGTTTAACAGTGTTCCTCTCTCAATCTCTGTCTCTCTCTCGCTCTCTATCTCTCTCTCCCTCTCTCTCTGTCTCTCTCTAAGATTGTGCGATGTTGTTTGTGAAAGGGCGGGAAGGGGGGTGCTTTGTTCATTTTTTTGCTCATAACTTGAGAACCGCTTATCCGATTTTAAGTTTAGCAAATTCATTCATTTTGCTAATTACTAACTATCTCTAGAAGGTAAGAATCGTCTATCTTTAAAACTGTAGGAGATATAACGTTTTTAAAAATTGCGGGGGCGGGAGGGGGCGTGGCAAAAAATAAAAATAAACTTGATCTGCCTGCAAGTATAAGAAGCATTTGTCCCATACATGTCAAGCCTCTATCTGTTACCATCTCTGAAATCTAGGTGTTTATACAGACAGACGGACGGACGGACAGACGGACATGTCTACATAGACTCGGCTGTTGATGCTGATCAAGAATATATACTTTATACCGAATTGCCTTAGCCCCACAGCCATTTATATAACCCATACGAACTTCTCCATGGCCTTTTTCTCTACATCGCGGACAAATTTTCCAAATTTTTTTTCTTAGTGCGCGCCTGCATTACTAAACGAAACGATAAGCAGTTTTGGCTGTGGGATATTAATATGTCAGTATGATAATCAGTCAGACCTACAGATTTATAAGTATAGAAAATGTGGTCAGATATGCTTCCCTCTGTGCGTTACAAACATCTAGACAATTCTAATATACCGTCTACAAGTGTATAAAAAATTCCAATAAATAAATTGTTGAAATTGACTTTTGAGCTCAGCAATCCATTTTTTTTGCTCCATTAACTAGTGTTATTTATTTATATATTCTTACTAGCAAATAGCCCGTCACGCTTCGCTGCGCCTTCAACAGTATTTAACCAACGCACACCCACTTACCACCCACTTCAGGCCCACATTCCACCCACTTTCCGCCCACTTCGCACACACTTTCCGCCCACTTCCCACCCACATTCCACCCACATCCCATCCACTTCCCACCCACATCCCAACCACTTCCCGCCCACATCCCACCCACTTTCCGCCCACTTCGCACCTACATCCCACCCACTTGCCACCAACATACCGCACACTTCCCGCCCTTTTCCCGTCCAAATCCCGATCACTTACCATTTACATCCCACCCACATCCCTCCCACTTTCCGCCCACATCCCACCCACTTTCCGCCCACTTCCCACCCACATTCCATCCACTTCCCATTTCCATCCCACCCACTTCCCACCCACATCCCATCCACTTCCAGCCCACATCCCACCCACATTCCACCCACTTGCCACCAACATACCGCAAACTTCCCGACCTCTTCCCGCCCAAATCCCGATCACTTACCATTTACATCCCACCCACATCCCTCCCACTTACCGCCACATTCCACCCACATCCCATCCACCTCCCATTTCAATCCCACCCACTTCCCACCCACTATCCGCCCACATCCCACTCACATTCCACCCACTTGCCACCCACATTCCTCCCACTTACCGCCACATTCCACCCACCCACTTCCCACCTACATCCCACCCTACATCCCACCACTTACCCACATTCCACTTCCCGCCCACTTCCCACCCACATACCACACACCTCCTGCCGTCTTCCCGTCCACTTCCCGCCCACTTCCCATTAACATCCCACCCACATCCCTCCCACTTCCTGCCACATTTCACCCACTTTACATCCACTTACCACCCACTTCCAAAACAACTTTCCACCCACATCCCATTCACTTCACAGTGAGCATCCCGGCGATAGTTCCAACATCGGAAAATTAAAAACAAAATAAATTCTCATTTTGACCTTACAATCCGAGTTTCAAGCTAATCGTATGAAAAATAGTTTTTGCATGCAGAATTTTCCGGCCATTTTCCTCTTGGGCGGCTTTTCCGACATTGAAAAATCACATTACAAATTATTTCGTATTTTGTCCTTACAAACCGAGTTTCAAGCCAGTCGGATAGAAAATAGTTTTTTTTAGGCAGAATTTTCCGGGATTTTTTCGACCGTCAGGTCAAATTTTCCAACTTCGGAGTATAACATTTTAAACTATTTCGTATTCTATACTTACAAACCAAGTTTCAAGCCAATCGTATGATAAAAACTTTTTTGGATTTAGAATTTTCCGGCCAATTTCCTCTTGTGCGGATTTTCCAAAATCTGTAATTTTGAAAATTAGTTTGGCGCCAATCGCTGGCAACTAAAGTTTCGCCCATACAACCTTGACCACCCACTTTCCACCCAGCGGTGTGAATTTTCCGGAAGATTGCTATGCAGTTGTTGTCGAATTTTCATATAGATCTTTGAAAATGAGTTTGAACTTGATCGGATGAAAAACAAAAAAGTTTCATACAACCGTTTTCCGCGAATTTTCCACATTTGCCGACTGAATTTTCCAAAATCCGTTCTTAGTACTCACTTTCAGCATAAGATAGAACTACTGTGAAAATCTCATCTTCCTATCTTTTATGGCTTAGGCTGTACGACGGTCACCAGTCAATCAGTCAGTCAGTCAGTCAGTCAGTCAGTCAGTCAGGTTGAACTTTTTTATATATATAGATATTTATTTATTTTTGTATTAGCTCTTAAATTCGACTGCGATTTATGACTCTCAGATCACTGTAGTTACGAGTGGCTTACGTTTTTGTTTGTTTGTTTGATTGAAGTGCACAGCGTACAGGATTTTGTGGATGAGAATATTGTAGAAGGTTTCACATGCTGAAGCTAAGGACAGTGGCTTGTGTCGGTAGCTTGAAGCAAAGTACCACATGTACATATATTTGTATGTAAAGCGTACACGAATTTAATACAATTAATTTGAAGACGCACGTGAAAGCCGTGTTGACTTTGGCTGCCAAAACTGGTTGCCAGCAAATTAATTGAATTTTAAATGAGTTATTTACTTAAAGTAGGTATCAGATGTGACACCATTTAATGGCTTAATTTATTTGTGGAACTCAACTGTGGCCAAAACTTTATTTCGATCCTTGAAATATACCACAAATTGAGTTTTTGCTGGACCGTAGAAGCGCACTCGTAATACAAGCACTCAGCTCCCAAAGTGCAGAGCGACAGTTAGCGACTGCTGTCAATGGCATTCCAGGGCTTGGACCACATGTGTCCTTCATTCAACACAAAAATGCTTTGTGACAGCGCTGAATGCAATCAAACACCTGAAAGTGTCGGTACTCTTGTCGAAGCAAACACAAATTTATTACCCCTCAGTGTGGCCGACTGTCTGGCTGTGTAATTCAAAAGGGGACCACGGCTGCTGCGTATGAAAATGGTAGACAAATTTGTAATAACTATGAACTGGACTAGAATTCAAATGAAATTGATAATTTAATTTGAATTTGACTTGTACATTTTATTGTTCTTTCGATCAATAATACAATGGGCAAAGACAACAATTTGATTAAACAAAATGTTGTCAATAGTTCTGAAATACATCAATCTTCAGCGTTGTACCCTTCTAAACTTAGCTTAGCATATTTGGAAAGTTTAATTGATATATAACACTGTGGAACACTCAAAATTGCCTGGGACTGGGACCAATAAATTGTGAAACTAGAGGCATTAGGTAGCAACACCTCATACCCAGTTTTTCTGGAGCACGTCAAGTTCGCGTTTAATGGGCACTTTTATACTAGCAACACAAAGTTACAATCTCTATTGCTGGTTAAAAAAATATGAGAGCTAAAATTTTGGAAAATTCACCAAAGTTAGAGGGGGTCACCACCATTGTTATACCAAATTCCCGCCTCCAATGGACAAGCGGTTAGTACCCCGCCCATAGAGGTCTAACTTAGAATATGGAATTAATGGAAAACCACTCGATAGAATTGTGTAAGATTTTAACTATATTGAGATACGGACTAATATAATGTGTACTTAAGAGATGGTAGCATGCATCGAAAAACCGCGATGGTGGGTACCACATTTGACAGCACCCATCATCGAGGCAATATAGGCCATAATCTAGAGATAAAAATAGACTGAATCGCGTTTTCAGTTTTACCAATGAAAGCTTGGTTCGCGGTTCTTAGGCATTTATATACTAGCAATTGCCTTCGAACAACATTGACCATTTAGGTAAAACCAGTTTCACCAAAATTATGGAATTAATCTTATGAGTAAAGTGCTTCAATACCAGCAGAAAAACAGATCGGATCATTTAAATGCATCAGTTCAATGCATCTGAGCGTATCGCGGTTTGTCCACCAAAGACATTTTATAACTAAATTTTTTATTTTCTCAATGGAAATGACGATTTTTATTCATAGGATTTATTGCATAATTTTGGAGACGCTCTTGATACCCATATGGTCAATGTTGCTCTGAGGCAATTGCTTGTACAAAGACAGCCATAGACCGTGACTTAAGGGTCCGATGGTGAATCTAAAAACGCAGTTCGGTCTATTTTGATCTCTAGTTTATGGCCTATATTGTCTCGATGATGGGTGCTGTCAAATGTGGTACCCACCATCGCGGTTTTTCGATGCATGTTATCATCTCTTAAGGACACATTTAACTGGCCAGTGTCTCAATATGTTTAAAATCTTAAAAAATTCTATCGAGTGGTTTTCCATTAATTCCACTTTCTAAGTTAGACCTCTATGGGCGGGGTACTAACCGCTTGTCCATTGGAGGCGGGAATTTTATATAAGAATACTGGTAACTCCTTTCATCTTTGGTGAATTTTTCAAAATTTTAGCTTTCATCTTCTTTCAACCAGCAACAGAGGTTGTAACTTTGTGTTGCTAGTATAAAAGTGACCATTAAACGCGAACTTGACGTGCTCCAGAAAAACTGGGTATGAGGTGTTGCTACCTAATGCCTCTAGTTTCACAATTTATTGGTCCCAGTCCCAGGCAAAAAAAAAAGTTGATATTTGTTCCACTGTGTAATAACTCACAAATTTGGAAATGTAATAGTCAGAGTGACCGTACAAGAAAATATTATGAGTAAGACCGGACCTGGTCACTCTTAAAGAAGACAAAATGAATAAGATGGCTCCCGTAAGATTTCTGGAGCAAAGACGGCTTTTAAACACCATGGCTAGTTGTAGCTTGTTCAAAATAAAATTGTTTTCACTCAATGCAACAGAGTCTGTGATTTTCCTTTTGTGTGCGTGACAGTCGTGCAAGTAAAATTGAATTAGAAATAACTCATTTCACCCACATTTTCCCGTAAAAGCCTGAAGCATCAACTCAACCGATAAAAAACAATAAAAAGCGGCAGCACCTCCCTTTAATACTCTGTTTCAAAGGTACAAAAAGTACAATATGTTTAAGCAAAAGTTTGTAACAGGGAGAAGGGGTCCATTTCCGATACTATAAAGTAGCTACTGACTAGTCTATATAGCCATGTCCTTCCGTCCGTCTGTATGAACGCACAGATCTCAAAGATGGTTTGGCACATATACGTGCAGACAGTTACAGTTGATTACCCGCAATTTCAAAATAACGTTATATCTCCCATATATGTATATATACATATACTTTTGTATCTGTAAAAGATATTTAGAAATCAAAATTATTTATCGACTTGCCGAAAAAATAAGTAATGCCCGAAAGAAAGTTTGTTACCACAGAGCTTGCCAAATGGTTGCAGTAGTGGCGCCATCAATTTGTCAGTTTTACCAGTCCATAAACAAGCGCTTTTTAAACCAAGTTGTGGCGCCATCAATTGGTTAAAGTTATGACCAAAAACTCCTGCAGCGCAGTTACTGTAGGTACAGAGTATATTACAGTCGAGCTTGGCCGAGAAAGAATTCTTGTTATACACTTGCTGAGGCATCTTTGACGCTTTGAGCACTTAAAGCATATCTGTCCTTACTTAGCATCACGATGTGAGTTGATTTGGGCATATCCGTTCATCTGGCCAGTCAAACGGTCACAGAAAAAGCTCCAGTTATTTAATTTACTTAGCCCGCAAATGAAAATTATTTGAAAATTATTAAAAACCATCTATATGGTTTACTCGTGAAGTACTAAAGTCGTGCAAATATATGTAACAGGCAGAAGGAATCATTTCCGACTGTATAAAGTATATATATTCTTGATCAGCATCAACAGCCGAGTCCGTCCATCCGTCCGTCTGTATGAACACCTAGATCTCAGAGGTGGTAAGAGATAGAGGTTTGACATGAATAAGACAAATGCTTCTTTTATCTGCACGCAGATCAAGTTTGTTACAAATTTTGGCCACGCCCCCTCTCGCCCCTGCAATTTGTAAAAAACGTTATATCTGCTACAGTTTTAAAGATAGACGATTCGTACCTTCTAAAGATAATTAGAAATTAAAATAAATCAATTTGCCGAAGAAATGATCAAGATCGGATGAACGGTTCTTAAGTTATAAGCAAAAAAGTGAACCAAGCCCCCCGATACTCCCACTCCCAACCTAAAAACGAGAGCGCAAGTTAAAGTCGGCTCTAACCGACTTCGATATTCCCGTTACTCATGAAAAAACATGTTTAACAGTGTTCCTGCGTTCCTTAGGGTGAACATCTGAAAAGTATGCAACACTTTTTAACTCGGCCATTTTTCCCATTTTTGCTTATAACTTGAGAACCGTTCATCCGATCCTTATCCTTTATTCAGAAAATTTATTCGTTTTGCTAATTACTAACTATCTCTAGAAGGTACGAATCGTCTATCCTGAAAACTGTAGGAGATATAAAGTTTTTTTCCGAATTGCGGGGGCGGGAGGGGGCGTGGCCCAAATTTGAAATAAACTTGATCTGCCTGCAGATAAAAGAAGCATTTGTCCCATACATGTCAAACCTCTATCTCTTACCATCTCTGAGATCTAGGTGTTCATACAGACGGACGGACGGACGGACGGACGGACGGACGGACGGACGGACAGACGGACAAGTCTATATCGACTCGGCTGTTGATGCTGATCAAGAATATATATACTTTATATGGTCGGAAATGATTCCTTCTGCCTGTTACATACATTTGCACGACTTTAGTATACCCTTTTTACTCTACGAGTAACGGGTATAAAAATGTTGCATACTTTTCAGATGGTCACCCTAAGGAACGCAGAAACACTGTTAAACATGTTTTTTCATGAGTAACGGGTATATCCAATTTGGTTAGAGCCGACTTTAACTTACGCTCTCGTTTTTATATATGATGAGAATAAGTTTTTTACTATATTTCGTAAGGCTGTAAAAAATTTCTTCGAATTAAAGTTGCGGCTACAATAAACTTAATTCGCCTAACGCCAGGCACATCGTCGGCAAGCTGGACTCCCTTTAGAATGAGCAACATTAATTATTGGAAATCTTTAAATCACACTTGCGCGAGTTGGAAAGTGACAAACACTTTATTGCTGGAGAAATTGTAATTTAAAGAAGAAGAAAAAAATTGGAGTATATTATTGACACACACCGTTTATACCATGTAAACAACGCTCTCCAATATCCGATAATTTTCTGGAAAGGACAAGACGATATTCAATACGCGGTAAACTACGTGATCCCGCCAAAGGCAATTCATTCATTATGAACATCATTTCTCATTTTAGTTAACATTTATAAATATGTTTTTACTGGAGCCGTAGTAAACAAGAAAATGGGTACAATGAATTTTTATGCATATCGTAGATTGAAAAGACGCGGACAGGTCAGTGTCATTTTGCGATGTGAGGTAGAGAGTGAACGAGTGCGATTTTTTCTATACAATCAACAGAAACTGCGTGCGAAAGATTACATTCACATGCGAGACGCAATTGCTCACGCGGTAATTGTCTAGTATGGGGACCTTACCTCAGAAAATTCTAAAAAAAATTCTATTCGATTTTTATACCCGTTACTCGTAGAGTAAAAAGGGTATACTAATGTCGTACAGGCAGAAGGAATTATTTCCGACCATATAAAGTATATATATTCTAGATCAGAATCAACAGACGAGTCGATATAGACATGTCCGTCTGTCCGTCCGTCCGTCTGTCTGTATGAACACCTAGATCTCAGAGATGGTAAGAGATAGAGATTTGACATGTATGGGACAAATGCTTCTTTTATCTGCACGCAGATCAAGTTTGTTTCAAATTTTGGCCACGCCCCCTCCCGCCCCTGCAATTTGGAAAAAACAATATTTCTCTTACAGTTTTAAAGATAGACGATTCGTACCTTCTGAAGATAGTTAGTAATTAGCAAAATGTATCGATTTGCCAAAAAAATGATCAAGATCAGATGAGCGGTTCTCAAGTTATGAGCACCCACTCCCACCCTTAAGGAGAGAGAGAGATAGAATTAGAGATGAGCGCAGCACCAGCATTGCATTCAGCTTCTACTCCAGGTACAGAGTATGTTATAGTCGGGCTTGACCGACTTTCTCACTTGTTTGTTAATAAAAAATTAAACTTCAAAATTCGTTTTAAACAGAAACCATAGAAGACCCCGCGAGTTTTTTGCATGAAAATTCTTTCTCATAATTCGCGGTTCATCATATAAATTAAACAAGCTACAAGGGTATATCAACTTCAGCTATTCTCTAATTTTCTTATATGATTTTCTAAAACCCTTAAAGCCGTTACAACGGCAGATAATTTGAACAAATAATAAAACCTTTGGGGCATC
Source organism: Lordiphosa clarofinis (assembly GCA_018904275.1). Lineage (NCBI taxonomy): Eukaryota > Metazoa > Arthropoda > Insecta > Diptera > Drosophilidae > Lordiphosa > Lordiphosa clarofinis. The sequence goes on along the minus strand of JAEIGQ010000068.1, from coordinate 609,828 downwards.
TAGCGAAATTTATTATCAATATTGTGCCAATTATATGAGTTTTTTTTTATTTGAATGTTCTACTTTTGCTTCTCGTGTATAAAGAAATATAAATAAAAATCAAACTTAAAAAGTACACCAAAGTGGGATTTTCGCCTACTTATGGTAATTTGGCATGCGAAACGCATCAAATGTAAATATTTGTACATTTGTTTTCCCTTTTGTGTCCCTTGCGAATTCTGATAGCATTTGCATGGAAGCGAAAGCAAAATGCCAAAATTTTGGGTTTGCCAGACAATGGCAAACAGGAAATGATGCTGTTGTGACAACGGCAATTGCCTCAAGCCTATGGGTAACCTAAGCTTTATTTACTTTGATTTTTTCTTTGTCGTTGTTCTCTTTTCGCTTTCTATGACGAAGCCATTTACACAGCCGGCTATAATAGCTAATAACCAGCAGAAAAACAGGTGGAAAACCAATTAGGCCGAACAATACATAAAGCAAGTAAGGTATGGCCTTCAGCCAAATATAAAAGATATAAAAGTTTTCCCATTATTTTCTTTATTTTGTGTTTAATTATCCAATGGTTTTTAAGCAAAAATATATAAACATATTAATTGCCTGATAAAGAATAATAAAATAAACTCCGTAACCGTAACATTGGCTTTGCTAAAGGGATTTTTTTCGATGCTAGAAATCAGTTCCGGTCCTAAAATTAATTCGGTGCGTTATACTGATTCACTGTTAAAAGTAAAAATTTTTAATAAAGCTAGTTTACTCTACAGCTCTGTATTATCATTAGAATTTGTGGCTGATTCCATGCTTTGCCTTGCAATCAATGCCACAACAGCGAACAAAAGCCTTTGTTTTCTACTGTTGCCAATTATTTCTTGTTATTGTTAAACTATTTGTGTTGAGTTTCCAAAGCAAAAACGACGTGCTTTCCGTAATGATTACTCTTGTTATTGGCTTTAAACGACCTCTACAATATTTAATTAGCGAGCTTAGCCGGCCTGTGGTCATTAATATTATGTGTTCAGAATTATAAGCAGCAGGAGAGAAGAATGTTTTTAATTAAATAACGGAAAAAGTAATATGCAGGATTTGTGGAGTAAAATTAAACAATTTGAAAAATTTGTTGAATTTCTTGTGCACACAGCACAAATGGGTAAAAGGTATCATGTAGTTTGTGAAATAACGTTGTACTTTAATCAAGAACAAACTCGCGTCAGTACGATTTTTTTTGTCACACAATTCTTGATGCAAATGCTGGTAAATTTTTTTTAAGAAGAGAAAAAGTATTGGGGAGTTTACAGTTCCTTGCTGGAAGCCGTTAACTATTTTGAATTATTTTAAACTTCTTTTGTCTGCGTTTTAAACTATAATTTCTTTTTGGCTGATCATATTATGAATTGGTACTACTGTTAGAAGTGGAAACTTGAATTTGATTAGTTTAAACATAAAGCCCTTGATCCAAACACTATCGAACGTTTTTTGCAGATCAATATGTCTTAGCTCCCGTGCATTCCTTCTTGTTCCAATTCCAATAGATATTAGATACTAATTTGTTTATAGCTTATTGTGGCCGTGTTTGGCCCAGTGGTTAGTGTGCTGGACTGCTGGACGGGAGGTCGTGGGTTCGATCCCGCCTCTGAACATATAATAATAAAAGTTTTTTCTTTCTTTAGAAAATAGCTTTTACACATACGGTCACCTTCACCAGCTATTGGCGCCAGCTGTGAAGTATCCAGCCACGAAAAAGCAAATTCTCAAACTTTGCCGTTCGGATTCGGCTTTAAGATGTAGGTCCCTTTCTCTTGTGCGAAAAATTTAAAGCACACACGCCAAGGGACGTGTACCTTCTAGAGATAGTTAGTAAGAAAATATATCGATTTGCCGAAAAAATTATAAAGATCGGATGAGCGGTTCTCAAGCAAATAAGTAAAGCACCCTCCCCCCACCCACACCCACCCTTAGAGAGCGAGATAGAGAGAGAAAGAAAGAGAGAAAGAATTAAAGATGAGCGCGCCCCAGCATTGCAATCAGCTTCTACTCCAGGTACAGAGTATGTTATAGTCAAACTTGACCGACTTCCTCACTTGTTAATATTGTTAAGGTCACAGTGATTGGTAATGATGTTATTTACACAGATTTCAAATACTTTCCTTATAAAGGGTGATTTTTTAGCTATTATCTTTTTGGCAACACTGGTTTAATCAGTTCGCGCACGTTTTGTGTTTTGTTTCACTGTCAAACATCTTCAGTTTGGTCTATAATTTAACCATAAATCGTCATACAAACGAACAACGCTTGCAAAATATTGAATTTTATTATAAAAATAGAGGCAGGCTAACTTCGGCTCGACCGAAGTTTATATGCCCTTGGAGCTTGATATATGCCTGACAGTTTGTATGGTAGCTGTACTATATAGTGGTCCGATTTCGACAAGCCTTGGTGAAATTATGTGAAATCATTGAAAACTTATAAATACGAGCGTTGGGAGCGATAACATTGAAAACAAAAAAGTTTTTTTCACTAAGACTTTTTTTCAGACCTAACTTTTGTATGGCAGCTATACTATATAGTTGTCCGATTTCGACAAGCCTTAGTGAAATTATGTGAAATCATTGAAAACTTATAAATACGAGCGTTGGGAGCGATAACATTGAAAACAAAAAAGTTTTTCTCCCTAAGACTTTTTTTCAGACCTAACTTTTGTATGGCAGCTATACTATATAGTAGTCCGATTTCGACAAGCCTTGGTGAAATTATGTAAAATCATTGAAAACTTATAAATACGAGCGTTGGGAGCGATAACATTGAAAACAAAAAAGTTTTTCTCACTAAGACTTTTTTTCAGACCTAACTTTTGTATGGCAGCTATACTATATAGTTGTCCGATTTCGACAAGCCTTAGTGAAATTATGTGAAATCATTGAAAACTTATAAATACGAGCGTTGGGAGCGATAACATTGAAAACAAAAAAGTTTTTCTCACTAAGACATTTTTTCAGACCTAACTTTCGTATGGCAGCTATACTATATAGTTGTCCGAATTCGACAAGCCTTAGTGAAATTATGTGAAATCATTGAAAACTTATAAATACGAGCGTTGAGAGCGATAGCATTGAAAACAAAAAAGTTTTTCTTACTAAAACTAGTTTTTCGACCGATCGTTCCTATGGCAGCTATATGCTATAGTCATCCGATCCGGCCGGTTCCGACAAATGTGCAGCGTATTTGTACTAAAAGACTTCGTGCAAAGTTTGGTTACGATAGCTTCAAAACTGACGGAGGAGATAGCATAGAAACAGACGGACAGACGGACGGACAGACGGACATGGCTATATCAACTCAGCTCGTCATGCTGATCAGGAATGTATATACTTTATGTGGTCGGAGATACTTCCTTCTATGCGTTACAAACATCCGGACAATTTTAATATACCCTCTCCAAGGGTATAAAAAGGCGTGCTCTGTTAAGTAAGTTCATCGCGCGCTTCTTCCAGTTTATGCTCAGTTTAATCGCTGAGTTTAACCCACTGAAGCGGCTATTCGGGCTATTGTGACTAAATTTCGCAACAAATTTATAGAGTGCGAACTGAAGAAAATATCGCAGCTGTATCGGCCAGTGTTAATGCACTCAAAAAAAATATTTTCTACATTTTAGAAATTCGCCAAAATCATTTTTTTTTTCTTCATTAATTTTTTTCTTAAATTAAGAAAGCATAACCCTTAGATGAGATTTTCTAGAAAATAATTTCTTAAATTTAGAAACTAATTTTATTTTTCTTAAATTTAAAACGCCCTTATTTTGAGAAAATCAAGTTTCTTAAATTTAGAAAAATTTGTTCAGAAACTCACCCTAAAATTTAGAAAGATTAATCTAGAAATTCGCCCTAAAATTTGTTCAAAATTTGAGAGAGGTCCCGTGTTCAAGTTCCAGTAAAGTAAGTAAAAAAAAATTGTTAATGCGCTTATTTCTAAATTAATTATATATCTATCTACAGCTTAGAAAAAAGTGGTTTGGTGTGAGGAGGTGGTGCTGGCGATGGGGAGGAGGAGGATGGGACAAACCCTAAAAACCAAACGGTTGGGGCGGTGTGGATCCAAAAACACAATCACACACGGGTTGGTCCGTGGTCGGTTCTACCCAACCTCCCCCTAAAATTTATTTTTCAGTGTTTACTGTCAACTGCTTCCTCCTTATGCCAGCTCTGCCATAACCGCTTGGGAATTTTAAATCGACCTAACACCTAAAATTTAGAATTTAGAATTTTAGAAAAATTGCCCTGAAATCTAGAAAAGCATTTTCTTAAAAATAAGGCGAATCGCCTTTGAACCCTTTTTTAGGGCGAATTTCTAAATTTTAGGCCGATTTGGCCTGTTTTTTTTTTGAGTGTGATGACCATCATTTATCGATTCGTCGCCGTTCGCAGCAATTGGGCCTCTGTTACTCAACAACGTGGTAAATTGGCCGCCTAGATCGTGCGACTTAACGCCTTTAGACTATTTTTTGTGGGGCTATGTTAAAGCTCATGTCAATACAGACAAGCCCGCTTCAATTGACGTATTGGAAGACACCATTGAAGCGTTTATTCGTGAGATACCGGCCGAAATGTTGGAAAGAGTATGCCAAAGGCGCAGTCACGGTTAACATTTGCATAAAATAATCTTCAAACATTAAATTATATGGGCCGTACTATAGATTCAAATAAAGATTTCATGCATTTTTCTGAATTTCTTTCCTATAGCTCTTTAAAAATCACCTTTTATTTGGAAGAATGCTTATGGGTCTTAGCGCCATATGAGCCAATGGCGTGGTAAATTGATAACATTCGTAGTTGCGTAATATAAGGGTATTCGAGCTATTGTCCTTACATTACATTAGCTAAGGGAATTGAGGTCATGTCTAATATGGCTGCTAGGCTTACAATTTTTTTTTATTTCTTGAAACATAGTTATTGGGTCTTCAGAATCAATTTTAAAAAGATTTTCTCGGAATGCTTCCTTACATTTTTTTGTAGCCTTTTTTTTACAAGTAGTTTGTTTTTTTGCAGGGATAATTCACAGTTTGAAAGAGGTTTTATTTTTTTATTTTTGGGGTATTCTTCTATTACATTAAATGGCAGCGTACCGTGGCACTTCGAAATTACCATTTGAATTGCATTGTGGTCGCTATCATACTCTATTGTTGTTAAACAATTATCTCTTCTAATATGGATTCTGCAATCAGCTAAACACAAGTCTAAGAAGGATTAAGACCTAGGAAAAGCCGGAAAGGCAGAGGCTCACAGGCTGCACTTGAAAGTAATTTCATTGAAAGCAAGTCAATTTCGCAGGAAATTCCCTTTAGTATTAATGGTAGAGTTTCTCCAGTCCGGATGTTTACAGCCAGTATGTAAACAAAAACTGCATTTGAAAGGGTATGAGAGCTTCGACACAGATGATGTTAGCTTGGACTTTTCGGAATTCGGAAAACTATGATCTGACCGGTTTATTTTGGATCATTGACGTACATAGACAGTAGACTGGCCCTTATATTAACTTTTTTTTTTTGATTTCAAAATACCGGGCGGAAAAGGGTTCGTTTTGGTCCCAATAGATATGAATAAAAGTTTGGCAGCGATCGGACTTCATTTAGTGGACGCGCGTTCGCCTTCAAAATCGAAAATTTGAAATGTATGGGAAATGAGGGGGATGAGATTCGAATTTAATTTCTAAAAATTCCAAAAAAATTTTTATGTGTTAATTCTTTTTACATCCTTTTAGGGGAATATCATAGCAACATTTTAAATATAAATGTGTCTTATTTTGAGAGTCAGCCTGGCCAGAATCATATCAAAAGGGTAAATTTTTCAAATTTTTTTTTGGTATTTTTTTCGAAGAATTTTTAATACATATAAGATTTTGATGTTTGCTTTTGCCCGGGCGGCAAAACTATCGTTTTGGTCCCAAAAGATATAATAAAAAAATTGGCTGCGATCGGACTATATTTAGTGGACGCGCTCTCGCCTTAAAAACCAAAAATTTTAAATATGCTACCAATATATAGGATGAGATAGGGATTAAATGTGCAAAATTTGAAAAAAAATTTTTTTGTGATTTTGCTTTTTAAATCCTTTAAGGGGAATACCATAGCAACATTTTACATATTTTTGTTGGATATTTCGAGCGTAAACTTGGTCAGAATCACATCAAATCGGCCAATTTTTAAAAAAAAAAATTTTTTTCTGAGATTAATTCCGGATTTAATCTCAAAAAATTTTCAAATTTTCTTAAAGTGTTAATTCTCTTTAAATACTTTTTGCGGAATATCATAGCAACATTTTAAATATTTTTGTTGGATTTTTCGAGAGAAAACTTGGTCAAAACCATATCAGAACTCCAATTTTTCTCATTTTTTTTGTGTTTTTTTTTTTTTAATGATAAATTAATTTATGTGAGACTATGATTTTTGCTCTTGCCTGGGCGGAAGAAGTTTCGTTTTAATCCCAATAGATAAAATAAAAAGTTTGGCAGCGAAGGACTTCAGTTGGTGGAAGCGTACTCGCCCTCAAAATCGAATTTTTGAAATATATGCGCAATATTTGGGGTGAGTTTTGGGCTTAATATCTCAAATTTTTAATAGAAAATGTTTATGTGTTATTTCTCTTTATATTCTTTTAGAAGAATATCATAGCAACATTTTAAATGTAAATGTCGGATATTTAGAGCATATCTCGTATATATTATTTTATCTTAAAAAAAAAACATAAAAAAATTATAAAAAAATGTGAAAAATGTGCTTTTAAATATGATTCTTACCAAATTTATTCTCAAAATATCTAACTTTAATATTCAAAATGTTGCTATGATATTTCGCTTAAAGTATATAAAAAGAAATAACACATAAAAAAAAATTTTTAAATTTAACAGATTAAATCCAAAATTAATCTCAGAATTATTTTTTTTTATTGAAAAATTGACCGATTTGATATGACTCTGACCAAGTTTACGCTCGAAATATCCAACAAAAATATGTAAAATGTTGCTATGGTATTCCCCTTAAAGGATTTAAAGAGCAAAATCACAAAAAAATTTTTTTTCAAATTTTGCACATTTAATCCGTATCTCATCCCATATATTGGTAGCATATTTCAAATTTTTGGTTTTTAGGGCGAGAGCGCGTCCACCAAATGTAGTCCGATCGCAGCCAAACTTTTTATTATATCTATTGGGACCAAAACGATAGTTTTGCCGCCCGGGCAAAAGCAAAAATCAAAATCTCATATGTATTAAAAATTCTTCGAAAAAAGTACCAAAAAAAATTTGAAAAATTTACCCTTTTGATATGATTCTGGCCAGGCTGACTCTCAAAATAAGACACATTTATATTTAAAATGTTGCTATGATATTCCCCTAAAAGGATGTAAAAAGAATTAACACATAAAAAATTTTTGGAATTTTTAGAAATTAAATTCGAATCTCATCCCCCTCATTTCCCATACATTTCATATTTTCGATTTTGAGGGCGAGCGCGCGTCCACTAAATGAAGTCCGATCGCTGCCAAACTTTTTTTCATATCTATTGGGACCAAAACGAACCCTTTTCCGCCCGGTATTTTGAAATCTGTTTTTAAGGGCCAGTCTAATAGACAGGGTGTAAAATAGAGTTGCGCACGTGAGCGAATTTTCTAAAAAAAAAATAATATCTCAAATTTTCCGTGTTCGCCTTTCTTCTTCTTGCATGGAAAGCTTTCTTAAATTTACAAAAATTAAAAATATCCAGCTACGTTTTCTACAGGAAAAATAAGTCTTGAAAATTTCGTTTACCCTACATTTAAAGTTTACTCAGGACACACGCACTAAACACTGTGTGTGTTCACGATCACGCACCTCTAGTGCAAAGCTGAAAATTGCCATCACATTTCCCACCGTACCCACATGCTGTTTTCTGTGAAAAATCATTTGTCAAACAACAACTATCCCAAAAGAGAGATGGAGAAAAACATGTTAGGCCAGGAGCTGCTAGGGCATAGTCACCTCTGTCTTTCAATTTGGCGTTGCACCCGAAGAAAGTTTAATAAATCAACTTAAATGAAATACTTGGACTCCATGCGAACCTTTGCCTGCTTTAACTTACCTGAAAGCTATGATTTACGTTCTTAATTCCGCATTCAAAGTAACACACATCCGATAAGTCAATCTCATCGAACACATCGCTCTGTAAATACAGACAAACAAATAATTTAATTAAGAGCTTAAAGTTATACTTGACAGATAATCCCATGGGTATTAAATTTAATGGAATTTCATTTGTAATTTAAGTGCGGTTGGTTGAAGGTTGTGAGTGTGGTCTTTTGTAAATATTTATATAAATACAGTTATTAATATGAAAATATTTTGCTAACCAAAAGGAACCCTTTTTACTTTTGTGGGTTTTTGATTTAGCAAAAAAATAAACATATTTCCTTTTCCTCTACTTGATGAAATGCTTAAAGTTGGCCTGCGGCTATTTTGATGTTGTTGGCCTTGTTCTTGTTTCTGGGAAAGAGCATACCTCGAGGCCCAAGAGGAAATTGAAATGTTTCACACAAAACGAGGCAAATAAATGAATATTCACAAGGCGAACAAAGCCAAACAAAAGAAATGTGACATTGGCCCCCATCGAGTAGTTTTCGAGTGTATTTTTTTGTAAGTTTGGTTTCCCAAGGTGGCTCTCATTTCCCAAACCCAATTATTACTTGAGATTTGTTTGCTTTTTATTTTTTTTGAGGGGACAAATTGAAGTTTTTCAATTTCTGTTGGAAATTGTTTGAGAAACTTCGAATGCCATAAATTTGATTAATCTTTACTTTATTGAATTGAACCCAACAATTTGTGAGCTGTCTGTTAGACTTTATATCTAACTAATATAAATGTGAAAGTTTGTTTGTTTGTAGGTTCGTTACTCAATCATAACCTGGAATAGGACAAAACATTGCAAAAATTGATGGGTAAGTAGAAGGTGTAAGTTAAAGGATTAAAAAATCACAAAACTTGGCAATTTTTCTTATGAAGATTTGATAGACGGCAATAGTAGACGGGTAAATATCAGAAGGGATTTTGAACAGTTCAGAAAGTGGTAAAATTTAGAAAACTATCATTTGAGTTCAGATAGTCATAAAAACTAGTAAATGGACGGGTAAATAGGAAATGTAAAACAAACGGACAAAGAAATCTGAAAACTTGCAAAATTGTATAATGCGTTCGGATAACTTTATAGATTTGACATTATTAAATGGTATCCCTTTTTGTTGACTGAACGATACAAAATATAGGTGACACGTCTATAAAACACACAGTCATTTCACCTAACAACACAATTCAACAATCCGTCAATTCAACACAAAACAATTGTTGTGTTGGGTGAAATGACTTATAGACGTGTCTTGACTTTTTTTTTATGAAGACTGTTTTGTGTTGAATTGACGTGAGTTGAATTGACGTGTGTTAAATTGACGTGTGTTGAATTGACGTGATAAAATTGTTTTATGTTGAATAGACGTGAAACCTAAAGTTGAGTAAGGATGACTTTTATTAGTGATAGTAAATATTATGCAAGTGTGTAGTACCATCAGAGATAGAAGGGGGACACAAGCTGCAGGTAAAATTTTTTTTGGAAAAAATCCCGCGATTTTACATAGCTGCCATTCAAACTGTCAGGCATATATCAAGCTCCAAGGGTATATATAGCTTGACTCTATTTTTTTTTAATTTGGGGTATTCACTTTGTTGAGCACTTGAGCAGTTTTGTCTGACTAGTATTGTGAGCAGCCCTCTCTGCACGATATTTGTGCACAACTACGTTTGAGATATGATTCGGCA